>JAFBJQ010001413.1:0-159361 GCA_016785345.1 Trinectes maculatus
TTCAGGTTTTTCAAGTTCTATCGTTTGTTCAGGAATAGAAACATCTATGCTTCCAAGTTTAGCATCAACCTCAGGTGCTTTTAGAAGTTTTATCTCAGCTGTTGCTTCTGGTCGTGTGACCTCCACATCCTTCTTGGGCAGGCTGAGATCGAATTCGGGTCCTTTTATTTTTGGCATTTTAATTCCAAACTTTGGCATCTTGAATCTGCTTCCATGTCCATCAAGTTCAACTTCTGTCTGCAGAGGTTTGATTTTTAATTCAGGTTTTTCAAGTTCTATCCTTTGGTCTGGAAGAGAAACATCTATGGTTCCAAGTTTAGCATCAACCTCAGGTGCCTTTGGAAGTTTTATCTCAGCTGTTGCTTCTGGTAGTGTGACCTCCACATCCTTCTCGGGCCAGCTGAGGTCAATTTCGGGTCCTTTTATTTTAGGCATTTTAATTCCAAACGTTGGCATCTTGAATCTGCTTCCATGTCCATCAAGTTCAACTTCTGTCTGCAGAGGTTTGATTTTTAATTCAGGTTTTTCAAGTTCTATCGTTTGTTCTGGAATAGAAACATCTATGCTTCCAAGTTTAGCATCAACCTCAGGTGCCTTTGGAAGTTTTATCTCAGCTGTTGCTTCTGGTAGTGTGACATCCACATCCTTCTTGGACAAGCTGAGATCAAATTTTGGCCCTGTTGTTTTATGCAGTTTGAATGCACTTTCTTGTTTATCTGTTGCAACCTCAGTTGTCTGCAGTGATTTGATTTCCAGTTTAGGAGTTTCAGCTTTCAACGTTTGCTTTGGAATAGTGACAGCTATGGTTCCAAGTTTAGCATCAACTTCAGGTGCTTTTGGACGTTTTACCTCCTCTTTACCCACTGGTATCGTGATATCTACCTCCTTTTTTGAAATATGAATACCAGCTCCTTTAAGGCTATTTCCAGTGTCCACTCTTGCTGGTGAACCACCTATAGCATCAATGTAGTCAATGCTATCAGTTTCGGGTATTTTTACATCAAATATGACTCCTTCTACTTGGCCCTTTTCTTTCTTTGTTTCTTGTGACATTACATCTTGGAGCACTATCGTCCTCTCTCCTAAAACTGTACCACCTTTTTCCTGAGAGTTTTGTTTTGGCAAGTCAATTCCAATGTCAGGCGCTCGAATGTCTGGTTTTGCAATTCCAAAACCAGGTATTGAAATCTTTGTCTTTTTTGATTTCTTACTAGATTCTTTTAGGCTGATTATGGGAGCAGATTCATTTTCAAATGTGATGCCCTCTGTGCCTTGTGTTCTTGTAGTTTTTTGTACCTGATAACTAGGTACTTTTGTTGCACTCTCTTTTCCAGGAATTTGAATATCCTCTCGTTTACTGATCTCAGTTTTCATATCTTTGTCACTTTGTTTTGGCTTGGTTTCAAATATTTTTTCAGGTGTTTTGAAGTCTACTCTGGTCTCTGTTACATGTTTCTCTGAGGTTAGATCAGTAGGTGTAATGTTTGGCAGTTTGATTATAGTCTTTAATATTTCTGGAGAAGCAGTTATGTCAGATTTGGTGAGGTGCACGTCACGTTTGGTTTTGCTATCTGCAAGTTTAGTGGGTGTTTTCACTGATATTCTTTGTGCATTTGCATCAATCACAGTAATTTCTTCAGGTATAGGCATTCCAGATATGTCAACTTTTGGCAGCTTAAATCCTGGCAATTTTGAAACTGCCTCTTTCACACTGTCAACATCAATTGATAGTTGTACCGTTTCGGTTGGAATTTCTTTATAGCGTCCTTTTAAAGTCAGTTTAGACTCCTTGAGTCCTTTGGCTGTGGTCCCCACAGATATGTCCTCCATACCTGGAATCTCAATGTCTTCACGTTTGGGAAGTCTCTTGTAAGGATCTTCGTGCACTGCTGTACCTTCACTTTTGAACTCATCAGTTTTAGTTGGCTGTTCTTCCACATTCACGTTTATTTTTTGTATGGTTTCCTCAGTTGCAATGTCACTCAGTCCAACTGTAGGCAGTTTGAATTTTGGACCTGTCTTTGTTTCCTGTTTTTGTTTTATGCCCTTGTCTTTTGTTGCTTGTTCTTTCAAGTGAGATTTACGTATAAATGTAACATCGGAAATATCCAGTTCCACCTTTGGTACACTTATGTCCATGTATGTTGACTTGGTCTTTGAACTGCTAGTTATTTGGGTTTTGACATCGAATGGTCGTTGACCTCCCTGTGGTTCTGTGTGTAAATCAAAACCTGGGATGACTTCTGAAATTTCAGTTACAGGTTGATCTGTTATCTCTGTACTTGCCCCTAGTGTTTTTAGTCTTTTTGGTGAGGCTTTTGCTTTTGCGTCTTTTTTGTGTGATTTATCTTTTCCCAGAAGTTTCGTTTTTAATTCAGACCTTTCTTTCTTCTTTTTCTTCTCAGTGGGGGACTTTATACCAGCATGGCTTTCTTGGTCAGCCAGAGCCACAGTTAGATCTGTTGTTTTCAAAGTGCTGTCTATGCTGATGAGTTCCACCTTGTGTTGAACAGATTGAGGTTCAGTCATTCTTTGATACTTTTCTTTATGTCTCAAATCTTTCTCTCCTTTCTGGTCATCTGTTACACACACTTCAGGTGTTTCTCCTGAAAGGCTCTCAATGCATTTAGGTGAAAGCATGTCTGATGACGTCTGGTAAGTGTCACCACTGACCGGTCCAGTTGTTGGTGCGTCTGTGTCCTGTTCTTCAGATGAACTTATGCGGCCTCTCTTTGTCAGAACTGTAAGCTTTGTTTTGTGCCTTTTTTTGCCTTTGAGAGCGTCCTGGGATTTTATAGGTGACTCTGTGTCACTTGTGGTGGGACTGAGCTCCAGCTTCCTCTGCTCATCAGCCTCTGAAGAACTGTGAGACCTTGTAAAGCGGGACTTCTGCCCTTTTCCAAAGGAGGGAAACTTAGGCCACGAAATACGAGCATCCCCACGCCTTTTGGTTTTTCCTTGTTCCCTCAACTCTGGAACACAAAGTTCTTCCTCCTGTTGAGCATCAAGAATGTGAAATGTCAGTACAAGGCCACATAACTACCTATGACAAAGAGTGTGTGCAAACAATGTGAAAATAGTTACAGGGATAACATCAGATTCCATGGCTGGTTCAGTCTCGCTGATGTCTGGTTTGCGTTTCAAGCAGAGTTTCAGTTTGTAAGCTTGAGCATGCTCCAAGATCTGCATGGCATCCTCATATGATATATTGTCAAAGTAAACGGTGGCACTCAGAATCTGATCACCTGTGTAAATAAGCGACATGTAGATGAGAAGACTTTTAATCAACAGGACAGACTTTTAGAAGTTGTACTCTCTAAAATGAGAAATTCAAATAAAATACAATAATAAGGAAATGCTAGCTTACCTTCTTTTAGTTTTAGACTTTTTGAGGCTGGTGACTCTGGTACCACTTCTTTAATGTAGATCCCTTCTTTCCCCCCTCCACCATAAACAAGACCCTCAGCACATCCATCTTTGGCTGTTTTCACGATCACCCCAGACTCAGGACTGTGAACCTCCTGCCAGTGTATCAAAATAGCTTTAACTGCATTACTCTATGCCACAACACAGCCTGTAGGGATTCACAGATACAGTGCAGAGAGGGAAAGGTGGTGAGATCTCACCTTCAGTTTACTCATCTTTGGAGTTGAGCGTTTTTCAAACATGGACCCAAGCCCAGACTTCTTAGTTTTCTTTCCACTGTCACTTTTGAGGTGTGGGTCATGCTCTGCTTCACACTACAAGGAAAACAGACAAGAAGATTTTGCTTTCCTGGCCCACACATTGTTATGCTTGAAATGCTTACTTTATACTTCTTTTCTCTGTTTTCAAGGCTCACACATATTTGTCAGTCGTAGTTGTCAGGAATATTAGCAAATACATGTTAATCTGAGATCAAAATAAATCATTATCATATTTTCCATAATGCACAGGTCATGTTGAAAAGAACAAATGGTAATTAAGTACCTATAATTTCAGGAAACAAATTAAGTAATTTGAAGTAACTAAACTGTTTTCCGTGTCAGCTTTTCAAATAATGAATTGCTATCTACTTTCCAGATTTTACACATGGAAGTTTTGTTTATATATATGTATATGTGTGTGCGTGTGTGTGTGTATATGGTATACTGATTCCCAGTATACCATTACCTCTTTGTCACTGTCTGTGTATTTTTCAGTTTCAGGATACTCCTCAATAGGGGATGATCCTTGAGGACGAGGTCTCTCCCCTTCTGTGAACTCAGCTGGCTCGTCACATATCTGCACGGTGATGAGGTCAGTCAACACAACAGTCACATGGACTCTTCCCAAAACGGTTATTATTTGCACTATTTCACCCACCTGACTGTTGTAGTATTTAAACTAACAAAGGGGTTTGGATCAAAAAAATATGTGAGCAATAGTGGGTTAAGTGTCTTGCCCAGTCAGCATATCTGCATGCAGACTGAGGATTTGAGGGAGGTTAGTGGGCACCTGGCTGAATCCAGTCTTTGCTGGGTCTGTGGATTACTAAGCTCTGTAACATAATGCTGCTGACATAATATGATAGTGACAAATTTGAATAAGTGTCAAAAAAACTTCATGAAAATGACTCAACTAAGGAGAGTTTATATGACATACACAGAACTATCAAGTGGAACGCAAACAATAGTGAGTTCTAAGCTTATGCAGCTCCTGGAGAAGGGTACAGAAGTAAAATACATAAACATGTCTCCCACTGATAAAGAATATAAACTGAAACATAAACAAAAGAAGACATTCATTTCACTGTCAGTCACTTACTGAATCGTCTGCGGTTCCAGGTTCTGGTCCTCTCAGCCTTCGACCAGCTCCTGTTCACAAAAACAAATAAGAGACCAACCTAAATACTATAGTAACATCTTTTAATCAAAGAAAACAACTGAATTAGTTAACTTAAAAAAATATATGTTGCATGACCATAATATAACAAAAGGGGAACTTGGATTAGGTGATTTTAACAGCACACATCAAAGAGCAGCTACAAATCCATTTACAGTAACTGCAAATGAATAATGTATGATTTCAAAGAGGCATCTGGCAAATAATCTTTCTTTGTTTGCAAAAACTTTGATGCGTTCAATAAGAATAAGTATGTTAATACTTTATTACATTTTTACATTACTTTGAAAAGTACTGTGTTTTTTGTCTGCATTTATATTTTCGGTGCAGTAAACTGAGATGTCCACCGTTCCGGACTCCGGCAAGTTGTTTTGAAGCCCAGAGAGTCACTGGAGCCGATGATGAGACTATTTAGAGTTCTTCCTGGCAATAATACCCCCAGGGAGCCGCTGCCTCCTTTGTATGTTAAGTGCTCCACTGTATCGACCCACAGATTAGACTCTGCAGACGCTCAGCTCAGTCCCAGCTGCCAAAAAGGGAAACTCTGACTCAAAATGAATCACATTAGTCACGTTATTATTATAACCTGCGCACAGACCTAAACGCTATGATATGATATGGTTCCATTTTAAACTTCTTCTTTTCTCAGGTCATTTTTAATGTGAGGTCAACAGTCATCATGATTACAGTTGACCTCACATTACTTGAGGTTTTAGCATCTTTATTTACTGCTGATAAATTTTTTGTCTCTGAGCTGATGAGCTGATCAGTTGTTGGAACAAGATTTCAATGTGACCCATACTGATGCTTTGTATCCTCGCACAAATCAATCGATTAAATCAAAGTGACACTATTTAAAATGCTTGTATGAATAATGAATGCTGGATGAGCATCAAAATCATTTACCAAACAGTCAGTGACCAAAGAAAATATCAAATGAAATATGAGCAAATTAAATTGAATTAAAGCAAGCTGTACCTTTTTTTTTGCTAATTACGCACTGCAACTATTTTATTTCATCTGCATGTGTCATGTGATTATTTTGGTCCAATCACAATTAGGTCACACCTGCATTAAACTCTAGGCCAGTTAATAATAATCCTGAGATTTCAGGTATGAACCAGATCGTAGGAGAACGCTATGCTAGAATGTAAACTTTAGTAACACATACAGTACATGTACAGTAGCTTTACAGCCAAGTACACTGATACTACACCCACTGTGTTACTGTAACGCAGGTCATGGGAAGAGCTCTTACAGCATAAGTACATTAGATGTCAGTTAAGACCACTGGTTTAAATTCTCCTTCATTTATACACACACACACACGCACACACACACAGACACACACACACACCACAGTCTAGACGTGTTGTGAAACATAATAATCACATCTTTACAGCTGCCTTGTCACCTCCATCATACTGCCATCACCATCCGCCTCCATCACACCAGGTTTCATGAATAAAGATGTCTCTGAATTTTAATGTTAAAGTCCAATCTGCAGAAACAAGCAGCTCACCTACCTGCTGCTGCTGCTGCTGTTTGTCAAAGTCTTGGAAATAAGCCAAAGTGTGAATAACTGCCCTCTCACGTTCCCGCTGTGAGTGTGACTGACAAAGGGTTCAGCCTCTGGTGCACAATGGAGGCGGGACACTTTTTGGTTGCAGTCATATTTTGTCCGAACTTGTGTCACTCCTAAACTAATTTAAGTGTTTGGTAAACATATCTGTGTAATATATTAAACAATATAACATAACTGGTAATGTTAACCATTATTTAATAACCACACAAGTTGTTGAACTGTATGAACTTAACAACATTCCTCTCCCTGACTTTACTTTTATCTCTGAAATGCAAAAAAACAAACCCCACAGCCACAGCAGTCACATTCAGAAATGTATGGACATACTGGAGAGTTATTGAACAACGTATTTATATAGTCTTCTTTTACGCTTTCTGTTGCAGTCTGTTTTTAATGAACACTGCTTTCTAATGAATGTTTCTCTCTGCTGGTGCATTCAGGTTTCTGTTTGAGTGGTGGAGCCACTGAGTTAAGATGAACGTAATTAGATAGATTCATTGAATTTATTGAAGATCCTGAGTCTTTCAGGTCAAAACCCGTCATGTGCCACGTCTGCAGTACAGAGCAGCTACAGTTCTGCACCATGAAGTCAGTGTTTGTCATGAGCTTTCTGGAGGATTCAGGCCGTGGATGATGAATTTCTTATGTTATTTATCACTTTGTTCAGGCGGATGTCCGGATGTCCAGTGTTCCTGTCCCAGCTACAGGACCTCCTTTCTCAAATATTTGTCATATGGGTGTTTCAACAGCCGAGAAAAAAAAAAATTAACTACTCTCTTAAAGTGTCAAAATAAAATCACCTGTGGGGCTGTTTACCTGTTTAATCTGTTTAATCATAGATTAGATATCGCTCGTTGCATAATGTTCTGTTTTTGGTGTTAGTACTCTGTGGGTATAGAGTTGTAGCTACCGAAGCCTTTTGTGGTGCAGGTCCTGCATGATTCATGTTTAGGTGCAACTGCAGCTCTGGGTTTGGGCGTGGTTCATCTGTCAGGGCTTCTGCCATGACTGTCTGCATCTCATAACTCTGATTCTTATACTGCAGCGTACTAACACAACACCACAACAGCAACCCACAACTCCACTTGAGTCGGCGATAACGCGAATACAGAAAAAAATCTGCAATCCGAGCAATACCCTTGTGATTTGGTCGTGACTGAAAATGCCTGTCCTCAGCTCATCCCTTATGTAATCACATCTGGCCCGGTTTGTTTGTCTCGTTTAGAAGCACCTGGGAGGCTTCCTGGAGCTCCCCTCTTCACTAAACTAATTGACAGTAATACAGCTCATTATTTGTGTTCTTGGATTTGGATTTTTCTTCAGTGAAAGGCTGAGTGTTTGGACCCAGATGATAATAAGATTTGTGTAGCAATAAGTAAAAAAAAAAAAAAACAGAATTCGATTTGCTGCATCGATGATATAAACATGAGACTGCAGGAGCACATGCTTTCAATCTGCTTATCTGACTTTCTGCCTGGATTCCCACAACATGTCACATCATCTACTACAAACACTCAGTGGTGTTTTGTTGGGTCTGAAGTGACTCCGATTAAAATGTCAGTGTTTAGTTTAGTTAATGGATAAAAATCTCTGGCTGTTATATTGGGCTTTGGACTTTTATTAAGAGGAAGTTATTGCATTACATTTATCGATTTGCAGCCACATAAATGGAATCTGGAGGAGAAATAATTGTTTTGTTTGTTTTATTTCATTCACTTGTGATTTTTTTTTAGGATTCAAACCCAAGTGACTCAGAGTTGCCCTGTCTGCATTCAGTGTTTCAGTGTTGTACAGTGGTCTAAAAATCATATTTCATTCATTGAATTCTGTTTGGGGCTCAGTGGGGGCAGGAAACTGGTCTTGGCTGAGTGGCAGCAGCCAGATACATAAACTACTCAGGTGGTGTCATACTGATTGAATGTGATGCTGATGGTTTATAATGGATCAGGATTGTCTGTTTTGAGCTGGGCTGCCGAGCAGATCAGCCACCTCCGTCTGTTTCACTTCCTGGTAGGAAGCCAACCTCTCTCTCTCTCTCTCTCTCTCCCTCCCTCCCTCCCTCTCTCTCTCTGCTCCTATTGACCTTGAGCATTGCCTGAAGACATTTACAGCGACACACAGCTCTCCACATCTTCAGGCAGATTTAATTAAAAGCAGCAGTGGCAGAGAAATAATGAGGAGAAAAGTAGGAAATGGAAAACGGGACGCAAAACTGTTATTGTTTTTTAAAATGTATAATTTACTACACAGCAGAATCAACATCCTTACACAGTGAACATGGACGGTGAACATGTACATGAGCCCTTAAACATCTGCTCATTACATCTATGGTTTGAGATAAACTTCTATGTCCACTGAAAATAAGTTAGATGAAATGTTCAGTGAGTTAATTACAGTGACCATTGGTATCAGTTTTCTCTTGATTCTAAACTCTAGATGGTCACGGTGTCGTGTTGCTAATAAAACAAAACTTAAATACCAAAAGTATCTGTTTTTATTTTTCTTTCGACGTGGGCTCATCCACTAAAAACCAACTCACAATTCAGCTGCACAAAAATGAGTTGTATCAACAGGAGGTACTGCCTGCAGAATGTTATAAAACCAGCAGCGTCTGGAAAAGCAACCAGTATAAAAACATAAAGTCATATATTGATGGTTTCACACTTAGTGTGTAACTGTGTTGTGCAGCCACATGCGTCATACTGTATGGTTTATTGACATCATGCGCATGTTGAAGGTATGAGAGCAGGACAGGGTCGATTTGTCCCAGCTGATTTCCATCTGCATGTCCAATCCATTATAACTGACATCTACATTTATAATTGTCAAGAATCCACATCAAGACAGTCGGATGTTTTGTATCATTAAACTGTCTTAACTTTATAAGACATTATACATTACATTTTTGGAATAGTTTTGTTGTGACACTATCCTGGTCTGTTTTATCTTTGCCTCCTGCCAGTAAAACTGCTACTGTTTTGACAACGCTGATTTCTGCCTTTCATCCGCAGCCTCAAACAACAGCAGCAGCAGCAGCAGCAGAGGAGAGGAGAAGAGGAGGAGAGCTGCCTGACATTGTCGATGATGACATCGTCGAACACCACCCTGCACTCTGCAGACACACCCAGTCATCACTGCAGGTCAGAAACTCAGCATCAGCACCAGCACTGGTAGCTGCCTTCAACACGCTCACTGTCTCTCCCTATCGCTCTCTCACAAACACACGGACACACACAGACGCACAACCTCATCCACCGCACGACTGAACCCTGCTGCTGAATCAGTGAATTGCTCAGGGGGACGCAGCACAGACAAAGTCATAGAGAGAGGAAAAACAGAGCAGATAGAGCAAACAGAGTCAAACCCACCCGTCCCTGAGGAGGCGGCGTGCCAGTTAGGGAAGGCCAGGTGGAAACAGTCGCACATGATGGCAGTGGTGGTGGAGGCAGAGACGAGGCAGGCAGGGGAGACAGAAGGAGGAAGGGATGGTGGTGGTGGTGGTGGAGGAGGAGGAGGAGGAGGGTAAGGCAGGTGCCGCTGCTGCTTCTTGTCCTGGATCAGTCACAGCACCGCGAAGGATGAGTCGCAGGAAATAACAGAGAAGAGAGTATGAGCTCGCCGCTGCCTTCTCCGCACTCAGAGCTGTCCACCGAGTGAAGGAAACTCCCTCGCCTGGCCCATAAACATGGACCTCCAGCACAACTCACTAACTTAATTATGGGAGGAGCTGCCCCCCACCCCCCACCCCCAGCACAAAGACACATCCCTCAGTTCTCCTTCTACTCCTGCTCCTCCTCTTCTTCCTCTCTCCTCTGTTCAGTCTCATTGATCGGCCTAGGCGGACAAGGACAGTCAACATGTCAGCTTATGGCTCCAGCAGTGATGAGGGAGGGGTGTGTGAAATAGTTTATTGGCATGGAGCCATAACTCCATATGATGCCATATATACACTAAGTTTAAAACCTGTGGTTGTAGATGATGAAGCTTAGAGTTGAGAAGATAAACCCAGCCCCTGTTAGAGGGCAGTCGGTCTGTTGTGATGGCCTCCGAGGCTGTGAGGTTCGATTTCACTGACGAGCAATTAGCAGAGTTAGCTGCAGTGATTAGTCAATCAGTCTCGATGTCAGATAATTAACAGATAAATTAATCGTGTGTTACGAACTGTAGGTGTTAAAGAGGGAACAATACCTGGGAAGTTCGTGTTTTTTTATGACCGTACATGCTGGTAATTTTATTTACTTATGTGCACAGCTCAACTTTAAATTGAATGGTCCTGAAACCACAAAACTCATTGAATTAGTGCATCATCACTAAACAGAATAGAGGACGGATATCCCAGTTGTTCAGTTTTTGTTGCTAAATGTAAAGTTGTTGATTTATTTGACCAAAACATCACTGTGGTGTTTGTGGTTCCAGCATCTTCAGTTAAAATGTTACTTTGAGCTCTGATGTTCTTTACTTTGAGATCCACTGATAGTTGAATGTAAACCAAACACTGGTCCTTTATCTGCAATGTCCCACAAATCTGAGCAAATCATCTCCGGGTGCTTTTATTTTTTATTTGATGGTCAGCGCTAAGTGATGTTTGGACCTAACGATGCATTAGCTATGTTGGACCCAGCACCCAGATCAATAGCTCAGAAGTGCAAGGCAGCAATATGGTGACAGGAAGCACATGTATCAGTTAGCTTTTATTATCCAGCCCCATCTCAGATACCTGTTTGTGTTTTTGATTCCTGCTCCCTCTCTCTCTCTACTTTTTGTTTTACAAGTCTTTATAAAATCACAAAAATAAGGAGTGCAGCATGGTTATCAGGTTCTACTTGCAGTGTTTGATATCCAGAATGGGTGTGTCTCCCACAGCAAAGGGAAAAAATAACATTATCAGGTATCAGGACGGATATTTTTAGGCATGTTCTCTGGCTCCGCTCGGCCGGTGTGCAGTTACTCCGCATTTATGCAGCAATTCAATCTGATATAACGAAATGAGCAATTATTCCAACGTTATGGAATAACTGCAGTGATTTTATCCCATTATACATCACAGTCTCATTTTCTAATTCAGTGATCTGTTGCAGCCTCCTTTATTTGTGATTCTATAAACGTTTCCCCTCTGAATCTGCATTCAACGCAGGGCACAACCAGACAGATGAGATCATCTCCTTGTCCCCTTTTTCCTTTTGGCTACAAGCAGCCAATATGACACAGCATTATGTTTTGGCCCAAGCTCAAGAAAAAAAAAAATCAATTTATGGATGAAGAGAAAATAATGTTCACCACAAGCTGAACAGCTGCTCTCCACTTAGTCACTAGTCGTAAACTCCACATCGAGGCCTTTTGTCCTGTTTTGTTGTTTTGTTGTTTTCTCATCATATCACATCATGTCGGCTGTCCAGAGCGTTACATGTAACATGAGATGACTGGAGGACATCAGTATCCAGACGTCCACAAGGACTGACTGTGTTGTTGCTGTGGTTGCTCAGGTTACATGTTACATTAGAATCAAAGAATACGTTTTGACTTTTAAAAGACGTTCAGAAAGAACAAACTTTGAATGAAAAGATGAATAAACTAGTGGAACTATGTGAATGCAAACTTGACCACATCAAAGTAAACTTTGATTTGAGCTCTGTGAAGAAGAGAGTGGAGGATTTTTTCAGTTTTGGTTGTGACTGTGTAAAAACGTGTTTCCTGGTTTCTAAGTGGTGCTGATGGATTTGTTGCAGTAAAGCTGCTATGGGTCAGAGTCAGCAGCATGAGCTTTACAACACACACAGACACAAAACATTGCTTCAGACACACACACCATAGACTATTCTGCTATATGTTTGTATGGTAATTAGACTTCAGGCTCCAGATCCATATGCTAGATAAAAATCTGAGATACATTCTGTTAACCAGAGATGCTCAGACAAACTCAGGCAAAAAACCTAAGATGTTGAAAGAGAAAGCAATACACACTGTTATTTTCCACCTAATTATTGAGATAAAAAAAACAACACGTGTACCTGTCGCAGGTTACAAATAGATGATCTGCTCCTGTGCAAAGTGATTTAGTCACTCTGTAACTGGCTTTATTGGAATGTATAGGAAAAGCACCAATGGCCAGAAGCACGACTTATTAATTAACTCGTTAGTTTATGGTCTTTATCTGCTGGACCACACGTGATTAGAGATCTGTAGATTGTGATCAGGTCCTGACGTGAGTTTTTTTGTTGTCGTTGACCAAAGCAAATTCCTGTTAGCTGTGTTTGAACTCCAGTCGGAGTACGATGTGCAAGAAGGAAGCAGCTGTACAGTAAAGATCTCCACAGGCCCCTTTGATCATCATCGTCACGCTTTGCACTCAGTGTCAGTGTTGTAGGAATTCTGTTGTCATGCAGGCACCATGATTTCATTCTCCATGCACATGGAGGCTGGACAGAGGAGGCGTGTTCAAAACGCTGCAGTGAAATTATATAAAACAACAGGGTAGTACAAATCAAAACATAAGACAAAGTATATATTTATACAGCTGTTATATAAATACTGTATTATACATTCAAGGAATACAAACAAATATGATAAAAAAAAAACAGGCGACATTACAGTAAAAATGAGGACAAATGGGTTATTAAAATGAAAATATGACCAGAAAATACTGATTCTGTAATAAACAAAATAATATATTTAGCCATAAAGTAACCGAAAGGTTCTGTTACAGGTTCTGTTTCTCAGCTCCGTCAGTTTGTGTTGCAGAGGTTAAATTGATTGTGAAACAGGGCGACTCATGAAATTAAAAAAAAAAAAACTTAGATAAGTTTCCACAGATAAATAAAACACCCATATGTGTGTGTTTTTTTTTTTTTTTTGCACTATTTGGTATTTGTTGTTTGGCTCCAGACCAGTGTGTAGTCTGTTTCTCTGTTAGTGGGTTACAACACCGTGTTTGTTTTGTTAAAGGATAAACCCACAGACTTCATCATGACTCATGAGTAGAATATGGAATTACACCTAAACATGTTACAGCTTATTCCACAACCCATTAACTTAACTTCCACTGACCATCACCTGCATTATCACCTCTGCTAAACACATGAGCTCCACTCTGCTCCTAAAGCTGCATTAGACTGAGCAGAGTAAGAAAAAAAATATATCTGTGATCCTCATAATGAGAGGATACAAGTGGAAACTCTGCCTTCATCATGTGTGGACCACATGATGGGACTCTAATTACCTCTGGATGTTAATTACTCACATTTATAATTCATTTATAAAAGAAAATTAGATTGCACCGTATCGGCAGCACAGTGTCACTCTTGTTTGAGACTTTGAGCTGGTTCTAAGCCAGGACATACGGCCATCTTCATTGTAGTCATTGTCATCATCATTGATGTCATCATCTGAAAAACGCTTATTTAATGTATGTTGTTTTTGGTTTTGGCCTCGACATAGGTCCACTAGTTTGTTTAATGGAGCTCAAGATGACAAAAATTGTTTGTTTGTCGTTTAATCCAGCTCCCAGGCATTTACATTAGCAACAATCCAATAATATATTTCAATTGGCAGTATTCATTTATCTTCTTTTTGTCTGTCTGTCTGTCTGTCTGACTGTCTGTCTGACCTACAGTCGGTCACCAGGTCCCATCAGGAAAAACAACATAGCAAGAGTTAATTTGTCTCTCTGTGAAGAATGAATGATGGCGGGTCAAATCCTTTTCAGGTCCTGTACTTGAACCTACACGGCATCCAGAGACCCTGTAAATCACTTACAGATAGGCAGACAAGAAGGATTCTGTTCTTTAGAGGCCACGTAGCCTGTAAGACACATTCCTGTGTCTGTCTTCATCAGCAGAGACGTTTCCGCTGAGAAATTATTCACAGTCACAAGACGAGATGTTTTTTTATTTATGCCTGTGTCACTTACAGACACAGGTACATGTTTCATCATCGCTTTGATACCTGTTGGTCAAACCATTGTAATTGGATTTACCAACTTGGTTCTGGTATTGATTGTTTTCTGATCATTTCTAGGCCAAAACAATTGATACATTTTGTGCAGATAAACTGATAATGTTCCTAGTCTCTTTTTGTCAAGTGAAACATGACAAAGGCTGTGTCTCAGTGTATTTATATACAGGCTACTTTATCTATCCGTCCGTCCATTGTTTAGCAGCAGTGGAGCTTGTTTGTGCTGTGAGCATGTGCTGAGTCAGCCTGATAGATGGAGGCTCTCTGAGCCAAAGCCCGGTTTCACTGCGCCACAGCAAACCAACGTGTGTCTGTAGAGAAACATTAAACCTGGACTGATGCACTACAGACCTTCTGCTGGGCCACAGTCAGACTGACGTGTCCACCATCAGCACACACGCCTTACTTCACCAGAAGCTGTCTGCACTGACTTCAGACAGGCGGACAGACATGGTGTCTTCACGTGTTTCAATGGACGCTGCTGCAGCAGCGGTTGTGTGCAGCCCTGCACGTGTTGCCCCTCCTCACGTGTGGCCACACCCTGAAACCCACCCCAGCAGCATTCGCTGCAACTCCACTTGTGTCTCGCTCCTTCTCTGCAGAGAAATCAGACCCACAACAGACGCACAAACTGTGCTGTGGATTCTATTGCTGTGTGGTAAAGTTTATCTTGACAGTCCTTAAATGGACTAACATGTAAACAGGTAGATGGTTTTATCTGGAGCAGCCATATGGGGAGACTTCTGTTATTGTTTAAGTTGAACTGATGAAAACTCATCACACTAAACCAATTTTTAAAATGTGATTACCGGTAGCTCTGTTTTGTGGGACTTTTCTTCTTGTGTATTTGTGCGTTAATCCTTCAGGTTCTAAATGAGGCACATGTAAGTACTGCTTACAGTACTGCTTACAGTACTGCTTACAGTACTGCTTACAATACTGCTTACGTCTTATCATATCAGTCATTTTCTAATGCACCATGTCAAGCACAGTTGACTGATGATAGTCGATTTGTCCTATGGGATGTTGTCTTAGTGTCAACATCAACAAACACCACTGAACATACTGTTTTGAATTGCACTGTCATGCTCATCACCAACACATATCGGCCACCAGAGGGAAGCCTCGTCCTTCATTAGACTTCTCAGTCTCGCATGTAAGAAGAAAACACGAAAAAAAAGAAAGGAAGGTAGTGTTGCCCTGAGCTGAGACTCTCAGGCTGAGTCCCTGCCTGCCTGCCCCCACCATCTGAACGCTGAAGGTTCTGAGGTGTTTTAAGATGAACATTTGGGCAAAGCCTGTGAGAGGAGGCAGGATTTCTGCTCAGGTCTGAGAGGAATGTTTGCCTAGGAAGCAACACTCAGGGTGACAAAACCCACCAGGCCTGACCATAAACCACATGCAGACAGTCATGTAGTGAGGAACTCTCATTGTTTGTGCATGAAGGCAAGTCTCACTTTATTTGAAGAGTTTGAGTCTGGTAGACAAAAAAATGTGTCTGTGTGTGTAGTTGTTGCTTCATTGTCAGTTTATCTAATATTGAGTCTATGACTCTACAAACACACAACCAGTGATGTTGCGTAATGAGGCCTGTTGTAGTCAGAGAAATAAAGACTCACAGAATGCAGGGTTGTTGTTTTTTTTACTGTATTATTGAATAAAATCTATAAAATATTCCACAAAAAATACATTACATTATTAATGATCATCTTATTAGCCTCAGATACATTAAAATCAGCATCAGCAACAAACAGCTTGTGCTTTAGAGACCCTCTGTACTTTCATACAATTATAAATAACACTGTAGCTTCCTGCTTGTTATATTCATGTCCGTCAGACGATGTTAGTGACAAATACACAGCAGTGGTTTATTTCAGAGGCTGAAAATCCCACTGATCCACACGGCGTCTGAGCAGAGCCATTACAGGCAAAAACAAGTTGTTGTTGTTGAAGCGGCATTGTGCTCCTCCTTCATCTCGTGCGATTGGTCCATGGTCTGAGTCTGGGCAAAACAAGCTCGAAACCCTCCTACTGAACGAGTGACGCAAGAAGCCTCTTCCTACCACCCCTCCTCCACCACCACCACCACCACGGCTTATTTCCCCCTCCTGGCCCTGGCTGCCACCCCCTCCCTCAGCGAGTTCCCTGTCAGCCTGTCAGGATGCATTAGGCTCATAAGCCAGCAGTGTTCACTCCACACAGGAAAAAGGCCAAGAAGAGGGTGGAAACGTTGATGGTTCTGGTCCTCGTGATTTACGTAACACCCTGCCACAGTCCTCAGGTTCTCATCAGTGACGACGTTAGGTTCAGTAGTAAGGCACGTTGTCCACAGGAGAGCAGAGGTGAAGATGAGGAGGGATAACTTTGGTCTGCCAGGTTCAGCGTGAATTCAGACAGTGACATAAACAACACTCACTCTTGTGTTCGTTGGGTAACGTGGAGTCTGCGGCTCACAGGAGTGTCCAGGTGAACTTAGGTAAGGAGGTAGAAGAAGAGTAAACCACAGACGGTGAAGGTCAAGCATTCGATTCATCAAGACCTCCCCCCACACTTTACGAGATTGAAGATTCAGGTAGAAACATTAAAAAAAAAAGGTTAAAAAAAAACCTGACATCACAATAAAAATCCACATCGCTAAGGCCATAAAAATACACAGGCTTCTGTTGTCGTTTACAAAAGTCCTGATTGTTGACTTGAGGCGATCGTCCTCTCGGTCGGAGCCACATGCTACTATTTAAAATAGGATTTCACGTAAATGCAAACTGCTGAGGACCAGTTCACTTTGTCCTCATGGTGGAAGGACGAGTGAGAGAGAGTGAAGAGTCTACATGAGAAGTTACACTCACACCCAAACAACGGACTCTACATACGTGTAAAGCACCATGTCTGCTGTGGTTTGGATTTTTCATTCATAAATAAAAATAATATTTTACACAGTTATTCCAACTAATTAAATAACGGACCGTGACGTCATCCTATTCTACCCACCTCTTGGAATCGAATGTGAGCCTGACATTTATCTCCTGGGATTAATAATTTACTTCTTTGGCTAAAATAAAATAAAATAAAATAAAATAAAATAAAATAAAATAAAATAAAATAAATGCAGTGGCCGCATTCACCATTTCACCAGCCACATGGCTGTGTTGGCTGGTGAATGCTACATGTTGCTATGAGGGAAACACGGGCCTTTGCCCTGCTGGCTGGCTGAAACACGCCCTCTTGAGTAATTGAAGGGATCTCAATTAATAATCAACCCAGGTCTGATCTGACGACACGAGTGACGCAGAGAGCACGGCAGCTCAGGTTCCTTCTCCCTGAGCAGTGGATTCACGCCGACCTGCCGCGGCGTCTTTCACTAAAACGTCTTCACTTAGAAAAAAATAAAAAGCGAGAAAAGTAGCGTTGACAGCAGGGAACGATAAGGCTCCACCTACATTTACACTTTTTCAGAATGAAGGTTAATCCACCTTCTTCTCTCTTCCACCGTTACTTCAAGTTACTATGTTGAATCTTGTCCTTTACAACACTTCCTTTACAAGTGCTGCAATACTCGTTTGACTTTGTGTAGACATTCGTCACATACTGTTACTGCAGATTACACACACAACACATCCTGTCTTTCTAATGAAAGATACTGCTGCCACTGTGGAAGTTTATCTTCTACACCTATTGAACAACCACAGCTGGACCTGATGACTGTAAAACTGCAATTCAACGATGAAACTTCAATTCATTCACTCAATTTTTTGTTAATTAACTTGTTATATAATAATCTATAAATAATAATGTCAATGATCAGCTGGGGCGATAACCACAATAAACAGTGAAGATGAAGTTTTCCAAACACCTGGATTCTTCATCGAGTATATAAATAAATATTTACGTCAGGCGGAGCCGTAAACTCATCGTCTCTGTCAGAGTAGCTGCGTTCAGATTCCAAATCTGTGATTCACAATGTTGAATAAATGTCCATGAGTTCGTCCTGCTGATCAGGACTTTACCAGGATCTCCATGATGTGGTCCAGCTCGTTTAGGTCCATCAGACATGACTGAAGACTCCCTGGCGAGCCGTGGCCGGGAGGGCGCATCTTCACGTCCTCATCGGCCCACAGCGACACGCTGACCGGCCAGCCTGTCGCCCAGGCAGAAGGCAGATCTGAAGTCTCGTACATTGACGTGTCGATGTCCTCGAAGATGTCGTCCAGGGCGAGGTCGCCGAGGTAGCCCATGGCGTTGACTGCATCACTAAACGCACTGAGGGAGGCAGCGGGCAGTGCTTTCTGCTGGTCAGGAGAGACGGTTACCTCCTGAGAGGGGGGCTCAGGGGACAGAGGTGGAGACAGCAGCAGGTCGTCGCCTTCGCCCTCTGCACACCCGGGACACGTGAGGGACACGTCTTCCCTGAAGTCGTCCCTGAGAAGACAGGAGTCAGGGTGGACTCCGTTGAGGAGTCGGTCCGGGCGCTCACTCTGCATGTCCCCCTGAATCTTCCTGAGCGTGTTGATGAGCAGCACGGAGCGCCGCAGGCTGAGCTCCATCCCGGCCTGGTAGCGCTGCAGCTTCTCCAGGCAGAGGCCCAGCACCAGCTGACGCTGCTGCAGGTGGCTCATTTCGGGTTTGGACGGCGCCGCCAGGACGCTGTCCTCCCTGACCTCCTCGCCACTCTGCTCCTTCACCTCCGTCACAGCAGCGGGGAGCGCCTCCACCTCCAGCTCCTCCAAGCAGCTCCACTTCCGCTTCACGCCACGACCCAACATCGACCTGCATCCACAGACGAACAGTTCAGAGGTTAAAGCGTGACGTGGTGTGACGTTTGGTACCGCGAACACGGTTCACAGTGACTGGGTTTAAACCGCTGACTCAACGACAACAACAGTTCCACAACACAACGGGGTAAACATGAACTGCACAGACGAACATGGTGGGTTGTGATTGTGTGTATCTGAGATGTTTCCACTGTCGTGACTCTGAGCGAGCGTTTACTCATCATCATCATCATCTGTCCAGCTGTGGCTCAGTAACCTGCAGATGACTGTCACACCTCTGACCTCTGACCTCAGCAGATTACAGCTGATCTCATATACAACTGTACAATCTTCTCTGTTGAAATAACATTTTTACTTGGTGTCACTTATCTGTCCCGGGCCCCCACAGGACCCCCCCCCCTCCAGTCCCCCCGCCCCCCACAGAAAATACACCAAGTTTAAGATGTGAACATTCGAACAGAGTAACACAAAGAGAGTTGTATAATAAAACACAACACACCTGACGTGTCTTCACAAAGTGTCATGAGTCGGAGAGAAACCGCCGCCTTCACGTCTCGTGCCGCCTGTCCGTCCGTCCTTCGCTTCCTCCGCGCGCAGCCCGGACTCTGAGGAATGTTGGGTCCGCAGCAGAGGGAGGAGGGGCCGCACCGCACAGCGCCGCCGCTGATTGGCGGCCGCGGCCGCCGGTCACGCCTCCGCCTCCGCCACTCACGGGGCAGCGAATGTGAGGACGTCTGTTCCGACAGCGAGCTGCCGCTGCCTTCAGGTGCGCTCCGTAAAACTCCTTACCTACTTCACGGAACACGTGCACACGAAACAGTGGAATATTTGTTTATTACCCTGACTTATGTAATGTTAATGTATCATACTGCACTTGTATTTGCAACACTGATGCACAGTATCAACTATGGTGGCCATGTGTATCATGATCATCACAGAACATATTTAGGTAGTTGTTAGCTGGAATACAATTAGGTATTCTGTACCCACATACTGTATTAAAGTACCAGAGCTTGGAGTGTCCATGATGAAAATTCTGATTAATTCAAATTTGAATATGACTTTGAATGTACAAGGAAGTGAAATATGTAAAATCCCAACATTCATAGAAGGCGTTAAGGTATCAAACATTACCAACCACAAATGTCACTACGAGAAATGTCTAGAAGCGCTGGGACGTTGCAGAGAGCACCTGAACGCAGCATTTTAAAGAGACACATGACTCAGACAGGAACGAGGAGGATGTGACCGGAAAGACGAGGAGGTCCGTCGCCATATAAGGAAACGCTCCATTCACATTTTTTTCCCCCATCTCCTCCTCACGAGCTTCACTTCTGCTTCTCCCTCACCCTGTCTCTGAACTGAAAGTGAACATTCAACACTGTGCACATTTTCACGGTCATCCACTGTAGTTTTATAAAGTTCACATTAGTTTCACATGTTAAAAAAAAAAGAAACAAACAGGAAATCGCTCAAATAAGCCATTAACCTGTCAGCTACATCAAATATTTGAAAGGGTTTGTTAAAATGAGTGACAGTTTTTAATTGTAAACTGTTTTAGTTTATGGCCAAACAAGCATTTCACTCATTAATGGGCCCATTGTATGACAGGGACACTGTTTTATTTGAATATGTCAAATGGTTGTACAGGACAAGTTTATGAGCAGCACCTGAAGGCAACATGAGACAAGTGGCTGCTTATTATTCATTAACCTTTAAGTCAGTCACATTGTGGAAGGCAGTGTGGTCTCCTGACATCACATGACTGCTGCGTTATGAGTACAGTATCAGTACAGTGGGTTGTGCTTTTGCTTCCAGACTTAAATCTTATACTTCTAGTGTTTTGTATTTGTATTTAAAAACACAGTGCGAAATCTTCCCATTTACTGTGTTTTCTGTGTTGCTGCTTTTTCAAACACTCTTTTCTCTGACGAGTCGTTTTCTCTTTTTTCTTCCTCAGGCTGCCACCTTTTGCTGACTCACCAGTGGGCCATTAATCTTTAACTATGGGCAAACCAAGGCGCAGGGCGACAGCCCAACATGCAGAGTAAGCTACAGCTTCACACACAGATACCTGTTTTAATGATTCAGATGAGACTTCACGAGAAAATTATGTACTTGCGTTTTTTGTCCAGTTGACTGGATAGTGATGTTCACTATGAAGTGAGCTCCACTGTGAACAGGTTCTGTGTAGGCACGATTCCACCGTAACTCTGTGTATCTAACACAGAATCTCACGCAGCATCAACATGTGAGTGCACATGTGGACAAAGGTCATGTTGCATCTGAGTCACGTCCATTAATTTTCGGCATTTTTAACATGACGACAAAGGAAAACCCTACAAACAGTCAAATTCAAGGCAGCCTCTGCCCTGAAACAAGCCTTTTGAAGAAGACTGTAAAGGATAAAGGTGACAATGTGTATGCAAAGTGCCTCTGTCAGCCAAAAGTTAGTACAAACCTCTCAGGAAGCTACAACGTCGCTCCTTCATATAGTTCATTTACAAACACTGGACATTCCGAGTTAACATTTGTGAACCATAGAAACCTTTAGTAGAGATGAATGTAATTTTTGTAAAATTGTTGTGGTTATATACTGTATATTAGCAGCCAAGTTCTTTCAACTAATCCATCTTCAAAGGGCCGTACCATTTTTATGGTAGCTGCTTTATTCATATTTTAAACATAAAGTAAGAAAAAATGATTAAAATCACACCACACAGTCAATAGTTGCACCTTTTATTATAAAAAATATTTACAAAGATGCTACAATGTTTTTCCATAATATAAAAAAATGCATACATTTTACAATGGTAATTAGTCTTTGAGTTCTAGCTCCCATTCAGACCAGAGTGACATCCTTCAGGAGTGTTGCGGTAAGGTATTAAGCGTGTCATAATACTGTATTTTATTCAATACATTTTGTTTGCCTGAGTTAATCTCTTCATCACAATAAGGAACAATTTTGAAAAATGCATCTGATTTTCCACATCTTTAGGAGAAAGGCAACTGTTTGCATAAAGGAATTAAAGGACATTTGAGTCGTATACAATCATTTTAAAACACGTATGACAGAGCTGCATAGTGATTTGTAACCCGGTTGTTATTACTATCGATAATAAAAAAAATGTGAGGAATAAATAGGTACTGCATTTAAAACCGAGGGCGAAATTTGGATAAATATAATTTCATTGGGCCGGTGAAATCAATATGGTATGTCTGTACCTAGATATAATAAATACAATAAATAAAACAACAATAAATTAGATGGGTTAACATAAAAGAATTCTTCATTTGCAAGTGTAACAAATGAGAAAGAAATATGGCTTCTTAATGCAGTTATCACCCGGGATTTCTCCAAATGCTTCAGAAAAAAAGCTGCTAGTATTATTATTAGATCTGTAAAGACAAAGGGCAGGAAATTTACTTGAGTTTGTCCACTGGCTAATGTAAACTTACCAGAAACTGACAAATCTAAAACCAGCGTTTGGTTGGTGGCCAGCAGTAATTTCCCTGCCCTGCGTAAAGCTTTCGAGAAAATGAAAGAACAGCGCCTAGAAATTGTGACGATGTCAGAGCATTGACACCTGTTACAGTTGACTTGTTATATACCAAACCATGGGAAGACACTGTCTCAAGTCTGGCTACATTAAAATTTTTAAAAATTGCCTGGGAGGGAAAATAATAATAATATTAATATCAATAATATCAAATGATACTTGCAAAATTCCCCAGCTGTATAATGCAAAAAATATATTTCTATATACACATACGTACATATACATATATTCCATTCATAATTGCTCAAATCTTTAGGAAAATATGCAATGATTCATAGATTTGGATTTACAGTTTGTTCTGGTGTATGATGCATGTAGTGTGATGAATTGTTCCTCTGTCCATGTAACAATAAATAGAAATGGACATATTGGCAAAGTATGACCAGAAGGAGCTAGTATGACAGGATGAACAACAGACGTTAACATGTAAAATATGTAAATAACAATGCATCATGGTATAGGTAATTATCTTTGCCTTCTCACAGATACTGTTGAGTTTTGGATTTCATCAACAAAGTAGGAAACTAACTGCTTTGCCCACAGGCCAGGCTGGCTTGTGAATCCCCCAATTTATTGATTTCACCTTTTGACAACCAATTGATTTTTTTTTTTCAATAAAAAGGTGAAGGTCCCAACTGCAGCTGCCGACTTGTCTAAGTGGCCGTTAGAAGAGACAAACGACCTCTCTAACAGCCATTCCCAAAATATACTTGGCTTGCTGTTAATTTCCCAATTTGTCCCCAAAATCTGTCCCAAAACCACCAACAATTTCTGTGTGTTACAATACCACATTCAGAACATGCACATGTAATGTGCATAGTCTGGAAAGAGTCTGTGGGATCGGCAGGGGCCAGCGGAATGTTCTGTTTCAGGATCCCACAATTATCTCCATGATGTGGTCCAGTTCGTTCAGGTCTGACCTGCAGCTTGAGCTGGAGCTCAGGGCTGTGGGCCCATGAGAGGACAGGCTCTCCAGCAGATCGTAAGGCCCCATCTTGGGGGAGCTCTGCATGCCTGTCAGCACCGTATCGAGGTCATAGTAGGACGGGTCCACGTCTGAAAACAGTTCCTCGAGCGCAGGGTCAGGTGGCGGTGTTGGGTGCTTGATCTCAAAAGTCCCAAAAACCTGCTCCCCTGTCCTGGAGTCTGCGCTCAGGTGGTCCCGGTCTCCCTCTTCTCCTTCTCCTTCTGACACACACTCCTCGCTGTCTTCCTCTTCATCCTCATCACACTCCCCATCTTCTTCTTCCTCCTCCCAGCAGGGCCCCATACCAAAGGGCCCTGCCAGGTAGGAGGCAGAGGACAGCTGGGGGGAAACTGGCGACAAGGTGGACATGGTGACCTCCGTCTCCCCATCTCCGTCCATCACCACCTCCTCAGAGTGGTAGCCTTCCTCCAGGCCAACCACTGAAAAGGGTTTGGGGCTCTGCCCCGCCTGCGCTGCTGGGTCTGTCTGCCGGCACAGCACCTCGGTGGCCACCAAGCGGTCGGCGGGGCACTGGGCGGCAGCCAGGGCCTGGGTCATTATCTGCCAGGTGCCGTCCTGGGTCATCTCTTCCTGGATCTGCCGCACTGTGTTGGCGATGAGCACTGAGCGACACAAGTTTGGCTCCACAAGCATGTGGCAGAGCTGCAGCTTGATCAGTGACATGTCAAGCAGTGACTGCCGCTGCAGGCTGTAAGAAGATGACAGCGTCCGAGCCGCCACAGCTAATGGCGCCTGGCTTTCATCGGCGCTGGGGACCGGCTCCTCCGGCTCAGAGAACTTGCGCTTGGTGCCTTTCGGGAACATGTTGTCTCTCTGTGATGATGGTGTGGAGAGAGAAACACAGTCAAACACCCGACAGCAACTCTTATCAGAGCATCAACACATCATTATCACACTAAAAGACATAAAATGTCTACAGTTCTGTGTGTCACTAGCTATAGTGATAGTGAAACGAATAAGTACCATGTAATTAATGACGTAAATGTGTGGTGTAATGAGGCTATGTGGTATGATATTTGTGTTTGGACTGTGTATGAGGGAGCTAGCACTACAGTCAGCACAACAGCAATAAGCTCTAAAGATAAAAAGTCTTTGTGATCTATGGTAAACAGTAAATTGTTAGTTGTAGTTGTTTTTTCTTAAAGTTTGCTATACCTTTCCTGTTGAGAGGCACAGGCAATAGCAATGCAGCGTGGTCCCGGCTGCAACGCTTCAAGTACTTTTGTACGAGCGACAAGCAGCTTTTGTTCAGCACCATTTCTGCCCATTTTAGGCCAGTCTGAAGCAAGACTCCTGCTGGGCGGAACAACCACACTTTTAACAGACCACTGAGCCACCGAAAATAGCATAGTTACCAACTAAAGACGGACGCTGCATCAAAGTAAGCAAGGACGAGAGAGACCTTTGTCAAAAAACAAAAAACAGCACTCAAGACACATGATCAGTGCACTTATAGTCTTTCCCACTGCCACCTGTGATCAAGAAATAAGAGATATCCTAATCAATATTTTGTTTTTAAGGGGTAAAAGTGGTAAATTGAAAAGTAACAGCATTCACAATATTCACAATACAGTATACCACCATGAATTACTAATGTTTACAAGGGATATCAGGTTTCAAGGTCTCTACTCACACCACGCTTCAAAAACTAGTAGAACAAGATTTTCACTTTCTCACTTCACTGAGGAGGGGAAGAAAAGTAGAGTCAACTTCCTTGTTGCACGCCACTTTGAATACACAGATGTCTCACAGGAACAGGAGCAACACTCCTGCTGACATTAAAGGTCCTCTGACTCCCAAAATAAATGGGATGCAATTAAAATAGGAGCCCGAGCTCTGAACAGCAGCCTGTGGCATTTAATTTTCCATCAGACAGAAAAATAGTGTGCAGTGTCCGTCTGTTTCTCCTGTGTAAAACCTGTAGGCAGGGCGTTTGGGTGAATCATTCCACTTCCTTCATATTTCTATTTGTGATTAATTTTTTTAAACAATCACAGAAAATACAACCAAGAGTACAATGAAAAATAACATTCATACACTCTTTTTTCCCCGTTAAATTTTCATCTTATGGTGCCAGACAAAACCAAGGCAAGAAAATCTGTGTAAATGATACAACATTTAAAACATTCTGCACTCTATATTGATCAATCAATATTGATTTTCAATTTACTGACAATTAGGAACTGCCTATTCATTGTTTTATGACTGGGGGAGTTACTGTACTGGGAGAAAGATTACATTACAACTACTGTCTTCACCTGACTGATCATATGAGTAGACTACATCACCACCACCACATTTAAGGAAGTAACAATCCATACCGAATAAAGAAGTGTATCTAACAAACACCAAACGGCTTTGGAGACAGGAGGTCTTTGAATCCTTGCCTGCATAGAATAACATTTCCTGACAGTGGACAGAATAGGAAAAAAGTCATTTGTGAAGGTGCCTGGGGATCTAAAATACAAAGAATGAGAAATCAATTATGGACATATGTTGTCTTCTTGTGTAGTGCGTTTGTGCTGGTCCCTGTTAAATAAAAGACACTAGTGAGCACTATCTCCCTAAAGGAAAAACAACAGTTTAATCATGGTGCAACCAGGAAATCCTACAAGCTGAGAGAAAGCATACTGCACAAGGAAAAGAACACTTTTGGACATGATTTTGTTTTTGCTGGTGTACATATATATATATATGTGTGTGTGTGTGTATATAGTGTTTCTGAACACCATATAGTTTAACATTTCATAAAGCTTGTGTATTTTGAATTAAATTACTTGTTTATGCCCTAAAACCGCTACTACAGAGTAATAATTAGCAGCTGATTTATATACTACCTTTATTGATAAAAAATAATTGGTTGATTGTTCGGGGCACCTTATGGGGCACCTGCAGCAGACACATGTGAAAGCTAAAGCAGTGAACGTGGTTTGCATTGTTTTCAGAGGAGATTAGTAGTGGACTGACAGAAACATATACTCACGACTATTTCAATAACCCACATTTAAAATGACATTTCAGACATGGTCTAGTTCAAGTTCTATTTTCAAATCACTGAAGACTGATTTTCTGAAGGAGTAACCTAACCAAAGCCCAATATTTTAAATGAATGAAGAGAAACTCACAGCACACTCGAGACAAAACCATGTGACCATCTTTTGGGATTGAAAAAACAAGAGGCAATAAAACCTTTATGAAACACATAAATACAAAATTGTGAGATGATCACGATTCCACATAATCAATATGTTTGAATGATTATTAGATCAGATTAGACCATGTCTGCTATAGGTGCTTCATAGTGGCGATTGAAGTCTATATCATTTCTACTTCAACATAAACTTTCTTTAAACCCTTTAGCATTGCAGTTTTGCTCTCAGCAGCAGATTTGTTGACATGATTTAATGAGAAAATGCTGACCTGTGTGGTGTTCAGAAAGCCAACAGCGAACAGAGACCAGGAGACAATCATCACATTAAAACTGGCGTCAGACACTGGGGTTTTCACAGTCATATATATATACGTGTGTGTGTGTGTGTGTGTGATAGAAAACATTGTTCCTGTGCAGCTGGAGCCACAAGCCAAACAAAATGCAGCCTCGCTTTACGTCAATGGCTCCGGGCCTGGCCCATCCCCCACTGCACACCGACAGACAGCCTGCTAAAATCAGCGTTTCACGTTAAAAACACAACGGCGACACTATCCACATTCCCCCATCGGTAACACAATGTCACCACGACTGTAGCCGCGGGGGTAGAGCCGGTGTGGTCGGCGGTGCGGGGGGTTTCGGGGCTGCTGGCCGTGGCTGCCGCATGCTTTGTCTTTTCGGCATCAGAGCCACCGAGCGACAATGAGGCCATTTTGCGCTAGTAGCTAACAGCTAGCCGGCTAGCTGCGCTCCGGAGCGGAGACGGCAGCTGCCGCTGGCTAACTCGGCTAAACGTGTTTACTGAGCCGGAAAAGAACGACGCCTGTGTGGGGCAACAAATTACCTTGCATTCGTTTCACTTTGGCCTTCTTTGGCCATTTCCTCTTACTCCCCCCAACGAAAAAAAACCCCCGAATGCTAGCAAGCTAATTAGCCCAGAAAGCGCCCACCCACCACCCGTCCTCCGCGGTCCTTCCTCCCTCTCTGGCCAAAAACAAGAGTTTTCACCGCGGCTCGGCTCATAAGTTCCCAAAAATAACAAACCGCCGCCCGGGTGCCTGTTGGGGGGAGCGTCGCCGGGCGGCTGGGGGCCACACTCACCTCGTGTCGGGGTTATTTTATTCCCGTGTCGCTCATAGGATCGACGGCAGGGAAAGCGGAGATCGGGTTCAGATGAGATCATTCATGCCACGGCTTCAGAAACTGGAGGAGCAGTGTCCTGCTGCTGCTGCTGCTGCTGCTGCTGCTGCGGCGGTGTGGTGTGGTGTGGTGCGGTGCGGGCGACGGGAGGGGGAGGGGAGCCGACACACACCAGCCATATGCCTGGGCTTCCTCTCATCATCCGGCCCCGCTCCTCTGTCTGTCTGCACACCGATCACTGCTGTCCCCGACAGCCTGTCCTCCGTGTCCTCACGCAGGGACAAAGAGTCGGCACGGTGCGGGACACGACATGTTTACTGCCGTCTGTAAAACAAAGACACGACAACACGAACAGTTACACATGGATGTTACACAGGTTAACATCACTCATTAATGGTAGTAGAAGAGTAGCATATAATAAAAACAATAATCATACTTTATTATTACTTTATTAATAATACACATTAGTACTGACGATATTCGTACTTTATATATTTGTGGTATTTTATTTGTTATTGTGTGAGTAACGCCACACTGTACAAATACTCTGTAACAAGTAAAAGAAACTGAATTAAACGTATAGGAGTTATAAATTACTCACTTATTCATAGCAGATACCTACTATAAATGAGTTAGTACAAGTACTACCGCTTGATATTTAAGTGTTACACGTGAATATTTTTGCGTGAACAAAGGTAAATAAATACTATAATGTTGAAGTTATGGCTCACAATTTGGAAAACATAAAAAATATTTACCTTATATACTGCGTGTGTGTGTGTGTGTGTACACACGGGCGCGCGCGCGCGCACACACACACACATCCTGGTGGCTGTGCAGTGTATGAGGTTGTCATGACCCCAAAGGAAGGTGTCACACATTAAAGCATTATTAAATCCACATTACAGGAACATTGTTATCCTCAAAGGAAACCTATTGACTTAATTAACCAATATGGTTCCTTCAGTGTCAATAACAGAAAGATAAGAGTGATACCCTCCACTGGCGTTGAATGGCGTTTATATGTAACGTATAGATTCTGGAGAAAGTGAGAAAACATTGATTGTAAATGCAAGTGACTTTTCATTATATTGTATAATAACGTCTCAAGGCCAGATGTGAACAGGGCCTTTAAGATATCTTTATTCCTTTCACAGTGAGGTCCAAAAGCTTCTAAAGCGATCTTTGAATCAGGAGTAAATATATACTGAATACATTTTCCCAAATTTGACCTTCTGACAGATTCACTACTCTCATTTGCAGACCACACAAACCACCCATTAGATCTGACTGGTGTAATTATCAGTGCTAGTGATACTAATTACCTCTGCCATGCAGCCTTTGTTTACTCTCCTTGTAATCAGATTAATCTGTCATCCTATTAATGGTGTACTTCTAAATCCTAACAACAGATTATATCAAATTTGATGGAAGACAAAGAGCTGATTAGATTTTCTCTTTGTTTTGAGATCTACCAGATGCTGTGAGTATGCTTTACATCCACATGCTTTAGGACTATTCATTTAAGAACATTAATTAGGAACTGTGTTACTGAAAGGTGTTTCTGTTTATTTAGGTCGACACTTTGTCTGAAAATATGAAAAAAGAGCATTGTGGCTTTAATTGTATTGCAGACTGTACCTAATAAACTGCCAGCTGAGTGCATGGATACAGCCAGCTCATGTAAAACTGAAGTAAATGATCCACAATGAAAATGAAATATTGTTTTAGATGTTTAAAATATGTTTATTTCTGAATGTCTTACCTCCGTTCATGTTACTCCTGCTCCACGCGGAACTGTTCTTCTCGGGAGGAAGGGGCGGGGGACATTTTAAACGCCTTCTACAAGGTTCCGTCTCCAGCATTTTCTGTACCCGGCGACTAAACGCAGGAGCACCGCCCCAGAGAGCCAGCAACAGCCAGAGACTTCTAGAAACAACGTGCACCGGGACAGTCACCGGCACAACTCACCGGCTCTCTGCGGCTCACGTTCCACATCACGGTTCCACCGTCACCGGCTGCTAAATGGCGAAGTGGGGAGAAGGAGACCCGCGCTGGATCGTAGAGGAAAGAGCCGACGCGACGAATGTCAACAACTGGCACTGGTAAGATGTGATGAAAGGACACCGACTGCTAGTTAGCCCGCTAATGCTAATGCCCCTCTCCCACACTGAGCCCGTAGCACTGACAAACTGTGTGGGATTCTTTTCTTTTAATTCTCTGTTCGGATCGGAGAGTGTAAGTGGCTCGTCTTTAGATAGCCGTTGGCTTTAGACGATTAATATTACTGAAGCAAAGCAGACATTTTGTCCGTTTTACGTTAGCTTCGCTCGTGGCTAGTCGCTGTTAGCTTCGTCCGCGTGAATTCAGGTTGTTGTCGGTGTGTCGTGATTTAATAATTCACACGCTGACTGCTGTAACGCGTGTAGACCAGTGATACTACAACCTAACTAGTCCCATGTTATTGTCGGCGAGCTTTCAGCTGTTGTTGCCATACACCTGTTTCAAACACGTGTTGTAGCCACATTTACAACGTGACTGTAGATTGTAGTTAACGGTATGAAAACCATGGGTGTGGATTACTGTTTGTTGATAGTTGTATCTGAGTTATAGTGAGCATATAGACCTGCTGTACATGTTGGCTAGACAAACAACAAGGCTGTTTAAGGCTAATTTGCCCCTCATTCAGTTTGTGGTGCAGACCATTTGTAGTGTGCCAAAGTAAATAACTCACTGTATGTACAGTAAGATGTGTGTTGTTGTGTACATGCAGATCAGCTGTGTGGAAATGGAAACCATTCATGGTCTACTGTTTTTAAGTTTGCTCCAGATTGTTTTCCACAGTGAAAATATTTAAGATCTGTCAGCAGCATAAAGGAACCGAACAAAATGATGTTAAAATACAATTTGGTCTTAAACTTTGTCGATTTTATTTGTAATTAACGTGTGGCTGCGCTCTGATGGACATTTCAGGACTGAGCGAGATGCAACAAACTGGTCCACGGACAAACTAAAAGCGCTGCTCCTCGGGCTGACGGTGGAGAGCGCAGATGGAACGTGTGAGGTGACAGAAGTCAGCAAGGTGGAAGGAGAGGCTTCGATTAACAACCGCAAAGGGAAACTTATTTTCTTCTATGAATGGAACTTGAAAGCAACTTGGACCGGTGAGTTGAAGACTTGGGTTGCTGTTTGTTTTGTTTTAGTAGAAGAAGAACAATAATGCTGACTCCACTGATTGAATGTAGGGGACATGAAACCCTCTTTATGTTTCCCATCTGTTGCATGTTGAATGCATACAATGCATCATTGCCTTGCACTGAAGAGCAGCTGATCTAAAATGTCTTTCTTCATTGTTAAGTTCAACAAACATGTCTGGTGAAGCGTGAAGTCTGTGCTGACACATATTCCTTTGCCTCAACAGCTAAGTCAAAATCAGGAGTCAAATATAAAGGAACAATTGAAGTTCCTAATCTGTCAGATGAAAACGACATGGAAGATCTTGATGTGAGTTCCATGGTATAACTGTGTCTGTATTATCGTGATTCTAACTGAGGAGATGTTAGAACAGTATTGTGATTTATGTCCTGGGACCTCTGTCCAGATTTCAGTATCGTTGAACAAAGATGAACCTGAAACCCCACTGATCAACTTGATGAAAAAGAAAGGAGTCGAGAAAATCCGTGAAGCTCTGGGAAGCTACGTGGGGTTTTTAAAATCAGGTGAGGGCCTTATTTTTACCTAAAAATATTTCCGGACATTTAGTGTTTTTTTTTCGTAAAATAAAACAACAAAATCTAGAAATATTCCAGGTCATGTAATCGTTTTGTGTGTACCTGATATTAATATGGTCAGAAAAATTGACGATGAGTGTTTTAACCATGTCCCAGTTAAAAAGTGTCAGAATTTTTTCACATTTGTGTTTGATATGTACAGTTTATATCTGATTTAATATCATGTAAGTAATTTCTACGTTTTGCAACAGGTTAAAACTTTTGTTGTCACAGAATTGAGCATCAGTGTTGGGAATAGTTTTAAAGTTGTATGATTAAGTTGTTTTATTTGTGTTATATTGTAGAGTTCACACAGGGAATGATCCTACCAACAGCCAATGGTGTGGCCAAGTCTGAGTCCACATCACAGTCCAAAGCCAGTCGGGATCGCACTAAGGTTTGTGCCGACACAAACATCTTTATCTATCAGATGAAACTATTGTCTCAAAATAATTTACTGTAACAAGCAGTACATTACCTTTAACAGCTGTTAAACTTTAGAACAACAACCTGTAATCCCATGCACTATGTATACTGTATATACCTCAACTGCCTGTGCATAGGTAAATAATCACAACTCATATTTTTCATATTATATTATCTCTACAGATTTTATTTCATGTTTTGTGTATTTGTTATTTTTGCATATTTAAGCTTACTGCTTGCTAAAAATTTTACGACTCAGGAGCTTTGTAACTTGTTTAATTTCGCTCCGGGGGATGAATAAAGTTCCTCTGATTGTGATTACTAACTTCACTGTTCTTGTGTCCAACAGATTTCCTCCTCAAGCAGCACAGCTGCACCGGTCAACACTGGCGTCAAGATCCCAACCTGTAAATTCAGCATGAGGGAGACGTTCCTCACCTCACCACCTGAACTTTACCGGGTCTTTCTCAACCAGGAGGTGAGCTTTACAACACACCTTCACCTTGTTCGCTCGTGAGGATGCACTAAAAGATCAAAGATGCTGAGCAGAGATTTGATTTGACAAGCGTCTTAGTTTGATGAAAGTGTTTGTCTCGTCTGTGTGCAGATGGTTCAGGCTTTCACACACGCTCAAGCCACAGTGGATGCAGAGAAGGGCGGAAAGTTTCGTCTGTTAGATGGAAATGTTTTTGGTGAATTCACAGAGCTGGTGAGAAATGTAAAATGATTACAAGTACATATACACGGTGTCTCAGATCATTTGATCATATAGGTTTTTAGACTTATTGTTTTCTCTTTTCTTCTGTTTTATCCCTTCAATTTAAATAAAAACAAATCTTTTGCCTACAGGTACCTGATGAGAAAATAGTCATGAAGTGGAGGTATAACAACTGGCCCAGTGGTATGTGGATTTTTTTTAATGTATGTAGTTATAGTTTTCTAACATGGACTCAAGTAAACGGCTTTTTAAGTCACAATTCCTAATACAAAATCAGTTGAAAAATTATTTATACACACACAATTTTACCACAAGTTCTCTTCAGCTTCAGCTGAGGGTCTTATCCAGAGGCTCTGAGAAATCTGGGAATATAATTTTTATTTGAAGTAAATCAAGTTGCTGTGTCTTCAGACAGTGATGACAACTTGACTGTTTCTCTGCTCCACAGAGCATTACTCGACAATCACAATGACTTTCCTGGACCGGAGCAGTGAGACAGAGCTGAAGGTGGAGTGTCGAGGCGTCCCAGACAGCGAGGAGGAGCGGACAAAAGAGGGCTGGAAGAGATACTACTTTGAAGCTATTAAACAGACTTTTGGCTACGGAGCACGACTTTTCTGAAGACGCTGTACTTCTGTGCTTTTTTTTTCTTAGTTGTTGGTTTTCAAACTTCTTGTCCTTCGATCTCTCTGGCACAAGACATCCAGTTTTAAACTTGTATCACGATTTAAAGAAAGAGATGAATCAGGCGACACGTTTGGTGTTGAGTGTAAATGTTTTAACTTCTGAGCGTATTTAAATAGAGATTCTTTTCCCCTGCAGTATTTTCGTCAGTTGTTCATAGGAGCGTAAATGGACTGTGCCTTTGGGACTGACGATGGAAAACAGATTAAATAAAGAAAAGAATTTATTGAACCACTAATGCAAATTGGCCTGTACTTCTATAAATGTCTCATTATTTCAGGAGAGAAATGAATAAATGTTTTTTGTTTGTTTGGAAAAACACATGTTATTTTGAAAATGAATGTTTTCGTTAGCTTTTACTCTTGAAGTGTAACTGTAGTGAAGGTGCTTTCAGCCAAGGTGCATGTTCCAGTAGAAACAAACTGATGGAGGAATGACCACTGGATTTGAACCCTACTCGTGGAGTCAGTCACATTTAGCTGAGCAGTACTGGACTTTCAGTTGTTTCAAAGCGTCTTGGTTTCATGGACCAGAGAAGCTCAGCATCTGTCTGAGGAGCAGCTCGGACCTTCAGCGGAAACATGAAAGCAAATGTTTTTCAATGTTGGAACATGAACACTGTTTCTGTTCTTTATGCAGGTAGCTTGCGTAGCAACTAGACAGATGTTTTGCAGCAACTGGCATTTAAATGTCCATTTACCGTTAAAAAGCTGTTAGTACCAAATGCATCTATTTATTACTCATTTAATTCCTTCACAATGTATAAACATTAGTTGCTTGGAATAAACCAACCCCTGTATATGTGTTTTTTTATTTGTTTTTATTTATGTGAGCACATCTTTAACTTCATTAAATGTGTCACTCGTATATCGAAAACATATTTATTTAGACATTATTTATTTTCACATTTCATTTGCAAATGTTTTCTGCCTTTAAAACATTAATTTACAAGTGCATTTTAAATTAAATGCTCCAAATGGAAACCACAAGAGTCTTCTACTCTGCACAATAAGCACTCGGTGTTACTGATCTCTGTGGATCATATCCAGATCCATTCCTGGAAAACGATTTGGGGGAAAAACTCAATAACTTCATTTTTTAAAAGGTTTGAAAAACGTTTTTTTCCCCCCTGATTTAAAGGTGCCAAAAGCACAGACTAAACATGATTCAACCAAAGCTTGAAGTCAGCTACAAAAGAAAATATTAAACAAAAACTGCCTGAACAACAAAATCAAGTTTTAAACTTTCTATTTCTAGATTATTTCCTTTACGTCCTAAAACACATCAACAAAAGGAGAGGTCAGAAGAACATTTTTTCTTTGAAAATGAAAACAAATTTGCAAACTGTTTTACAAAACAAATAGGAAATAATTAAGACTAATTTTCCCAAAAATAACATTACCATTGTTGAAAATCACTTGTTCCAACTAAGATTTAAACCAAAACCAAGAAAACTCAAACAATAATGACAGTTTCTTCTGGTTTCACAGTCATACACAGATGTAGAGCTCCGACTCCTGGAAGAGGAACTGTGTCACTAACATATGATAATAACAACAATAGCAACAACAACAACAACAATAATAATAAAGGAATCACAAATGTAAATGTTATCCAACAATATGACCTATGGGGAGTGGTAGTCTAATGGTTAGAGCGTTGGGCTTGAGACCAACTGGGGTTCAAATCCGGCTCTCGGCCCCACCCTGGGCCCCTGAGCAAGGCCCTTGTATCGTGTACTGTATAAATGTAATGTAATTTTAAAGCTGAGAAAAAGTTTCAATTTGAATTCTTGATTGTAATTAACCTTTCAGTCTCAAGGGGGCGCCACCAACACCAAGTGCCGTTTCTAACAAGAACAACACTGCTTGTATTGAAAGTGGGTTCATACTGTACGTACACTGGAGCTCGAGTCCTGGTCGAGTGAATCGAGGCTCCTTCGCTGCATCATCTCACCCACATCAGTGGTTTTCTTAACAGAAACTTCATGCTGTTTGGTCCTGAAAGAAAGTTTGGTCATCAGTGAAATTCAACTGCCTTCTCTTCAATGACTTTAACAGTGAATAACTGAGGATAATCTGCTTGTTGCTAGAACACAGGTACCACTGAAACGATGAGTCAATTATTCAGTCCATCAATCGATGAATCATCTCTAAATAATAAGAATGTCTGACTTCAGACTATAATCTAATTATATTAAAAAATATATGAATACACTGAGGGGAGGACACGAGCCACAACAGTAAAAGGTCACAGCTGGTGACAGGTTGTCCAGCTGTACCTGAACAACGGCCACATGGTCAGGCTTCTGTTGTCCCTCTGAGCTGCTGTAGACGTCGCCTGCTCCGCCAGGTCTTTCAGGAAGTGGAAGAGCTTCTCTGATTCAATGCACTGCTTCCTAAATCATAGAATTCCACGTAATATTCGTATCAGTCAGACTCTAGTATTTACATGGAAATGTCCAGTCAGCATGTCTATAAAACACAAACAGTAAATCATGGACACTGGCGGTGTGTGTTTAACAGCCTGCTGTCATCTGGAATGTAACTGATGGTATGGCAGCAGCAGTCTTACTCACATGTGGGCTACAGACATGACGCTGCTGGGCTTGGACTGAGTTATCAGACAGGTTTTGGTCAACAGCGACTTCAGGAACATCTCTAAGGCTCGAGCTGATCTCTGCGGTTCAGGGCCATAACAGTTCCTCTGAAACACTAAACAAGATGCTTGAACAGAAAAGAACATTTGCTCAAGTGAAGAACATTTTTAAATGGACCTTTAGAACTGGTCAGTTTGTGCAGGAAGAGGAAACAGGCTGCATTTAAAAACAGAGAAGAAGAATCTGGGGGGTTTGAAGATGTGAGGTTTGAAGGATACAGATGATCACAGGAACAGCCATCGCGATCCTCCCCACCTCAGTGTCCTTCTGCATGATCTTCTTAATGCGACTCTGGAAAAAATATATCATCAACAACGATAAACAACAACAACAAAACAGACATCATAATAGTTTAGATGCTGCATTCATGAGCTCCTCGTAAACTCCTGCTCTCCATATATCAGGCAGTGGATTCAATATTTTCATGTCTCTCGGCTGAGATAAAAACACTGATAAATTAGGGACAGCTAGTGAAAATAAACAAAATATTAGCACCCTAAAGATGTAGATTAAACTCGATGAATAATAGTATATGTCTGATAATAAATGTCTGACAGTTTTCAGCAATGGCTCCAGAAGGGGCGGGCCCGATTTCCGACAGGCCCTGAAAGCAGCACACTCCACGCTGACGCGGCGGAGTTAGCAGTTAGCGGTTAGCATGTAGCCGCTCACCGGAGCGCTGAGGCCGACTCCACCGGGACGGGAGGAGCCGGAACTTACCGGGGGGAAGCGGACGTTATATCTCCTCTTGTGTCCGGGCATTTCACTCGTACCAGTCCGGTCACATGTTTCATGTTTTTACCGCAAACCGCCGGCGAGTCCATTTGTTTACCTTCAGCAGGAAGACACCTGACACGCTGATAGACACCTGAGGTCGACCCCGTGACCCCGACTCTGACGTCACGACCCCTGCTCTGAGCCAATGAAAAAGAAACAAACATTAGAAAAGTTATTAAAGGAATTTAATCAAAGCTACCTTTAGAAATGTATATTTATTTACATTTTCATTATTAATATTTTAGTTACCAGCATAGGTTAATTTATTTTATCCGAGGTTTAAATACATTATTTTATTTGTATCTATAATTATCAATTTAATGATTAATAACTAATGATGTTCAGACAAATATAAACAAGAGGGAGGGGAACATTGTGACCATAATAATCCACATATATCACTCTGTGAGAAACATGCTGGCTTCACCTGTGGCTTCAAAGGTCAAAGATAAAGCTCATCATTATTAAATACAAAGGTCATGCAACATTAATCTTTCCTCAGTAGTTTGAATTTATGTCTAATTTTATTTCTCTCTTGCAGGTCACACTGTGTAGGAGTTTAGGAGAAGACCAACCAGGTACTGCTCTTTACCCACTGTCCTCATCAGTGAAATTAAACATCTCAGGCATTTAAAAACATCTCAGTCTGTTTTTATTGACCTCAGTCACAGGATTCAGCAGGTTAATTAACATCTGTCAAACAGCTCTCTCGACATCACATTAACTGTATGAACATGTGTTTTTCCTGCAGTCATGCATTCATCTTCAGTTCCACTGCCCTGATGTAAGTCCATCTTCAACCAGTAATAACCGTTAATATTAATATTAATATTATTTTATCAACAAACAAAAAGGGCAGCATAATATAGTTAATGTTTATTAATAATGCATAGTAATGTAAAGTGTACAGTTGACAAAACTTAAAGTTTATTTTTAAAAATATTACTGTTTTAGTTTTCATGCAGCATAGGGACTGGACTGCAGCGCGTATGTCAGTTCAGCGTGACACTAGTGTCGGGTGTGGTTACAGGTGTAACATTGTACAAACCTGTCCACACCCAATTACACCCATCGACCGGGTGTGGAGGAGACTGAGATGCTACATTCCATCTTATGTTAATTTCCAGGTATAATGAAAGTGAGTAAATTAATTTATTTAGGAAATTAATATTGTATATTATTAAAAAAATCCCCTTTCCCTGTCTCTTTGTGTGAATGTGTTTAGAGACAAATATAATATGCTATGGATTAAAAATAAATATAATAACTCTTTGAATGAAAGAGTGATCCTTCTCTTGCTGTCGCATTTGCTTTTATTTGCAAGATGAAATAAATGTTGTTTTTGAAGGCATCACCATTTGGACTACACAGTGTTTTGCACAGTCTTAGTTACACCAAACAAAGGCTATATCATTAAAATGCCTGATAACATAGGACAGACAAAATTACAAATCAACTTTCACTTTGCAGGAAAAATAAGGGGATTTTCTTCTTTTTCTTCAAACATCTAAAACTGAACTAAAAATCAGACTTATAAGAGTAGTGTTATAATTCGATATAAAATTAGCCAGAGTTTCTTTCTTGCTTGTGTGTGTCTCTCTATTTATATAGCTATATCTATATCTATGTGTGTGTGTGTGTGTGTGTGATTTGTTATTATATATACAGTATATGTGTGTACTGTATGTGTATATAGTATTTTATTATATTTATTCCCAAATAGAGGGCGTTGTGTTGCAGTACCGCGGTGGGGCCGCCGGGGGCAGCAGAGCCTCTGTTTACAGGCAGGGACGGAGCGTTGCACGAGCTCTTTAGCTGGGAGCGTGGAGTTGAACCGGAGACGTGCAGGAGGTCGCTGTAACAGTTTGTCTGAAAAAAGTTACAGAAACTCGCTGGTGCAGCGTCTCCGCTCGCGTGGTTCGCATGGTGACAGACCAGAGAGTCGGGGGAAACTGCTTGTTGGTATGAAAGTGACGGTAAACGCGGTGAATAACAACATTTAGCCCGAGCTCGCTGACTTCTGCATGGTCGCTAGCTGGCTAACTGTTAGCTGCAGAAGCTACTTGGCTAGCTGGCTAGCGAAAAAAAGTTGTTTACCCGAAGTTGTGGATGTGCTCGCCCCCGGAGCTTTAACGACTTTTCACCGGGACAAGAGAACAAGGACCAGCGATCCACACTGGATTTAACACTGTGCGCTGTTGGGAAACTAGCAGGATGTCCACAGAGGTCCAGTGCAGTCAGGTCGACTCGGGTTTGACAGCAGCCAGCTCCGGGGCAGCGGAGGACAAGAACCACAACAAGCCCGAGGGGCAGAGAGAAGGACCGCAGCAGGGGCAGAGAGGCTCGGACACCACGCTGCAGGACGGCCGCGGCTCCGAGGCGGACAAGAGCCCGGCGGACACGCACACGACATGCAACGAGAACGACAAGGAGAACGAGCAGAGCGGCGCCGCGGACCCGGCGGTGGAGGCGGTGAAGAGGAAGGTTGTCGAGGCTCCTCCGCCTAAAGTGAACCCGTGGACGAAGAGGACCACGGGCAGAGTCCCCATCAACAACCTGGGCTCCCAGGAGAAAGGTGAGATGTGACTTTAACCCCCTGTTAGTGCAGCAGGTTGTGGAGAGTGAACTTTATAACCCGGTCAGGAGCTAAACACGTTGTCTGCCGCAGCGTTTGACAGCTGCGCCGCGGCCACACCACGTTCAGGTGTCGTTCAGGTGTAGTACAGGTGTCGTACAGGTATCAGGTGTGTGCGGGGCTGAATGAAGCGCATATGGTTGAATGTCAGTGTGGTGGAGACATGTTGATGGTGGCATACTTCGCCCCATCCCCCCCTCTGTGCTCGGATTGCTCCTGAGCACCACGTGTTGATTGCTGACAACTGCTACTTCTTTAGCCTGTAACTTAGCTAACACCCAGCCAGCCCTGACACTGCGCCCCCCGGAGACATGACACCGTGTCCGGGCTGACGTGTGTCGGGTGCAGCTCATGTTTAAGCCCGGTCTGAGCCAGAACCAGCGTCGTGTCGGTGCGTTGTGTTGAAGCTAAAGCAGCCAGGCTAACTCCTGCTGCTGGTGGTGCTGCTGGTGGTGGAGAGACACGTTGTGTATAACCAATGGCCTGTCTTCCTGCAGGTCCTCCCACCAGCCTGCTCCCCACTGTCACTGAGCTGTCACCAGCCACAGGCACCACTCACCAAGGTGGATGGACAGGCGAAGTTAAAGCATACACAGAGAGTTACTGCAGATCCGTCCAGCTGTTACTAATCATTATAAAATAATGCTCAGAACTTGGCAACAGAGCAGTCTGAAAAGGCAGGTTGTGTGTTTTTTTTACACCTCAGGATCAGTCGAAACACTATTGATGATTTTGTGTGTTTGTTTCTAAAATTGAAATCACAAAAGTATTTTTCCTTTGGGTTAAAGTGAAAAGAAGCTGGAATTGATGGATTATTTTAATAATGCGAGTCCTGATCATTTTGATCACTGCTTTATTCGTCAGGTGTTTTCTTGGAATTAATCTCAGGTAGTAAGATTTAGGTAAATACATGATGATACGTCTAATTTCCTATATCCCAAACCAAAAGACAGTCAGATTTGCTAAAATGATTAACTGACAATTGAAATTGTTTCTAGTCAATGCTCTTTTTAATTGATTATTTCTTTCATTTTTTAAAATCTTACTGGCTGTTCATTGACAAAAATGGGGGGCAGTCCAACAACATGGCGTGGCTTCTTGGAGGTGTCATCAGTGTGAATAAGTGAAAGTGTGTAGGAGAAACTGAGAATGAGAAGTTAGGTAGTTGGTATGAAGTTTGGTGGTGCGTGTGTGTGGGGGGGTCCTAATGTTGCATTGTGGGAAATGCAATAGGATCCAAGGTTTTTGGTTTGTGACTCATACTTGGCAATAAAGGACAGTGCCAACTAACCTGCTTCATTTTTTCCATAGTTATGGCCCCAAGCTCATATTTAAATGTTGGAATACTAATGTCAATCAGATGTCAGAATTTGATTGATTAATTTCCGGTTTTTCCAGGTTTGTTAGCCTCATTTCAATGCCACATTCATTGCTAAAACAGACAGAACATCTTAACGCCAACCGCTGAGCCCTCAGAATGATACAGTTGGTTCAGAAGCAAACTGGGCGTCCTGGGCTGAATTAGGACTGTTCAGCTGAACATGAGTTGTGAATGTGTGTCAGGGCGCATAGCGGCCAGTGGAGCTATATTTGAAGCGTTCGGCTCGGGGTCGAGCGCAGGCATCATTTTACAGTGTTAACTGTAGAGGCAGCTCCGTGGGTGGACGTCTGCAGGATCAGTGTGGCATACACCCATTCATAATGAAGCCTCGGCCTGCGTCTCTTATCAATCCGACCATCCTCTGCTGAGCGATAGTGACTGTCGGGCTTCAGCGGGCCACTCCCAGCATGCAGCTGCCTGCAGAGACGCAGCCACATACCACTGCTGGCTGTACACAAAACACCCTCAACTAGTTGAGCCGCTCGGTCCCTTGGGGGGAGGATATTTATTCATTCTGTACTGACAGAAAGTCCCAGTGCTCCACACACACTGCAGAGCATGCGAATGTACACAGCCAGACTTTTAGCTCCAGCACTGAGCAACAGGACGGCAACCTGCTCACCTGTGCTGCTTTTAACCGCTGGAAGGATTTAGGCCTGCTCTGGTAAATATGATCATGTCACATTCTCTTATTGATTCTGTATCCACAGATCAGCAAAACGTCATGAAGGTCGTCCGTGCCAGCAAGCCCAGAATGAGAAAATCCAGCAAGGTAATGTTTTTTTTTTTTTTAATTAAATCTATGAGACACCTCTTGTTTCACAAACAGGAGGTGTCCATAAACTGTCAGGTTTCATCATTGATCTCACAACAGTGGTGAAAAATCAGCCCACGCTCCCTCTCTCTTCTGTTGTTTAATCATGCACCATAGATAAAATGATCATTATAGTCCAGTGGTGGGGAAGTTGTGCATCTAATTGATCTGTAAGCCAAAAGTGTTATATGTAATGACTTCCTTCTCTTTGACTTGTGTATAAACAGACGTGTTTGACTCAAGTGATCACATGTACGTATTTGGCCACTAGAAGTTCTGCATTTAGTCAAATGCAGGATGGGAAATCAACATCTGCTGCTGGTAGCTGCTGCTGTTGCTTTGTTTACTTTCCTTTCAAATTTCAGATAATATTCCAGTATTTTGCTTGGAAATTCTGGATGTGTTCTCATAAATTGATCCTTCACTGGACCTGATATGGAACAAATTTTATGTAGAAACTTTATGCAGAAACTTTGTAGCCTCTGGTGAATTAAGACTGCGGTTTTAGTTATTTTTCATACGTATTGTTTGTGTTTGTGTGCTAATCCCACGCCCATTGACTAGAAACAGGCCATTAAGATGACAGAGTTTATCTTTTGCGATTATAAGAGGAAGTTATTGTTGTTTTTGTTTGGTCCTTTATTAAAAGGAACTATGGGATAAAGTTTTTTCTTATTTAATTTCTGTCTTTACTAATGCACCAGTAAAACTTGTCAGAGCATCACTCTGACTAAAACGCTGCATAAACACCCTTTGGATATTGTGCCTGTGACCATATTATCAGTATTTAAATTTTTCTGCCACCAGCCTGTTCAGCTCTGCTTGTAACTGAGTGTGACCCTTGTCTTTCTAACCTTGATCTCATATCAGATTGTCCAAATTTGCAACATTCGTGGTGGTGGGAAGTGACTCGGCTTGTTTGTCAATGTTGTTTGCCCACAGATGGAGCATTGACCTCCTTTTTTATTTTTTGCTTTGCTGGTTTCCACCAGAGGTTTTGTTAACACTCTCAAACGAGTCCAGAGGGCAGTGGTCAAATGTGAATGCTAAAATGATATTTATTGTTAATGTCTGTTTTTTTTTATTATTATTACAGTCAAGTGACTTCAGTGACATCACAAACTGGCCCACACCAGGGGAACTGGCCAAAGAGGTACGGCGTGTGTGTGTGTTTGTGTGTGTGAGATTGTTAGTTAAATAAAACAAAATAAATAAAACCTTTGTGGTTGTGTAGCAAAGACTGGTTTGGTTTTTCTGATTTCTGCTCACTAGATGGAGCACTAAAAACATCAAGCATTGACAGTTTAACTCTTCGTACCTTCTTCTCTGGTTAAAAAAAGAAATACTGTAAAGTTGAAATTATTACTTTAGATATAATATTTCTTGAAAATCACATTTCCTTTTTAACAATACATGATATAAAACTAAACCAACACATAGTGACATTTTCCTGTTTCCTAAAAAAACATCAAACACATTAATGGTCATCTTCATAAAGAAACTTCAAACACAAAAAACTCGACGCCAACTCAACGTCTCATGCATTTTGTACTGGACACCTCAAATATCCAACTTTAGAATCATCTAGAAAACCACAGTTTGTTTCCATAAAAAAAACGTTGACCCTGACTTAGAATTAAGAATAAATCGTCCACGTGAAGTTTGAGCGTCCTCAAAGACTTGAATAAATCATGGTGTTTGTTCATTTCCGCAGCAACAGCAAAATGTCCTCAACAACAACGGAAAGAAAACCTCCACCTCACGGAGAGAGAAGGATAAGAGGCGGGAGCGTCCGGAGAGGAAGTCTGAGAGCAGCCATGATGGAGGCGAGAGCAAAGAGAACCAGGAGGCTCAGCTGGACCCGCTAGGAGAGCTGCCCAAAGACGAAGAGTCAAAGGCAGGGGAGGACGCAAAGAGCAGCAGCCTGAAGAAGAGGGGAGGTGAGGGTGAGGTCTTTTTTTTAATTCACTGCGTGAAGCATGTTGAAATGGTCTGAATATCGCTGATGACAGCGTCTCCTGATTGGGTTCACATTAATCAACAACATTAATCAACACTGTGCTGTGAAATAAGTTCTCCAGAATGTCAACTTTAGTTTAAACTATATGAGGGAGATGCACGTCTTTCACGGCACAGTGATAGCCTGCGTCCATGTCAATGCCTGTATTGATCATGGTTGGTAAATGCTGGTTTGGTGCAGATTGTTGCATGTTCTGCCATGATTACCTGTGAGTTTCACTTTCCCTAATTCACTCCTGTCGTTAAAGTCACTTAAACGAGACACGTCTCAGCTCCACAGGATCTAAACCAGAGACCGGAAGAGTAGCTTCACTTGACAGTGAGATGAGAAATATAAGGTGGATACAGTTTAGCATAGAGACTGGAGCAGCAGGTTCAGCTTAGTCCAACATGTTAATTCAACAAATTATTTTAATACCTTTTTGGTTAACTAATACAAAATGTATATGTAAACCACGTTTCTCCAAACATAAAAGGTTGTTTTAATTCATATTCTACAAGAGAAAAAAGGGCTATTGATTAACCAATCATTCGCCAGTCGTATGAGCGGCCACCTAGTGCACAGTCGATTTTACCCTAGAATAAACTTATTTTAATAACAATTTACGGAAAAAAATATTCGTAAACCAATAAAATATTCTGACATTTATTTTTCAACTGTGGAACTATTTTTTTTATTTGTTCCAAAATAAAAAATATATTTACATCTATTTTGGGAGAAAGCTCTTCAAGCTCTGTTTTCGGTGTGCAATCGTCGCCAGGTAACAAACGTAAGTGGGTTTCTCTGCCGCTGGAGGAAGTGTCCCGGGATGATGGTGACAAGACGCCAGGTGGGGGCCTCACACGCTCGGACACAGAACCTACCAGTGACTCACCTGACCCCACATCGCCCAATCACACGCTCCATAATAACAGGCCGCATGATAGCAGCAGGAGTAAGTGGCCAGCAGCTCAGTGTTTTCCCTTTTTTAATTCTTCACTCGCTGGTTTGGCTTCTGTGTTTGCTTTCTGTCACCCTGACATCTCCCTATGTTTGCTTTCATAGCTCCCATCTGTCCTCACAGAGTCTGCAAGCTTTTTTTCTCTACCGACACACGGCAGCTTGAAAGCATGATAGAAACACAAAGCTGTGATCGTACTGACAAATCAGATTTTATCATCCACCCAGAGGCCTCTGGGACGAAGTAATTGGGGAACCACTACATAAGTATCTCTAAGAGCTGACTCTTATCTTTCGTGTTTTCTTGTTTACAGGTTGGAGAAGAGAGCCGCGCGACTTCGGGGACGACGCTACCAGCATCAGAAGTGACAGCGGCAGCGTCCGCGGGGGAATACGGGGCAGAGGGAAAGGTCGCGGGCGTGGAAGAGGTCGTGGACGAGGCACGGTTTCCCCTATTTTCAGTTTTCTGTTGTGTAATGGCGGCTGGCAAAAAAACGTCTGGGTGCATCACTGCCAAACCACATCACATTACATGACACAGCATTCTCAATTACAGACACACCCACACAGGTCCACATGTTGTCACATTCTTCTGACCTGGTACTCAGTAATCATTACTACAGTACCAGATTACTATGTTACTACACCAATCACGAAGGACATTACAACCAGTAAGGTGGCAGTAAGGACCTATACTACCCCAGAGCCCCACTCACTGTTTTATTAAAATAGCATTTCAGTGCTTGTGACATTTTACCTGGACAGATAATCTGAACATGTATGTGTCAGAGTAATAATCTGCAGGTTATGGCAGGCTTTAATTGTCCACTGGATGTACAGGAGCCACTAACCCTTTCTCATGTTTCGCTTCTGTCCTGCTCTTTCAGGTCGTTATGAATACTCTCAGAGCTTCAGGGACTCCCAGTCATCTGACGGCTCTGTTCAGGTCCCCACAGAGTTTGGCACCAATATGGTTTACTATTACGATGACGGCAACAAAGTCCAGATGTACACAGTGGATGAAAAACTTCTGAAGGAATACATCAAACGTCAAATGTAAGTTTCTGACATCTGTCCTTTTTTTCTTTTCTTGGAAATCTCATTGGTTGAAGAGCTTTAGTAATTTTGATGATAACTGCTATTGGTCAAACAAGACCCACCTAGAAAAAACCTAAAATCATGGCACAGTGGGGCCCAATTTAGCTTCACAGTGAAGCTCTTAGTAACATTTTGGCCTCGGTCACTTTATCTGTCTGATGGAAAATTACACCTGGAAAGGTCAAAGTGGGAAAAAGTTATGTTGTAACCATCAGCCCCTGCAGTGTGAAACAGGTGAAGACGCGTGAACCTGATAAGCAGTTAAGTTGTACAGTGGTGTCGTGTATTGAACCTCTGCTGGGCTGGGATGTGGCCTGCAGGGGGCAGCGTGCGCTCTGTGTCTGTTGAACATCTTTGGCCTCATTTCTGACTCTGACTCTGACTCAGAATAGTGGAGGGTGAAGTTGACTCCTAAATATAGCCTGAGCACCTCAGGGGGGGTGGGGTGAATTATACTCAGCACTCTGCAAGGGAATGTAAGAAAAAACACTTACAGGGAGGGAGGAGGTAAAGAAAATAAAAGGAGAGACATTCATGTCTGCATATTGATCAGCAATACTGTGTCTGTTATTATTACTATTATTATGTCTGTTACTTTATTTACTGTGCTAACTTCCTGCAGCGAGTACTACTTCAGCCTCCATAACCTGGAGCGAGACTTCTTCCTGAGGAGAAAGATGGACGCCCAGGGCTTCCTCCCCATCTCCCTCATCGCCAGCTTCCACAGAGTCCAGGCCCTCACCACTGACATCAACCTCATCGTGGAGGTAATATCAAATGTCGACGATCTGTCTGTTTACTGGTGCCACATATATTAGACTACTCACTCTGTAATGCTACTCTGTCCTGTTGCTTCTGGGGATTAGTTTAATTTCATCACCTTTGTGTTGCTGTTTGGCTCCAGGTTGTGTATAAAGTCTCTTGGGCAAACAGAGTTTTGGGAATGTCATCTACATTTGTGTATTTGCCTTTAATCATGTGAAGAAAATGAGGTCGTGAAATACATTTGTAGAGATGTTTGCAATGAGTTGTACTGCTGAAGTAATTTTGAATGACGTAAATAGTTACAATAGTTGAAAATAAAAGTACATGAAAATAAAATTGTTAAATTGAAATTTGTTCCTATGAAAAAAGATCAGGCTTTGGATTCGTTAATGCATTTTAGTTCATCTCAGATTAGCATAAAAACAGGAACATGACAAAAACACAATAAAACAAAAAGAAGTGCGGCTGCTACACATGACTCATGGATATGGGGAAATGTATTTGTCCTTGTGGTAATTGATCCTTCTCTGCAGGCACTGAAGAGCAGCAAAGAGGTGGAGCTGGTGGACGAGAGAGTTCGCTGTAAAACTGACCCGGAGCGTTGGCCCATCCCCACCCCGCCCATCGTGGGTTCCCCTCGGACTGACTTCTCCCAGCTCATCAACTGTCCCGAGTTTGTTCCCCGACAGGCGCTCAACTCCACGAACTCTGGTCGGTAAACAACTCAATCCACCAACAAAGCAATGATTAGGTGGCGTGTTCAAAAATTCTGCCATTAGACTCAGACGTTTATTGAGCTCTGTGCATTGTTTACCTTCCACACTTGAGCACCTTGTAGCCTAAATGAGAACCAACACTGTGAAAGTGAAGCTGGTGGTTTGATGCGTCTCCTCTTTCAGCTTCATCGCCCGTGAAAGAGACTCCTCTAGAGTCTGCCGGCTCTCTGGACTCAGCCGAGCCCGACTCGTCCAGCCAGGAGTCGCTCCCCACCGCAGACGCCCCAGCCCCCAAACCTGACCCCGATGCCTGGATCCAGGTGGAGAAACGGCACAAACAGCCCTCTGGAAAGCCAAAGGTACTGAACGTGGAGCTCATAGGCATCTTCATGTCTGTGATAGTCAGAGTCAGTGTCTAGAATGAACAAAACTTAAAAGTTGAAAAAAAAGACCGTTAAAGTTGTGACGCCACTTACAGAGACAGAGGTTTGTTTTTATTGTGAGCTTACAGAAACTTCCTGTGGTCATTCAGCATTAAAGCAGTTGAATATTCACTTCATTGTATTTCTGATTTTCATCCCTTCCATCAACACTCTGTTACTCTCTTTTCTTTTTTCCTCCATCTTTACCTGTCGTTTCCTTGTCTCTGCCTGCCCCCTCTGCTTCCCGTCCTCCATCTTTTGGCCGACAGCACGTCAGTGATGATGTGTGTGTTGTCGGCTCCTCTTCTCCCTCAGCGCTTCCGCCTGACCACCTCCCGTCTGCAGTTGAGTACTCCCCCCTCTCACTCACCTGTCTCAGGCGTTGCCTCTGTATCCCTGTCTCACAGCAACTCCCATGTTTCCATATTTCACGCATTCCTCACATGATTTTCCTATTGACTCATATTTTGCGTCATTAGTAATCTGTTTGTTTTAAATTTTTTTGAATTTGTTTCAAATTCACCTGTTACATTTTAAATTGTTAGTGACATGTAAAAACGTGTACACTTCAGTGTAGTTTATTTTTTGTTTACACAGTGTCTGTGGATGTGAGGCCGCACAGAGAAAAACTCATGTGCTGACGTTAAATTAGCTTGTTTTACAGCCCCTTTATTAATGACCGTGTTCGCTGTTTTGTCCAGGGAGAGACTAAGACGCCTCCTCCTAGCCACCAGGAGCCTCCCCCAGCCAACCCCGATCAGGAGGAACTGGACTTCCTATTTGACGAGGAAATGGAGCAGATGGCGCCCAGAAAAAACAAGTTCACCGACTGGTCAGACGAAGACGACTCGGACTATGAGCTCGATGACCAAGACGTCGACAAAATCCTTATCGTCACCCAGACCCCTCCTTACCTGCGTAAACACCCCGGTGGCGACCGGACGGGCAACCACGAGTCCCGAGCCAAAATCACCACCGACCTCGCCAAAGCCATCAACGATGGGCTGTACTACTATGAACAGGACCTGTGGAAGGAGGTGGATCACATTGAATGCAGCAAGGTGAGAGAAAAGACGCGTTTGATTGAGGGGAAAAATATATTTCAAGTGTAAACAAACATGAAACAGGTCTGTCAGGTGACACAGTCTCAAGTTTAATTTAACTGGAGTTTTATGTCACTGACATGCTGGAGTTTGACCAGATGTCAAACTTTTCAGACTGTGAACACAGACACAACTATATATCACCGTCTCCAGAGAACACGTGTCACACAACTCCTTCCACAGCTCAGGGTCAGACATAACACGACGCCTCAGGGCTCTCGCTCCTCTATCACACCAGATGGACGTGGGATGTTGAAGATTAAGTGAAAGTTCAAGTTTATTAATTACTATTTTCCATTCCATTTTTCCTAAATCCCAGGCCAGTGTAAATAGAAATGTAGGAATACACAGGTGAGAGAATAATGATAGTAAATTAGTATTAGAAGAAAAACACTATATCAAATATCATCCATACTTTATTGGTTTACTGTTTTTTTTTTCATTTTCAAGGATGAAAATCCTTTAAATGCCTCAAAGGATCTTAATTTTTTTCAGTGGAATCAGCTCATTTTGAGGTCAGATGTTATTGTAATCATGCCACATGTGGAAAACGTCATGCCTGAACATACACACACACCAATAAGAACACCAAGGTCACCTGTTTTTTTTTTCGCCTCTTAACGCTGACGTGTGAAGTTCAAAGTACGTCTCACAGCTGCTGTGTGTCACACAGGCCTTCAAGGCCTCAACCACTGGCGTGTCGTGTATTTTTACCACCATGTTGAACTGTTATCAGTCGAAACAGCCTGGAACGGGGCCTGAGAGGTCGAACTAATACATGCTGAGTGTGGTGCAGGAAAACGTGGATTATTAATGTTGGATATATTGATTATTTCTTCACAGTTGTCACTGAAACACTCAAATGTGAAAAAAGCACTTTGCAAAAAGCTGGAAAAAAACAAATAGACAAACTTCTGCTCTCTGTTTCTAACTTTACTGGTGTCTTTTCTCTTCCTCAGCAGGAAGTGGAAAACTTCAAGAAACTGAACGTCATCAGTAAAGATGAGTTTGACACGCTCACCCCAAAAGTGCCCGTTGACCCAAACCAGGAAATCCCCCCTCCTCCGATGCCAGGTGGGTGGATTGTTTCACAGAAGCTGATTGTCCTGTCTGCTGCTTTCTGCAGCTTTCACCCTTCATAACTTCAACCTTTCTTTTTGTTCTGACTGTTTCTGATGTGATTCTTCACTGGATTTATTTTAGTCATGGGTAGTCAGTCCACTGTCCGTTTTGGTAAACAACATTTGTTCTCACACAGTGGACACCGCAACAGAACTGGCCCGCTCTCTGCCCACAACAGTCCCAGAGTCACCCAGTGCCCACCAGCCCAGAACCCCCAGAACGCCTCGCACCCCCGGACGCCAAGACCCCAACAAGACACCGCGTTTCTACCCGGTAATGAAAGAGAGTGGCACCGTCGATGGACAGGTGAGCTCGCTGTCTCTGCATGTTCTGATTGTTTATATCACATAAAAAATCTAAACCATGTTCTGGTGGAACCGTTTCTGTTAATCTTTTGTTGTAATGTTTTCCTCCTTCAGATGCCGAGGAAGAAAAAAACACGCCACAGCTCGAACCCTCCGCACGAAGCCCACATCGGCTGGGTGATGGACTCCCGTGAACACAGGCCACGCTCAGCGTCCATCAGGTCTGGTTGCTCATTTAAAGTCAAGCTTTGTTCCTTCATTTGACACAGTTGATCTTTATTTACTTCTCTGACTCCTTCTCTTTGTTCAACAGCAGCTCCAATGCGTCTCCCTCAGAAGGAGCCCCGCTGTCAGGAAGTTACGGCTGCACCCCCCAGTCTCTGCCCAAATTCTGGCACCCATCCCATGAGCTGCTGAGGGACAACGGCTTCACCCAGCAGGGTTACCACAAGTACCGCCGACGGTGTCTTAATGGTACTGTAGCTCAGTATTGTCGTCTTCCTTTAGATATTTTGTGTTTGATCGTATCAGATCAGACTGTCGTCTGTGTCTCTGACGGTTGACCTGATGTCTTCCAGAGAGGAAACGGTTGGGAATCGGTCAGTCTCAGGAGATGAACACTCTGTTTAGGTTCTGGTCCTTCTTCCTGCGGGATAACTTCAACAGGAAGATGTATGAGGAGTTTAAACAGTATGCCGTGGAAGATGCCAAAGAAAACTACAGGTGAGGCAGTGAAAAGATAAAATGCTGACATGTTTCTGTGTCGGCAGAACATGGAAAGCAAAGTCTCAAAAGTTTTATATGATAAAAATTGAATACTTTTCCCACGCCATAATAAATGTAATAAAAAACAACATTTTAAGAAATAACAGACAGTATTCTCCTGCGATGGATGACACCGTCTTGTCTGGGTAAAGTCGACCCTCTGCTGTCTGATCAGTCGACAGCAGAGGGTTAACTGGTGGCTGCGTCTCTGCAGCAGTTTTTGCCAGAGGCACATTCCCACATCTGCCAAACCCACATTCTTGCCTGAATAACTGTGTTGCTGGGTGTTGGTTTAGAAGTGAGCATAGTTTCAGGGTGTGTGAGGAGACACCTTTTCCACCCCGTCACCTGTCAGTGCTGCCCCTCGCAACAACTTCACGCAGCCCAAAACCAGTTGACCCGTCTGTCCAGTTCAGACACGCCTTTATTCAAGTCATTAATAATCAATGAGACAAAGCTGCTGCTGCTGTCAAACGTTGGTCATGCATGTGGGGAAAATGGCGAATCAGCTTACTGACGAGGAATCATTCCTCATATCATCAAACACTTGTGTGTCTTAAAGCCAGATGTGAATGTGCGTACCTTGGTTCCTTGTTAGTGTAATCATAGTGCAGGTAAACATCTGTTTTACTCTCGGGCAGGTATGGACTGGAGTGTCTCTTCAGATACTACAGCTACGGTTTGGAGAAGAGATTCAGGTTAGATCTCTTCAAGGACTTTCAAGAAGAGACCCTCAGGGACTTTGAGAAAGGTAATAAACATAAGTCACCTGCCTTTTGACTTTGAACAACAATAATTTCCATATTAGGTTACATATGATATGATATGATAAATATCATATGCTGTGTTGATTGCTCTGTCAACCTACTTAACCTGACATCACAGCAGAGTCTCACGGCACAAAGTGTAGTTGTGTATTCGAGGAAACACTGGATTACAATTGATTTCTAATCTTGTCAACACTGAGTGAGCCAGTGAACCAGAATAGGGCAGTGTCTGTAAAACATCTTCCACATCATTGTGTTGAAATCAAAGAGAAAAAAATCTGAATGAAAACCTCGGAATGCTTGTGTCTCCAGGTCAGTTGTATGGGCTGGAGAAGTTCTGGGCCTTTTTAAAATATTCGAAGATGAAGAACCAGCCCATTGACCCGAAGTTGCAGGAACACCTCTCCAAGTTCAAGAATTTGGAGGACTTCAGGGTGGTGGTGAGCTTCATGTGTGGTGTGAATATTGTCTCTGATCGCCATGTTTCTTAATGGGCTTGTTGTCACTGAGGTTGTTGTTAGACACGTCAGTGGTGCATATACCTCAGTGTAGGGACTAGCATTGTCATTGCCTTCATATAAATCCTAAACTTTGAACGTTTATGGCTGCAGCCCCCGATGGGAGAGGATGGAGGCAGAAGGAGATGTCACTCGTCCTCGGCTGGGGATGAAGGGAGGCGTCGGCGACACCCTTCCAACACTACCTCGAAATCCGCTCAGGCCTCAAAATCCTCCAGCACGGCTGCTCAACCTGCCACCTCTGGTGCACAGAATACACCCAAAGACAACGCCCAGAAATCAGCAGCTGGATCAGCCCCGCAGGCGAAAAAGGCAGAGTCTGGAGCCGGGAAGAAGCAGAGTGTTGCACCAAATAAATGAAGTGCCCGCCTAGTGGTGTGGGTTTGATAGACGAGATGTAGAGCTTGGCGGCAGCAGCTCTGAGCTCTGGCCATTGCTCTTTTCGGAGGAAAAGTATTTTGGTTGAAGAGAGACTGAGAGTGGTTGATTGAATTTGATTGTTTTTATCAGTGCATTTCATTTTAAAGCAAGCAAGCAAGCATAGGCAGTGAAGCTTGAATCTGTGCGCCTGACAGCTCAAAATGTTTACAAAAAAAAAATGCATTCCCTGCATTTTGCCTTTCTTTCTCTCGGATGCCAAACTCATCAACAAGTTTGTTGATCTCCACAATCTGCCAACCGCTCTGATCTGTACAGAGCTGTTGAACTGTGATTCTAGTTTGCCACGATCAGACATACTTCAGATAGTCTTGTGTGCCTTAATCTGATACACCAGGACGACCAGAGAGCGATCGGTGACAAAATAGTCAGACGGTGCTTTTAAAGTCTTCCCAGCTGATTATTTGGGGTTTGAATGTATTTAAAAGTGACATCATACACAAATTGTCTTCATTTAAGTCATGAGACATAAATATCTTCTGTCGTCATTGTGACAATCAAAGTCGACATCTGCAGTCATAAATATGTGGACGGACCCATGAGGATGTTGGTCCTTGACAGATGTGCCCTGATGTTTGTTTTTTTTTTGTCAGACTGACAAGCATCACACTTAAACCACCACATTGGTTTTTAAATTAAAACCAGGAAAAACTATGACAAATTGAATCTGGGAAGCTTTATTATTAAGTCCCATTGTACACCCAGAGGTAAAATAATTTATTTTTTGGTTTTATTTTTCCTTTTACTTGATTGATGGAATAGTCTTAGTTAATCGATGCAGTTTTAAATTGCTTTTGCTATTGAATATGATAAAAGATTCTGCTGGAATTATGGGTGTGAGCTAGCTTCATAAAACTACAGTATACTTTAGCTTTGAAGTTTACTTCATATTATGTTTGAGGCTTAGTGCTCTAGAGCACTTTAATCATTAACTTTCCTATATTTCATCAGTGGACTTTAAAGAGGATTTAGAGTTGAATTTTAAAGAAAAAAAATGTAAATACTATAAAAATCATTTACTATTCAATTATCATTTTGATTTTAACTGATTTGTTTCATTGGTAATGTGGTTTTTGAGTGTGTTTTAGGACAAAGCATTGCATGTTAAAGAATTGTAAAATGCAAAAAAAAAAAATTATATATGTAGAAAAATAACAGTTGATTATACAAACGTGTGTTGGTGTGGTGTGATCTGTTCAATTCACTCTGCAGATTTGGTCCTCATGTGTTTTCCTGTGCTCAGAGGAGTCGTCGAGCCTGATCAGCAGGCGAACACCTGCCAGAAAAAGGCAGCAGCAAAACAAAGACAACTATTTATATATAAAAATGTATGTAAAAACAGTTAAATCATTACAACACAGTTAGAATTTATGTTAAAAAAAATTGATAAGCATTATAGAATGGAATGTTTCTGAATATGTGAAGAGAATCATTTAGTTAAAATGATGATTTAGTGATGGTATTTTAACTACGGGTCGCTGCGTTGGGACAAAAAAGTCAATCGCCGCTGTCCACTGGAGACCGTGGCAGGGGCTGTTTGATGCCTTCACGTTTTCCCCGGAAACCGCAGCAGCAAAGTGGAAGGCGGGTCTGTAACGGTGAAGAGCCACAGCGGCTGGATTCAGAGGGGTCCAGTTTCACTTTTCATGTTCTCAAGCTGCCTTTGTTCAAAACAGTTTAACAGGTTCGTTAAAGCGCTTTGATATATGCGACAGTGCGCTTTGATATATGTAACATATATGGAAACAGTTCAGTAAACACGTTGACGACATAAAGGTAAATAGATGCATTTGAAGTAAATTTAATAGGCGGCTCTAAGTAGATAATTTTTTTTAAATCTCTTGTTGTTGTTGTTGTGAGCCTCTTTACTGGTTTTGTGCGGAGGAATGTGCCAAACGCCGCGCCCTGTGTACCCAGGCCAACTGTGGCTCACTCAGTGATAGTGTCGTTTCCTACGTGCCGTGGACGCAGCGCAGTACAGGGGCGGGCGGCTGTAGCTGAGCAGTATGGCGGACGATGGAGACAGTTCGAGCGGACCAGTGGACGCTAGCGGCGGGCAGGGGGCGGCGGACGAGTCGGACGGGTTCGGCCTCGGCGGGATGTTGCTGAATATCAGTGTTCTGGTGGCGGTGGTGGCGCTGTGTGTGGCGGCGTACCGGCGGTGGGGCAGGCGGCTCGGCTCCGGCGCGGCCCTGGGCGACGAGGCCTCGGCGCTTCCCAAGATGAGGAGACGGGACTTCACGCTGGAGCAGCTGCGGGAGTACGACGGGCTCCAGAACCCCCGCATCCTGATGGCTGTCAACATGAAGGTCTTCGACGTGACCAGCGGCAAAAAGTTTTACGGCAAAGGTGAGCGGGCAGCGGGGCAAAGGGAGCTGACAGCCGGGTCCGTCAGCTGGCGCGTCCCGCATGTGTCGAGTTGTCCAGAGCCAGAATTTGGGCGCAAACCGCTGTTGTTAGCTTAGCTTAGCTTAGCTCGTCTCTGCTTTGCCTGTGTTTCTGAATGGGATGCGAGCTGTCAGCTAACTAGCATGGCTCTTGTGTGCTCATTGTTGTTGTGATTGTGTTTTGAACATGTGTTAGCTTAACGTTGTACATGTGCTTTACGCGTGGGACTTTTTCTTTAGTGACGTTGACGCCGGAGTGTAACGTTTTGACAGGCTAGCTGGTTAGCTGTTAGCTGTTATCTGTTATCTTGTTGACGTGCACACAGACACACACACACACACATTGCGCTGTCTGGTCTCAACCTGCCGCTTGTTTACACTGAGCATGAACATTAACACCAGCTACTTTCTGTGTTTTAGCATTCTTGCTAACGCAGTGGCAGTTTCTCTGCAGGAGGTGTTTGTTTTTAGCTTCGTGTTGTGTTAAAGTTCAGAACATAAATTCAGCTCAGGGATGAGAAACGTGTTCACGGACAAACCCAGAAAGGCTCTCAGCTTTTTCCTTTGTCTCTGTCAGATTGTAAACACGGACTGATCCTGCACATCCACATTTCACCTCTGACCTGACTGAGTCACACACACAGTGCAGGACTAGAATTAATCAGACCAACACTGAGACTCATGTCCCATGTGTCTGCTGAGCAGCCAGGTCAGTCTGAGACCCGGTGACACACATTCACACCATCACATCACATCACATCACATCACATCACATCACATCACATCACACTCTGAGACACTCGCTCAACAATAATGACAACTCTTTCATGCACCTGTAACGTGATGATTAGTTTCTGTCCTGTTTCATGTTCATTTTAAAGTTTATAGGGTCTGTTCGTCATAAAACAAGCATCTGGCAGTGTTTTTGTTGTACAGTTGTTGAGTTACTGATTAACAGGGGATGGACTGACGTGTTTGTTGCAGCTCTGGTTCTGGTTGCAGGCGTCTGCAGCTGTCACTCACTGCTGACACATATTATCCAGACATAAACCCTGCTGCTCCTGTTTTGTTGAAAGTAATTCGTTCCTTTGTAACATTTAAAAAAAAACAACATAAAGCTAATAATAGGCTTTAACATTTAATTCTTGTCTTCACCTTGTCTTCAGGTGTTCTGTCCGGCGGGATGAGTAGTTTTATCTCTTTAAATCACCATGTCAAGTTGTGCAAGGTAAAAGCACATCTAATCTCAGATGTGATAAGGCGCCCTCGCTTCATGGACACTTTAACGCTGTTCTTAACGCCGAGTTTTTTATTTGCTCTTGCACAATGGAAAGCTGAACAGCTATTGGCCTGCGGAGCTTTCACATGCTCGTCAGATGTTGTTGGAGATGAAAGATGATGAAAGATTTAAAAGTCTTCAGAGCCGACCCGGGGAGCAAACACTGAATGTCATCAATCAAATGGCCGGGATTCCTGAAAATAACACACAGTACTTCAACATGGTCTTGTGTGGGGAAATAGTTGCTGGGTTGTTGTTGGTGTATGTTTCATGTCTGAACGGGTCATTGATTATCTGGTGATGTTTGAGTTCACTCTGCACACTCTTCAAGTTTCTCTTAAAAACAGTTGAGACAGTTAGCGAGTGAAGAAACCGGCTACGTCCACAGATCCATCGGGATCAGCTGATTAGCAGCAGCGAACGTCAGCTGATAACAGATCATAAGAGAGTAGCACAGAAATGTCAACAGAGTTTTTGCGTTTCCATGATGCGATCATGTCGACAAACAGTCGAATAAAAACAGGTATGTTTTCTGTGTACGTGAGCAGCAGAGTGAGTCACGGACATCTCTGGTATTATTCATTATTTAAGACCAGTTAAAGCCTGAATTATCATCAGCAGAATCCCAGACAAGATCAGATTTCACGCCTCCACACTAATGCATCATCCACCGTGTTAATGCTGTATTGTGCCATCAACTCTCAACACAACGCTCCTTTTTCCAAAAACAAAAGTTGCACGTTTCTCCAGAGGTGTTTTTTTTTTTTTGGGAACTGACTCTATCTGCAGCGTTATCAAGTGGTTTACTTATTGGCAGCTCTGAGAGACTTTTGATGCGAGTCACCTGATGTGTGTTCGACAAGGCCGGTTTAGTCATAACTTTGTTTGTACAGTTTTTTTTAATGACTTTCTTCTCTGTTGATCAAACAACGGCCGTTAAAGTGGTGACACTCAGGCAGCTCATGCTCTCCTGACTTTTCTCTCCAGATGGTCCTTACGGCATCTTCGCGGGCCGGGATGCTTCAAGAGGCCTGGCCACCTTCTGCCTGGAGAAGGACGCCCTGAGGGACGAGTACGACGACTTGTCAGACCTCAACGCTGTGCAGATGGAGAGCGTGAGGGAGTGGGAGATGCAGTTCATGGGTAGGCTGATGTCCGGAGGCCTGTAAACAAATGTTTCCACCAGAGAAAATGCTCCTGAGATATTGATTAGGCTCAGATGTCTTTCCCACTGTGTCTCTGTCTGTATCTCTGCACAACCAGCAGCAGTGGATGTCACTGTACATTAATGAATGTAACGTCGCGCCACAACAAAACCAAAAGCTTTTTATCCCCCAAAACAGCCCAGTGAAAAAAAATTTTTTTAAGATGTACATGTCGTAGTTTCGTGGGGAAATGTGCACCAAGCTCAAACTAAAAATATCGGCTGACACCACCGCTGCAGTAAAACAGTTATGACAGGAAGCGCTGGAACTGGAAGGAAACAAAAGGCCATTCAGAGACTTTCAGAGTTTAGTTTTGTGCGTTCAGTTCAGTTCAAGGCTTTTCTCCACTCACAGTGAAGTTTTCTCCAAAGCACTTTGCCTCAAATCGAGTGTTTAATTTCAAAGTTGCCTTTAGTCTCCAGTGTCTAATTCTGGACTGAGCCATCTCAGTAATGTCAGACCTCTGCTCACTTTAATAACACGTCTGTGTTGACGCAGCCGACGACGGCGTTTAAAGCGGCACAGTGCAGCTCTGGAGCCAAATGGTGACTGATTAAACCATATAAAAGCATATGTCAGTAAATCACTCGCAGCGGGTTGTTTACTCGAGTCGGACTGCTCTGACTCGCTCTGTGTTCTCATGTCTCGTTTCAGCTAATGAGGAACGAATGAGCAGCCGTTTGGCAAACGACAGAAAATGGCTCTGCACATTTGACAGTGTTTTTATCTGGTGAATCTGTGGGGATCATTGTGGTGAAATGTAGTACTGAGACAACAGCAGGAACCAGCGCCGTACTCTGACAGCTAACTTCTGAGTTGACAGGAAATGAATCAGTAACTAGTTTTAATGAGACGTTTTTGTTGACATCTTCCAGAAAAATACGATTATGTTGGGAGGTTGCTGAAGCCCGGGGATGAGCCATCGGAGTACACAGACGAGGAGGACATCAAGGACCACCTGAAACACGACTGAGCGGCTCCATCACACCGACCAAAGCCAGGAGCCCCAAACAGCTGCGACAGACTGCCCCCTCCCCCCAAGACGTCCTGTTCCAGCTCTGTCGAACTACCTGCCGCCGTCTTCGCCTGCCCTGCTCCACAAATCCTCCTGAGACTGTCCCGCACCGTGGCTGATCTCAAAGGACAGGACTCGAGTCTCAACGCCCAGCCCCCCCCCCTCCTCCGTCCCTCTTCATCCTGCAAAGATTACGACCACCAGAACGCCAGTGGAAAACTTCTGAGTGAGGCAGCAGACACGCGTGGGGGCCGAGCATTGTGCTATTAGACATATTGAAACAAAACCACAAAATGTTCCGGGGTGAGGGAGGGGGGTGGTCTCTGCTGAGCACCGGGTGGAGTCTGGTCAGACGATCAGAAACATTGGTGAAAGATGATCAGTGCGTTTGGGGAAACGGATTTCTCCCTCTTCTTAACTGTGGTTTAGTCACACTGCACCTGAATCTGCTTCAGCTTCGGACAGCTCATCAATCAGCCAGTCAATCAATCAATCATTCATCCATCTCAGTTTTTGTTCAGATTGAGAAGGCAGTGTTGTGGCCTAACCAAAGGTAATTGGCGGGGCGTTGCATTTTCCTGTTGTGTTTGTAGTGTATGCACTACTAGTTTTCTTTCTTTGTCACCATGTGATTGTATTTGTTGCGTAGCATAGAGGGAGGGAAGCCCCCCCCCTTCTTTTGGATGTGTTTGGAGGTCAGAAGTCTTTGCTATATGAAACCTGTTTTTTAATCACATCAGATGGGCTGAATCAGTGATCGGGAGTACAAAGGGAAGGTGATAAGGCAGTCCCAATCAATCGACTCGAATTGTTTACATGCCTCACAAGCCAGCTGCAGGTCTGTAGTTCCCCCTGAAAATGGTCCAAGTATTAATTGTGCCTTATTTTCTTTGTCGTGTCAGTCCAGCCTGGTGTAACAGGAAGCGAGTGAAGGGATGGAGGTGTTGGGTTTTCTTAGGTTCGGTGCCCCAGACTTAAAGAAGGCAAACGTTCTGACAGTCGTCCATGCACAGACTGTCATTTTTCCCCACGTCACGAACTCTGTAAATAGTCCGTATGAATTACTCAGTGTTACTGCCATATTTATGTAGATGAAGAAGCCCATATACCTATAATGCTATGTCGTATTGGCCAAAATCCCCCTTCGTTTGTTTTCTTCTCTCAGTTCTGAACTTCCTTTTAAATGTGTGTGAATTTCCAAAAAAATTAATTAAATAAAAAAAATTTAAAAATAGTGTTGCAAAGTGCTGCAGGGCGGGAATGGGAGCTGTTTGTGCGATTTTTTTGGGAGGGAGATGTTGCTTATCCTGTAAATATATCATTTTATTAAAGCATGTGCATCAACAAAGTGAGCTATGCTGAATTCCCACCACGTCATGTATTTAAATGTTGGGCGTGTGTGTCTGTGTCTGTTTGACAGACAGGAAAGGATATGTTCATGCATAATAAATTGATTTGGTTAATAACTGCACAAGTCTGTACTTTATTTACTGCTAGGCAAAGTATGGTGTGGATTGAACCAGGAACGTTTATATAAGAATAAATCGATGAAATGTAAGTTTTTGTTTTAAGGTGCAGTCAAAATATCCAACACGAATCTCATCTGGGTCAAAATCATTAACATCATCGAAACGTACAAACCACAACATGTGGACTCCTTCATGGAGGGAAACTATTCAGTCCAGATGTTCAGGATCAAACTGGGAATGTGAGGGGAAATGAGAAAACATGGAATGAAACTTACTATCCTGTGAATATGATCGGCCACATGTGACACAACAGACGCCTGTAAACATACAGCAGAAAATACACACAAACGTAAATGTGACACAAAAACCACATGTGTATGGTGATTTAAAAAAATTACATCTGTTCATGTAAATATGAACTTAACAGAGAAATAAAAAAACGAAACGTGAATTATGGGAAATGTACTGTTAAAATATAAATATATGCAGGTACTTCAAACAACGTGTATATGATTTTGCATAGAAATGAATAATTAAAGAATATTTGTGGGGCAATGTGACTGAAATAATAAACACGGGTTGAAATAAAATAGAAGTTTTCTGTTTCCGACATTTAAACGTTCGTGTCTCTTTAAGAAAACTGTATCCTTAGGAACCAAATGGATCCACAGCGCCCCACCTCCCTGCGCTGGCCAATGCTGGAACTGCACTGGGTTTATGAACGTGTCGGTGTTGAACGCCTTTCTGTTGCCCCCTCCCCACACCACCCCGCCCCCCCGGTTGAGGGGTGTGTTCTGTCCGATGATCCAACGCCCACTGCACACAACAAAGCGCCGACATCTTGGCGGCTGTTCCCATCATCCCCGAGCATCAGTGATCAGCTGGAGGCAGATCAGCTGACCACAGCAGAGTGTGCAACTGTGTGTGTGTGTGTGTGATGGCAGAGCACCTGTCTCCGCGTGAACTGGATTATCCATTCAAACTCCTGGACTACTTGAACGGCTTCAGGGTGTCAAAGGTAACAGCTGGATTTGACCCCTCATCACTGCACATCCTTTACTGACAGAGGGGTCCATCTGCTGTCATAATCAATAACTCCGCCATCACTGGGTCTGGTTTTGTGGTTGTGTTTCTTACGCCGTGACACAGACACACTGTGTAGAATCATTCATTGCAAACCATGCAACATGCTGTGAGGTGTGGTTCGTGCGTCCAGGTGATCTTCTCAGCCTGCGAGCTGGGAGTGTTTGACCTCCTGCTGGAAGCCCGGCAGCCTCTGAGTGCCCAGCACGTGGCCCGGGAACTGAGCACCAGTGTGGATGGGATGGAGAGGCTGCTGGACGCCCTGGTGGGCATGGAGATCTTGGAGGTGGAGACCACAGACGGGACAGGTGAGGACGACTGTGTGCCTGGTGTCTGTGGACTCGCTGCTTCCTGACAGTCGGAACTGAAACGTTCCTGTGCTTTTGTTGAAAACAGCGTTGTACAGCAGCACCGATGTAGCAAAGCTTTACCTGGCTAAAGGCAGTGCCAAGTCTCTTCACGCCATGATCATCTACCATTCACAGACCACCTACCCACTGTGGAACCACCTGGTGGACGCCGTCAGGTCTGTGGACACAGCTTCGTCATGACAACAACATCAGTAGACACAAAGAAGTTGTGTTTTTATGAGGAAACCATTTTTAGATTAAAACGAGGGAAAACAAACAAATGCGTGTGAATGATTGTTTTCCCACCACACAGGGAGGGAAAGAACCAGAATGAAAAGACCTTCGGCCTCCCGGCCGAGGAGATTTTCCAGGCTCTCTACAGGTCGGTGCTGAGTTTGTTGCCTGATTCTATAACTTTGTCTGATTGTTAGTTTGTGTTTTCTGAGATTCTGTATTTGATTCTAAACGATATGAACCAGATCGGAGGAGGAGATGCAGAAGTTCATGAGTCTGATGAACTCCACATGGGTTCTTGATGGACGCGACATTGTGACGGCGTTCGACCTCTCCTGCTTCCAGACAATTGTAGATTTTGGAGGTGAGGTTGCTGTGGATCATTCAGAAATAGAAGAGAACATTTTGGTTGTACACAGAACAATGTGAGCGTTTGTTGTCCTGTCTCATGATTTCCCAGGTTGCACTGGGGCTCTGGCTCGAGAGATGGCGAAGGCGTATCCCTCCTCCTCCGTCGCGGTGTTCGACCTCCCGCAGGTGGTAGAAGTGGCTCAGAAACATTTCTCCCAGGAAAACGACACTGTTACATTCCAGACTGGTGAGCTTCACTCCAACCCTCACACACAGATCTGCTGCAAATCCACTCCAGTGAAGGTCACAGATACACATTCCACTGTCATCACATGGAAGATGGCTGCTGTACCTAATAAACTGACTCACCCGCTCTGTGTTGTCGGTGTAGGTGACTTCTTCAGTGGTGAAATGCCTGTGGCTGACCTGTACGTTCTAGCCAGAGTCATTCACGACTGGCCTGAAGAGAAGTGCCTGACTCTGCTGAGGAGGATCTACCACACCTGTAGACCAGGTGAGTCGAACGCTGCCGCAACACAACAACAACAACAACAACATGTTCATGCAAACGTCTCAAAGTGTGACGGACTGATGGAACAGAGGAGCAGGTGGAAGAATATTCATTTGTCAGTTAGGTTTTTGTTGTGTTGATGCATTACTGTGCTCCTGACAGGTGGTGGCGTCCTGTTGGTTGAGGCCATGCTGTTTGAGAACAGACGTGGTCCCGTCACGGCTCAGCTCTTCTCCATCAACATGCTGGTGCAGACGGAGGGCCGCGAGCGCTCGCCATCGCAGTACACACACATGTTAGAGAAGGCTGGCTTTCAGAACGCACAGGTGTGCCGCACGGGCAAATGCTACGACGCCATCCTGGCCACCAGGGGAGCTGAGCCTCATAGTAAACCTCGTTGAACTTGAACATTTCAGGACGTTGACAGAGACAGAAGAAGAAGGTGAACCTATAAGCTCGATGATGTTTTCAGATGGTTTCATGTCGTTTCCCCTCATAGATCAGACTACGTAACCTCATAGACGTCAGACCTCGCTCACATTCTCTCAGTAATATCACTGTTATCATGTCGTTTCTAGTTATTTAGTTAATGTCGTCTTACATCAATCAATAATCAATAATGAAATACATAGCGACAGGACACGTGTACATGTTTGTTCACTAAAATCATTCATGTGACAGTTAATAAGAAATAAAGGTGAAGGATGACCGTTAGTTTATTCTGTTGTAACAAACTAATATTTTTTGTCTTTTTATAAAAGTCTGGTTGAAGTGTATTTGATGTTCTCTCCCTCAAAAATCCATTAATAAAACAGAATTCCCAAAGTAGCAGTGACTGTCAGTTTATATTGTTTTTATTAGTAGTGTTATTCTTATTCTTGTTGTTGTTGCTGTTGCTGTTATTGTTATAGACGTTGTTGTGGGTGTTTGTTGTTGTGTAAACACCGTGATGCTGCAGTTTTCCGTCATCAGTCTTGAGGTGTGTTTGGTGATGAGTACCGGGGCGGTGCGGGGGTTTCTGCTGCCCTCCAGCGGGCTGCGGGCGGAGCTACAGTCCGGGCTGGGTAACCTCCCCGCCCGCCGCCGCTCCGTGTTTGTGTATGTGGAATGCGGGTCAAGCGGAACTCACGGCACAAACTGCGCTTCGCCTCAGACTCAGACACCTGCTGGCACCGGCCCGACGTGCTGTGTACGTACCGTCCGCTTTGTTTTCACCGCTGCGCCGTTTCCGCTCCTGTGCGTATGTGCGGGCTGCTTGTAGCGGGCTATTTGCGGGAGTTTGCTCCGCTGTGGTCGCACTAGCAGCCCGCTAGCAGAACGCGACATCGTCATTTAAAATGGCGCCAAACATTAAGCCGAGCCAGTGCGCCGCTGTACCGGGGCAGCTGCTGCCCCGCAGGCTAACACTCCTGACCCGCACCAAGCTACAGCCAACACCCGGCTCTCCACGCACGTTTTTGGTAGTTTGTCTGAATCTGCACCTGCCCCTTAGCCGCTGGCACACAGCTTCCCGTTACTGTGGGATTTAGTGATGAGTGCTACTACCGGCTAATGCTAAATACAACTAGAAGGTAATTTACGTGTAGCGTAGCCTCCAGCTAACCAGCTAGCTAGCGTTGCTAACAACAACGCTGACTGTGACGTACAGACTGTTGCTATAGCAAATCCACTCTTGTGAGTTAGGGTACCCTGGGTGTCTGATTGAATGCGTTAACGTGTGTTTTTAGTAAATACTATTATTGACAATATTCACTCAAGCGCCGGGAGTGGGCTGGCCCGCATGTTGCATAACAGAAGGGTCTTAGCAATGTGGCTAATGTGTCGTTAGCTAGACGGAATCTGCAGTCTGGATAACAACTCAAATGCCTTTCTTGTGTTGTTGCTATGAAGGAAAATGTGTGCACACACGGTGTTGTTTTTAGTGTTGTCTGGTAACACAGAGCATGGGCTGCTTTAGCCCGCCGGTGGCTCAAGTTAGCCGTTAGCTAGTTGCTACTCTGTATGCTGGAAGAAAGGGCGTCACACGCAAGCCGTGGCTAGCCTGCTGTTAGCCTAGCCCGCTAAGTCCGAGCTCTCATCGCCTGCTTCTGCGATAAACCCTGAGACATTTCCTGCTGTCGCTAGTCCAGAGACCCCGCTGATGTATGGGTGACGTGTCCTGTGTGTTATGTTGTAACATGTTGTAATCAAAGGAACGCTGACTGTCATGTGTTGTTTGTGTGTAGTACGTATACGATCTGAGCGTGTGTGCAGTAAGGAAACATGGAGAAGTGACAGTTATGACGCTGTGGTTGTTGTTCTCTGGGCGGTTACCAAGATCTCCAGCGATACATTAATAGAATATATATATATATATATTCATTTATTTAAAGGTGAACACCAATAATCAGTCCTGCTGGGCTTGTAATTATTGTGTCTTGTGTCTTGTCTGTGAAGTGTCCCCACGGCGGAGCTCTGCAGACAGACGAAAATGAAGAGAACCAAGCACCTCAGCAGCAGTGATGAATCTGACGATGGAAGTAAGCGAAAATATTGTTTCTGCTGACTCTTTCACATCAGGCCTAAATATAGACCTAAACACCATTTTTGACAAGAGAACGTGCCAAATAGTCATATAGAGATCTCCAAATATCTCAAAAGCAAACTAGGTTGACGCATATACGTAACAGTTTCATATCATGAGTGTCAGTGTCAGATTAATAGGGAACAAAGGAAAAGCGAACAGTGGCAGATGGACAGAGATTAAAGGGAACCTAAAGATGGTTGGGAATCAGAGACAGTAGCAACCTGCATTTAGACCTTTAACGATGTTGTGGCGAGTCAGACAGAGAACATCCCAGATCTGACCTCACTGGACAGTTTCAGAATCAGTTTGTGGTGTTTGTTCACATTATGTAACTATACATAGTCTTCAGGTCTATGTTATTGACCTATCTGCTGAAGATGACTCTGAAATGTGACTGATTGACTTTTAAACCTAACATATTACTAAAGAAGAGATGACTTTAATACTCTGGTGTGTTACTCCTCCAGGTAATTCTACCTGCTGGTCCCAACATTCCTCTCAACCGAGGAGGGGAACCGGACAGAAACCCTCTGAGGTATGCCACCTAATCCTGATGTTGAATTATGGTCAAGTTGTGGACCATTTTCTGCTTTTGTTTTATACTCTTATGATAGGATTTTAGTTTTAAAATAAAATACAAATTCATAATACAGGATTTTGAAAATACGTTTAAGAACTGAATAATCAAAATTAGCTTATGTGATGCATTAATATATGCTTTTTTTTTTTTAACCAATGAGATATTGAATTCAATAGAGTGGAAACACTCCTGTTATCTCCTGTACAGTCTGTGGACTCTGAACGCTCCCCATGACCAAGAGCCAGTCAGATTAAAGCAAAACAATGACCTCAGCAGCAACCTGATTGGCTGGTTCCTGTTCAGCTGACTGCACACAGCCTGATCCTTCTTTAGCCTGTGTAAACACTGACCAATAGTGTAGTGATAGGAAAAAAGCTTTAAAATGTATGAATAACTGGCAACTGATGACACACATACACAAAAAATTATTTTACTAAGTAGTTGTAAGTAGATTAATCCTCTGGCCTTTGATAACATTTGTGGAGCTGCAACTGTCAAACTTTGGGGCTGTTTAACTTGAAAGGTCACTGAAAGAGTTAATTATTAAAATGATTACTATCTGTTGACTAATTGTTGCAGCTCTTATTGATATGTTATCAATATATATATAATATGCAATTTAGGAAACTTAAGTCTACATCTGAATTAAAAATGTTAGTCTTATTTCTTAACAGTATCTATAACAGATGTTATCTGACCAACAGTAAACAGTAATGTTTTAAAACGTTTTCCTCTCCAGTGCTTGAGTAATCGGTCACTGTCGCCTGCTGTGAATTAAAGTTATAAATAATTAATTGTTGTTGTGATGTGCTGCAGGTTTTTAGGACAGACCTTATCACCGCCATGAAGGTGCACGACTCACACCAGCTAAACCCTGAGGACTACTACATCCTTGCTGACCCATGGAGACAGGAGTGGGAGAAAGGCGTCCAAGTCCCTGTCAGCCCCCAGTCCATCCCTCAGCCTGTTGTCAGGTGGGACAACTTAGAGCCCTGAAAGACATGATGCAGTTTAACAGCTTTTCTAACAGGGCAGCGTTAATGTGTCCATGCCGTGTCGTGCAGGGAGTTGGCAGAGAAAGGGAAGGAGGTCATGTTTGTCAGGCCAAAGAAGTTGATCCGGACGTCGGGGGCAGAGGTGTTGGGCTACGTTGACATCCGGACACTGGCAGAAGGGGTGTGTCGCTACGACCTGAACGAGGAGGACGTGGCCTGGCTGCAGATCATCAACAAGGAGTTAGCTGACATGGGTGAGTCACAGAACAGATGATGATCTGGTCATGGTTCATAGATTTAAATTCATAGATTTAAATTTATTTAAAACCAAAGAGGATGAAAACGTGTTGCTTTTATCTTTTTTAATAAAAAGAAAATTGGTGCTTGTTCTTTTAACTGCTCTTCTGTCCAAAGCTGGATTCTCTGTTTATATCGGGAGCTCTGAGGTTTTGGCTTCTGCTTTTGTTTTGTATTCATGTGTCATTTTGGTCAGATGATGATGTAAACTATAAACTATAATTATGTGTTTCTTGGCCGCTGGGGAAAGGATTATATCCAGAAAAAATGTAGTTTTTTTTCACCTCACAGAGATGTTCTCAAGAACCTTTTTATGTTTATAACTAAACATAAAAAGGTTTTGAGTTTCTCTAGAATTCTATTTGAGTTTTTATGACAGCAACATTGGGACAAACAATCTTCCTTCATCCGTTTGCAGGTATTCCACCGCTTGACGAGATCACCATGGAGCGGGTGATGGAGGAGTTTGAGAGCCGCTGCCATGAAAACATGACGCATGCCATGGAGACGGAGGAGGGTTTGGGCATCGAGTATGATGAGGACGTGGTGTGTGATGTGTGCCAGTCGCCCGATGGGGAGGACAACAACGAGATGGTGTTCTGCGACAAGTGTAACATCTGTGTCCATCAGGTCAGAGGTCAACATTACAGACTTTGTGTGTCACGCATAGACAAAATGTTTTACCGCTTTGTGGAGTTGTGACTATTTGTCAGACTAAATGTGGCTGAATGAAATCCATCTCACTGTGGTTTCCAAAAAAAAAGCGAAATGACTCATCTAGCGTGTCATAGTCAGCTGTTTCTGTGCTTTCCCCCAACGTGCACACACTTTTCCCTCTGTTCATTTGCTGCTGCTGTGTTGATTTATCTTTGCCATTTGAAAGCTGAGACAGCGTGTCTTTGTGTTTCTCTCCAGGCATGTTACGGCATCCAGAAAGTCCCAAAGGGGAGCTGGCTGTGCCGGATCTGCGCACTTGGAATCCTGCCCAAATGCCAGCTGTGTCCCAAGAAAGGAGGAGCCATGAAGCCGACCAAAAGTGGAACCAAGTGGGTCCACGTCAGCTGTGCCTTGTGGATTCCAGAGGTGAAAATGAATAGTACCCACATACAGCCATTAATATTTTTCTTTTGTTGTTAATATATAACAAAAATGAAATAACGTTTCAGCTTCAAAGGTCAGTGTTTACTTTTAGTTTTAAACCAACAATTAACTTTTGTTGACATCAGATATGTCTCATATGAAATTTGAGAGGAGGAACGTTATCTTTGTCACAAGCAATTTAATGTATAAAAAAATGAAAGTGATACAAGCATTTAATGAATAATGAAAATGATTCATTAAATGCTTGACAATAGCAACATTTTAATTATATGAGACAAATTTGACTTTTCAAATTTTTCAAACTACTTTTTTTTATTACCTGAAGTGAAGTGACCAGAAGTGTCTGATTTTTTAAAAAATAGACTCTTAGAGACATATCAAAGCAAGACTGTGGCATTGTCCATTCAGAGTACTCACACGTGTCATAAATGCACAGTTAGAAGGAATTTAAACATCTGTTGTAGTTTTCCGTTGTGGAGTTCAGTGTGTTTATGATTTGTATTTCTGAATGAGTTCCTGACTTTTGTGCAGGTGAGCATTGGGAATCCAGAGAAGATGGAGCCGATCACTAACGTGTCCCACATCCCCAGCAACAGATGGGCCCTGATCTGCTGCTTGTGCAAAGAGAAGGCAGGAGCGTGTATACAGGTGAGGGCGCTGTTCAGCTTAATCTTAATAATAATAACGCTTCATATAGCAATTCTTGCCGTTGCCAATTGTTTCACAAAGAATTGACAAATGAAAATTAATAAAATACTGCAACATGATTTAACTTAAAGGCAGTAAGTGATGCCTCCATATGAAACATTTCAAAGTATGGAAGAGATACACAGTTAATATATAACAAAATACTGAAAACATTCAAAGAAACGCGCCTAAACACTTGTGTGAACAATATATATGCTTCTTTTCAGATTTGCTAAATCAGTGTTTATCATGAAAGATGAGACATTTAAAGTACTGTAATGTTTTGGGTTTCAAAAGTCTGAACTTGATGTTGCCGTTGCTGCTGTAGTGCTCAGCGAAAAACTGCCGGACTGCCTTCCATGTGACGTGCGGCCTCCACGCCAGCCTTGAGATGAACACCATCCTGACTGAGGATGACGAGGTCAAGTTCAAGTCCTACTGCCCCAGACACTCTGGGCTCGAGGTCGCCGAGTCCAGAGAGGGAAACTCTGAAGATGAGGAGGTGAAGGAGGTTTCCAGAGACAAGAAGCGCAGGAGGAGAGACAGGGTGAGAGGAGAGGAAGATGCTGCCTCCTCATCTTCCTACATGGCGCCTCAGATCTTCAACAGAGCGTCCAGTGGTTCACAGGACCTTAGCACCTGCCAGCAGGAGAAGAGAGTCAACCTCCGCAAGCTGAAGCTGCAGGAGATGGAGGAGGAGTTCTTCCAGTTTGTTGAGGTGGAGGAGGTGGCCAGTCACTTGAAGCTGCTGCCGGAGGTGGCGGACTTTCTGTATCAGTACTGGAAGCTGAAACGCAAAGCCAACTTCAATCAGCCCCTTCTCACACCCAAGAAGGACGAGGAGGAGAGTCTGGCACGCCGTGAGCAGGAGGTTCTGCTGCGACGCCTGCAGCTCTTCACCCACCTCCGCCAGGATCTGGAGAGGGTATGGAACTATTAAGTATATTTACTGACAGATTCGGACGCAGAGTCAATATGTAGGAAATAAATGTTTGTATGTAATGAGATGATTAATGAGCGTTTATAGTCATTAATCATCAGACATATGACCTTGTCTGTGGTGATCATTGTGCACTTTGCTGCTCTTTAAGGTTCGTAACCTGACTTACATGGTGACTCGGCGGGAGAAGATGAAGCGCTCTCTGTGGAAAGTCCAGGAGCAGATCTTCCAGCACCAAGTTAGGCTGCTGGACCATGAGCTGCTCACAGGTCAGACAACGAGATGAGATGATGGAAAAAGTTAAATGCCTAAACAGAAACAGAGATTCAGTTTAACGTTTGTAGATTTAATTACCACTGTCATTTCTGAATTACTAAACAAAATGTGAAATGCGTCTTTCAGGTGACCCCTCAGCAAAGGATTTGGAAGATCTCTTTTCGTTTGGCTGTTTATCTTCTCAGGACCCACAATCTCACTCCTTTTCGAGCAATTCCAGACTGAAAACAAAACAAGGGTCTGAAAAGCAGGAAAAAAGAAGAATCAACGATAGAAAAATCTTGTTTGACTCACCGCACACTCACAAGAAGGAGAGTCTCAGCAAACCTCTGGAGACAAAGGACAGTAAAAGCTCCAGAATCAAAGAGCACGCTCCGGCTGAGGCTGTGAGTGAAGCCACAATCCAGAACGCTGGGCTCAGTCAGGAGATTCACTTTCCTAAGCTTCAGAGGTCAGAGGTCGTCCAGGAAACAACTACTGTCAAGCTGCTCAAACCTGAGAGCAGAAAAGGTCTAAGGAGAGAGACACTGGGGCTCGAACATGAGCAGCTGACCAGAGGGAAACAGGACAGTGACTATGAGCAGGAGGAAAAGAGGAGGAAGAGGAGGAGTGAGGTGTCAGAGAGCCTCTCCAGCCAGGTCAAGAACAAGTTCGGGCCAAAAGATCTCGAGAAAACTGTTTCGATCAGGCTGGTGGACATCAGAAACTCTGAGACTGACGACTACTTCCTGGCTGAAAGGATGACCAAAAGAAGCCCCGCCTCTCTGCATTTATCAACTAACACTAAACTGAACAAAGCCAGTGTGTTGTCAGATGCCTCAGCTGCCACCAAAGCCAACAGCTGGCTGAGGAGAACCAATGCGAGTGGCTCCCACTCGCCCAGTGAACCTGTGGGCGAACACCTGAAAGGCTGGGGCAAGTTCAAGATCCCGAAAAGGAGCGAGAGGCCTTTGACAGTGAAGGAACAGGAGCAGGCGGAGCAACGCAAGCCGCTGCTGAGGCCGCTGACCAATGCACCGGAGCCATCGTACCCGAGGACACGACTCCGCACAGGGACAGAGAACGATGGCTACGCCTCCGACTCCAAACCAGGTGAAGGCGAGGTGGAGCCCTGCCTGAAAAGATGCCACTCCCACCAGCTGAGGGGGGGCTCATCTCTGGGCCGCCGCTATGGATCTGACATCATCCGCCGAGGCGTGTTGGCGTCCTGATGGCAGAGCAACACCTAGGACAAAAAAAAACTGCACTGTGTTAGTGGGAAAAGAACCACAGTCGCTCTTTGTACCTTTATTTTTCTTGATGAATAATGAAATGCCTAGATGAAAAACAGAGCTGATATTTATTTTTTATTTGTAACATATGTAAAACTGGGAAATATTTTACTTTATTTTGAGCTAGTTTATTACTTTTCTTTAAGGTAGAAAGATGTCAAGTTGCCACTTAAACCCTTGCTCAGATATTTACAAGCAAAATATCAACTAGAGAGAAGTTGTGTTTGTTGCTTGGGACCATAAGCTTGCAATGTTATTTGTTTATGGCATAGTATTAAACTCAGCCATGACACAGTTGCACTTAAAAAAAAAAAGCAGAAACAAAGAATCCTCATCCTGTAAGTTTCTTTATGTCAAGCTTCAACAGCCAGGGAGTGAAACTGATGCTTAAACTGAGATTGATGCTTAAACCCTGGCTGTCATTGCTCTTTCAGTCTGGAGTCTCAGTTCACCTTCATGAAGTGAGACTCCACAAACAAACAGAAAAGAATTCAGGCTGACATTTCACTTGTCATCAGCACTTAAGTGTAATTGAACTGCGATCCTATTGTATCCATCATGTGCCTACTTTAATTTGAAGCGTTTGCACTATGAGACGATGGCACAGGTGTGAGCAGAGTTATTTTTACACTGAAAAATAAAAGCATTTTGTACCCTCAGCCTCTGCTGTACGACCACTGTTCTGCAAAAATGATTATTGCTTTCGCTTTGTCTTAAAGGAACACACCACCATTTTATGATTTTTGCCCCTTTTCCGACTCCTCTGCAGTTAAACAAGCGATTAAACTTGTTCATAATGAATGGATTCTAACCTGTCCGTTAGAATCTAAATCTAAAAACAATCGAATCTCTTTCTTTTTTATTAATGTGTCTAATTACAACAGTTACAACACGCATAAAGACCAACGGATATTAAGACGCAATTTTCTGGGCGTGTCCGAACTTGGAACTACGGCAATAATAATCATGGACATTTCCTGCTACACCGAGTTCCCGGATGTAGCCGGCGTAGCGATGATGACGCTCCACAGCAACTTCCGTCAATAAACCCAACGTGACTGCTTCGGACTGCGAGCACGGCGTCACAGGAGACAGAGGGAGTTCCGGTGAAGTATAATACTAACAAACAGCCCATTACGATGCCGTTACACCAGTGATGAAGTTAGTCAGTGAGACAGTCAGTCTGACTGTCACCCTCCTGTCTGTCTGTCACACTCTGGGTGTGTTTGTGATTGACAAAAGGCGCTTTTCCATTAGCGTCACCTCGGCACAGAACGGTTCGTTGGTTTTCCATAACACTGGAGCAGTGTCGCTACGTGGGCGGAGTCTTCCCGGCTTCCTGAAAGGGGGCGAGGAAGGGGGGCGGGGCTGTGTACGCGAAAAGTGCATGTTACACATCAACAACAACAACAAACTGCGTCTAATGGTGTTGTAGGAGCCGAATTGTTCATTTATTATTTGTTTTGGGGGTAGTGCACGACAGGGGGCAGTGTCTGTTTTGATACATGATTTTTTATACAGTCAGGTGGGTCAAGCAGTGCAGGCCCTGCCACATGGGGTAGGGAGTTCGCAAGTGAGTCTAGATTACACGGAAATATTGTTATTCATTCATTCTCATTCGTTTATTTTGTATCAATCAACGCAGCAACACAGTCTTTGTAACCACCAATTATATATAATAAATCAGACAAAACCAGAAATCAAGTTTGGACAATTTAAAATTTCCTGGACATCTGAAACCTACACAGACACGCCAACAAGCCTCTTCATATCAGTATGTGCCGATAGTGAAAGCCACTATAGGAGTGAAATAAATAATGATTAGAGTAAAATAAATGATATTGGGCAGATACACAGAGCCTCTGGTAAATTTGAAGAAAGATATATACATATATATATAGCCTACATATACATATGGAAAAAACTGTCAAAAACAGAAACATCAAAAAACGTCACAGTATACGATGGCATTGAAGATTTAGTCAAAAAATGATTTTTTGGAAAAACGTCAAAAACGTCATAGTATAGTATGGCGTCGAAGATTTTGTCAAAAAATGAAATTTTTCGAAAAACGTCCAAAACGTCAAAAAACGTCATAGTACAGTATGCCGTCGAAGATTTTGTCAAAAAATAAAATTTTTAAAAAATGTCCAAAACGTCAAGAAACGACAAAGTATAGCATGTCGTCGAAGATTTTGTGAAAAAATGAAATTTTTCGAAAAACGTCCGAAACGTCATAGTATACTATGCTGTCGAAAATTTTGTCAAAAAATGATTTGTTTTTCGAAAAACCTCCGAAACGTCAGAAAACGTCATAGTATAGTATGCCGTCGAAGATTTTGTCAAAAAATGAAAATTTTCGAAAAATGTCCGAAACGTCAGAAAACGTCATAGTATAGTATGCTGTCGAAGATTTTGTCAAAAAATGAAAATTTTTGAAAAATCTCAGAAAAGTGAAAAAACGTCATAGTATACTATGACGTCGAAGATTTTGTCAAAAAATGAAATTTTTCGAAAAATGTCCGGAACGTCAAAAAATGTCATAGCATACTATGGCGTCGAAGATTTTGTCAAAAAATGAAAATTTTCAAAAAACGTCATAGTCGTCAAAAACCGTCATAGTAGTCTGCCGTCGAAGATTTTGTCAAAAAATGAAAATTTTCGAAAAATGTCTGAAACGTCAAAAAACGTCATAGTATATAGTATGACGTTGAAGATTTTGCCAAAAAATGTAATTTTTCGAAAAATTTCAGAGACGTGAAAAAACGTCATAGTATAATATGACATTTTTTGACGTTCCGGACATTTTTCGAAATATTTAATTTTTTGACAAAATCTTCGACGCCATACTATACTTTTACCTTTTTTGACGTTTCAGATGTTGTTCGACAAACTTCATTTTTAGACAAAATCTTCGACGTCATAGTATACTATGACGTTTTTTCACGTTTCTGAGATTTTTCAAAAATTTTAATTTTTTGACAACATATTCGACCGCATATTGTACGACGTTTTTTGATGTTTCAGACATTTTTCGAAAATTTTCATTTTTTGACAAAATCTTCGACGCCATAGTATACTATGACGTTTTTTCACGTTCCGGACATTTTTCGAAATATTTAATTTGTTGAAAAAATCTTCGACGCCATAGTAGACTATGACGTTTTTTGACATTTCGGACATTTTTCGAAATTTTTCATTTTTTGACAAAATCTTCGACGGCATACTATACTATGACGTATGGCATCGAAGATTTTATCAAAAAATGAAAATTTTCAAAAACTATCCGAAACGTCAAAAAACGTCATACACTACGCGGTCGATAATGTTGTCAAAAAATGAAAATTTTCGAAAAATGTCCGGAACGTCAACAAATGTCATAGTATACTATGGCGTCGAAGATGTTGTCAAAAAATTAAATATTTCGAAAAACCTCAGAGATGTCAAAAAACGTCATAGTATAGTATGCCGTCTAAGATTTTGGCAAAAAATGAAAATTTTTGAAAAATGTCTGAAACGTCAGAAAACGTCATAGTATAGTATGCCGTCGAAGATTTTGTCAAAAAATGAAATTTTTCGAAAAATGTCCGAAACGTCAAAAAACGACATAGTATAGTATGCCGTTGAAGATTTTGTCAAAAAATGAAATTCTCCGAAAAACGTCCGAAACGTCATAGTATAGTATGCTGTCAAAGATTTTGTCAAAAAATGAAATTTTTCGAAAAACGTCCGAAACGTCAAAAAACGTCATAGTATAGTAATCCGTCGAAGATTTTGTCAAAAAATGAAAATTTTAGAAAAATGTCCGAAACGTCAAGAAACGTCATAGTATAGTATGCCGTCGAAGATTTTGTCAAAAAATGAAATTTTTCGAAAAATGTCTGAAACGTCAGAAAACGTCATAGTATAGTATGCCGTCGAAGATTTTGTCAAAAAATGAAAATTTTCGAAAAATGTCCGGAACGTCAAAAAACGTCATAGTATAGTATGGCGTCGAAGATTTTGTCAAAAAATGAAAATTTTCGAAAAATCTCAGAAACGTCAAGAAACGACATAGTATAGTATGCCGTCTAAGATTTTGGCAAAAAATGAAAATTTTAGAAAAATGTCCTAAACGTCAGAAAATGTCATAGTATAGTATGCCGTTGAAGATTTTGTCAAAAAATGAAATTCTTCGAAAAACGTCCGAAACGTCAAAAAACGTCATAGTATAGTATGCCGTCGAAGATTTTGTCAAAAAATGAAAACTTTCGAAAAATCTCAGAAACGTGAAAAAACGTCATAGTATAGTATGCCGTCGAAGATTTTGTTAAAAAATGAAATTTTTCGAAAAATGTCCAGAACGTCAAAAAATGTCATAGTATACTATGACGTCGAAGATTTTGTCAAAACATGAAATTTTTCGGAAAACGTCTGAAACGTCAAAGTATAGTATGCCGTCGAAGATTTTGTCAAAAAATGAAAATTTTAGAAAAATGTCCGAAACGTCAAGAAATGACATTGTATAGAATGGCGTTGAAGACTTTGTCAAAAAATGAAAATTTTAGAAAAATGTCCGAAACTTCAAGAAACGACATAGTATAGTATGCCGTCTAAGATTTTGGCAAAAAATGAAAATTTTAGAAAAATGTCTGAAACGTCAGAAAATGTCATAGTATAGTATGCCGTTGAAGATTTTGTCAAAAAATGAAATTCTTCGAAAAACGTCCGAAACGTCAAAAAACGTCATAGTATAGTATGCTGTCGAAGATTTTGTCAAAAAATGAGATTTTTCGAAAAATGTCCGGAACGTCAAAAAATGTCATAGTATACTTTGGCGTCGAAGATTTTGTCAAAAAATGAAATTCTTCGAAAAACCTCGGAAATGTCAAAAAACGTCATAGTATAGTATGCCGTCGAAGATTTTGTCAAAAAATGAAAATTTTCGAAAAATCTCAGAAACGTGAAAAAACGTTATAGTATAGTATGCCGTCGAAGATTTTGTCAAAAAATGAAAAATTTCGAAAAACGTCTGAAATGTCAGAAAACGTCATAGTATAGAATGCCGTCGAAGATTTTGTCAAAAAATGAAATTTTTCGGAAAACGTCTGAAACGTCAAAAAACATCAAAGTATAGTATGCCGTCGAAGATTTTGTCAAAAAATGAAAATTTTTGAAAAATCTCAGAAACGTGAAAAAACGTCACAGTATAGTATGCCGTCGAAGATTTTGTCAAAAAATGAAATTTTTCGAAAAACCTCAGAGATGTCAAGAAATGTCATAGTATAGTATGCCGTCGAAGATTTTGTCAAAAAATGAAATTCTTCGAAAAACGTCCGGAACGTCAAAAAACGTCATAGCATAGTATGCCGTTGAAGATTTTCTCAAAAAATGAAATTTTTCGAAAAACGTCAGAAATGTCAAAAAACGTCATAGTATAGTATGGCGTCGAAGATTTTGTCAAAAAATGAAAAATTTCGAAAAATGTCGAAACGTCAGAAAACGTCATTGTATGCCGTCGAAAATTTTGTCAAAAAATGAAATTTTTCAAAAAACGTCCGAAACGTCAAAAAACGTCTTAGTATAGTATGGCGTCGAAGATTTTGTCAAAAAATGAAAATTTTCGAAAAACGTCCGAAACGTCAAAAAACGTCATAGTATAGTATGCCGTCGAAGATTTTGTCAAAAAATGAAATTCTTCGAAAAACGTCCGAAACGTCAAAAAACGTCATAGCATAGTATGCCGTCGAAGATTTTGTCAAAAAATGAAATTTTTCGAAAAACGTCAGAAACGTCAAAAAAACGTCATGGTATAGTATGGCATCGAAGATTTTGTCAAAAAATGAAAATTTTCGAAAAATCTCAGAAACGTGAAAAAATGTCATAGTATAGTATGCCGTCTAAGATTTTGTCAAAAAATGAAAATTTTCGAAAAATGTCTGAAACGTCAGAAAACGTCATAGTATAGTATGCCGTCGAAGATTTTGTCAAAAAATGAAATTTTTGAAAAACGTCCGAAACGTCAAAAAACGTCATAGTATAGTATGCCGTCGAAAATTTTGTCAAAAAAATGAAAATTTTCGAAAAACGTCCGAAACGTCAAAAAACGCCATAGTATAGTATGCTGTCGAAGATTTTGTCAAAAAATGAAATTTTTCGAAAAATGTCCGGAACGTCAAAAAATGTCATAGCATACTATGGCGTCGAAGATTTTGTCAAAAAATGAAAATTTTAGAAAAATGTCCGAAACGTCAAGAAACGACATAGTATAGTATGCCGTCTAAGATTTTGGCAAAAAATGAAAATTTTCGAAAAATGTCTGAAACGTCAGAAAACGTCATAGTATAGTATGCCGTCGAAGATTTTGTCAAAAAATTAAAATTTTCGAAAAATCTCAGAAACGTGAAAAAACGTCATAGTTTAAAGTATGCCGTCTAGATTTTGTCAAAAATGAAAATTTTCGAAAAGTGTCCGAAACGTCAGAAAACGTCATAGTATAGTATGCTGTCGAAAATTTTGTCAAAAAATGAAATTTTTCGAAAAATGTCCGAAACGTGAAAAAACGTCATAGTATATAGTATGCCGTCAAAGATTTTGTCAAAAAAATGAAAATTTTCGAAAAACGTCAGAAACGTCAAAAAATGCCATAGTATAGTATGGCGTCGAAGATTTTGTCAAAAAATGAAAATTTTCGAAAAACGTCAGAAACGTCAAAAAACGTCATAGTATAGTATGCCGTTGAAGATTTTGTCAAAAAATGAAATTCTTCGAAAAACGTCCGAAACGTCAAAAAACGTATGCCGTCGAAGATTTTGTCAAAAAATGAAAATTTTAGAAAAATGTCAGAAACGTCAAGAAACGACATAGTATAGTATGCCGTCGAAGATTTTGTCAAAAATGAAAATTTTCGAAAATCTCAGAAACGTGAAAAAACGTCATAGTATAGTATGCCGTCGAAGATTTACTCAAAAAATGAAAATTTTCGAAAAATGTCCGAAACGTCAGAAAACGTCATAGTATAGTATGCCGTCGAAGATTTTGTCAAAAAATGAAGTTTTTCGAAAAATGTCCGGAACGTCAAAAAATGTCAGTATACTATGGCGTCGAAGAGTTTGTCAAAAAATTAAATATTTCGAAAAACTTCAGAAATGTCAAAAAACATCTTAGTATAGTATGCCGTCAAAGATTTTGTCAAAAAATGAAAATTTTAGAAAAATGTCCGAAACGTCAAGAAACGTCATAGAATATAGTATGCCGTCGAAGATTTTGTCAAAAAATGAAATTTTTCAAAAAACGTCCGAAACGTCAAAAAACGTCATAGTATAGAATGCCGTCGAAGATTTTGTCAAAAAATGAAAATTTTCGAAAAATCTCAGAAACGTGAAAAAACGTCATAGTATAGTATGCCGTCGAAGATTTTGTCAAAAAATGAAGTTTTTCGAAAAATGTCCGGAACGTCAAAAAATGTCATAGTATACTATGCCGTCGAAGATTTTGTCAAAAAATGAAAATTTTCGAGAAACGTCAGAAACGTCAAGAAACGACATAGTATGCCGTTGAAGATTTTGTCAAAAAATGAAATTCTTCGAAAAACGTCCGAAACGTCAAAAAATGTCATAGTATAGTATGCCGTCGAAGATTTTGTCAAAAAATGAAAATTTTCGAAAAATGTCCGGAACGTCAAAAAACGTCATAGTATACTATGACGTCGAAGATTTTGTCAAAAAATTAAATTTTTCGGAAAACGTCTGAAACGTCAAAAAACGCCAAAGTATAGTATCCTGTCAAAGATTTTGTCAAAAAATGAAATTTTTCGAAAAACGTCCGAAACGTCAAAGTATAGTATGCCGTCGAAGATTTTGTCAAAAAATGAAAATTTTAGAAAAATGTCCGAAACGTCAAGAAACGACATTGTATAGAATGGCGTTGAACTTTTTGTTTAAAAAAGAAAATATATGTACAATAAAATCTCTCCTGTCAAAATGCCTGAAGTCTCAGTTGTTGTTTCAACATGAAATAGATTCTGTTTTGTCTGTTTAACCTGATATTTTATGGCGGTGGTGGCGAAGCGGTTAGAGAATCGGACTTGGGACCAAGAGGGTTTGGACCCGGAGGAATCCAGCTTGGTTAAAGACTTGGGATCAATAAAGGTGTTTCTTCTTCTTCTAGCTAATATCATTTGAGATAATTTATTCTGATTAGTGGTTGAATAAAATAATAATAGGTGTTTTCATTTCTATTATACACAGACACACAAAACATAGAGACAGCTGTAATAAGTTTTTCCACACAATATAAATAATGATATTTAATGGTAACAGTAATTAAGTTGAGTGGTAACAGTCAATGAGAGAACTGGGTGACGTGTTTTTTCCACATAGAACATACAAATACACAAATGTTGTCTTACTAGTCAACAACGCTCTTGTGGTGTAATGTTAGAAACCTGGTCATTGTGCATTTGACCGTTTCTATTGCCAGTGTGGTGAGTTCGAATCCAGCTCCGGCTTTTTTACTTGTCTCTGTGGCGCTGGCGTCCGTCAGCTGAGGCAAGCTGTGAGATTCTCTGCACGCGGATGCCGAGGGTGTGAGGGTGTGAGTGTGTGAGGGTGTGAGGGTGGGACCCACGTCCGAGAGGTAATGTGCCTGACTCTGAAACCTCAACCTCTCTGAAAGCATCTCATGACAAATACTGCTGAGCAACAAAGACACAGCGACGTGCGCCTACCATAACACCTAACACCAGTGAACGTCCAGGGAAAGGACGCTGAGGTGGTCACATCTTATAATTACCTGGGAGTTCACCTGAACAATAAACTGGACTGGACTCACAACACTGCTGCACTTTTATCAATCAGAGGTGATAATCCATAAACATGTGTTGTGTCGCTTTCTTCGTCGTGCACTTTCTCCTCTTTGGTCTTAACGTGATGAAGGAAAAACACTGAGCTCCAGTCTCCAAATTAAAATTCAACACAGCTTTGAACCGAGAGATGAAACAGTGACTCTCTCCTCTGCAGAGCTAAGTGAAACTTTCTAGGTCAAAGGTCAAACAACTGCAAACCAAAACACTGAGTGGACACTTGACAGCAGCGTCTCAACAGGTGGATGCAGCGACCGAGGAGAAAAGCTTCCTGGTGGGAACTAATGATCTACATCGACATCATCGACTCCACGACCACATGTAAATATTTAAAATCACAAAAACGTTTGAATCTTCTCAAATGACATCAGACACAGACGACACAGGAAACAGGTGGTATTTATAGTCAGTATTGATGCAGCCCTGATCAATAATCCCCCTCACTCTGCCTCAGCAGCTTAATGAAAACACAATGAGACAGACAAAGCTCCAATCCATCCACACAATGCCGGTCAGACCCAGTGGCCTGGGTGTGGAGCCATAAGAAGTGATTTGTGGAATATCACCAAACACACAGCCTACCGCCTATGAGCAGACAGACAGTTAGGACGGAACAGGGCGCGGAGCGGCCGGAACTTTACCTTTTACTGCCCTGCGACATGTTGAAATTCTTTTTAAAAAAAAGAAAGATTTTTTTTTGCTTTTTTGTTATTTCTTTTTTTCCACTATAAATGTGACATGTCACAAGTGTGTGTTTAAAATCTAAAAAAACAAACATAACAGGACTTGAACACACGACCACAGCGTCACCAGACCAGTAACATAACCACTACACCACCAAGGCACAATGAATTTGGCTCGGAACGTATATTTGACCTATAGAAACAGCCAGTGCAAGCAATGTTAAAGCCAGGAGCAGCCAACCGACCATGAATTTATTCTTGTTTGTGTGTGTTGGAAAGAGATTTTTATTAAATATTAAATATTAAATATACTATAAAAAACAACCTATAGAATCCACCCAATAACTATAAGGTAACAATTTGCATTAGATTTGTTTGGGCACATTTTCTTTCACATTTTGAGTTAAGGTGACCTTAAATAAAAACCTAAGAAAACATATACAGTTGTGCTCAAAAGTTTACATACCCCTGCAGAATTTTTGCTTTCCTTGCCTTTTTTCAGAGACAATCAGTGATAACACAAAAACATTTTTTCCACTAGTGCTTAGTGGTTTGGTGAAACAATTTATTGTCAAACAACTGCATTTTCTCTTTTTAAATCATAATGACAACCCAAACTACCCAAATGACCCTGATCAAAAGTTTACATACCCTGGTGATTTTGGCCTGATAACATGCACTGAAGGTGACACAAATGGGTTTGAATGGCTACTAAAGGTAACCATCCTCATCTGTGATCTGTTTGCTTGTAATCAGTGTGTGTGGATAAAAACTGAGTGAGTTTCTGAGATTCAGACAGACTCTTGGATCGTTCATCCAGCCACTGATGTTTTGGGACTCTGAATCATGGGAAAAGCAAAAGAATTGTCAACTGATCTATGGGCAAAAGTAGTTGATTTTTATAAAACAGGAAAGGGATACAAAAAGATATCCAAAGAATTGCTAATACCAGTCAGCACTGTTCAGACTGTGATTAACAAATGGAAAATCGATGGCTCTGTGAAAACCAAACCACAGTCAGGTAGACCAACAACTGCCACAACTGCCAGGAAAATTGTTCGGGAAGCAAAGAAAAACCCACAAGTAAGATCAGGTGAAATACAGGACTCTCTACAATCCAGTGGCTTGGCTGTTTCAAGATGCACAATAAGGAGGCACTTGATGAAAAACAGGCTCCATGGTCGAGTCGCCAGAAGAAAGCCACTCCTGCACAAATGCCACAAAGTATCTCGTCTATGATACACCACACAGCACAGAGACAAGCCTCAAAACTTCTGGGAGAAGGTAATGTGGAGTGATGAGACCAAAATTGAACTTTTCGGCCACAACTCCAAACGTTACGTTTGGAGAGGTGTCAATAAGGCCTATGATGAAAAAAACACCATTCCTACTGTAAAGCACGTAGGTGGATCGCTGATGTTTTGGGGATGTGTCAGCTACAAAGGCACAGGAAACTTGGTCAACGTTGACGGAAGGATGAATGCGGCACGTTATCAGCAAATATTGGAAGAAAATCTGCACTCATCAGCCCGGAAGCTGCGTATGGGACGCACCTGGATGTTCCAACATGACAACGATCCAAAGCACAAGGCCAAGTCGACCTCTCATTGGCTACAGCAGAACAGAGTGAAGGTTCTGGAATGGTCATCTCAGTCTCCTGACCTCAATATCATTGAGCCACTCTGGGGAGATCTGAAGCGAGCAGTTCATGCAAGACAGCGCAGGAATTTACATGAACTGGAGGCTTTTTGCCAGAATGGGCATCTTTACCACCTGAGAAAATAAAGAACCTCGTCGACAACTACCACAAAACACTTCAAGCTGTCACTGATGTTAGAGGGGGCAATACTCGATATCAAGAACTGGGGTATGTAAACTTTTGATCAGGGTCATTTGGATGTTTGTTGTTGTCGTTACGATTTAAAAATAGAAAACACAGTTGTTTATCAATGAATGGCTTCACCAACCACTGACCATGACTGGAAAAAAAAGTTTTTGTGTTATCACTGATTTTCTCTGAAAAAAGGCAAGGAAAGCAAAAATTCTGCAGGGGTATGTAAACTTTTGAGCACAACTGTACATATAAGACCCTTACTTATTACAGATTTACCCAAAATACTATTTTCAAACACAGGAGACAGTACTGGTCATGTCAATATGTTTAATAAGCCAAGTCATCAATAACATACAATAACCAACATTCCTCAACAGTTTTTAACGAACATTCAAGCTGGTGTCATTTGACTGTTACAGGAAGGGGAATTTGGTTGGTAGCATTTCAGTGAGCATCAGTCAATAAAGCAAGTTCCTGAAGTGATGGATAAAAATGTCTTACTGGATCAAGAGGGGGAACATCTTGTACCAGAGCTTCAGTTCCGTTCATTTCATTCTCTTGCGTTGGAAGCTGTGAGGCTTCTTGAGCAGCTTTGCTCCATCAAGCTCCAGAAGATGTTTCTGGAATACTCAAAAGGTGTTCTTCTGTGTCTTGGGATACTTGAGATTGAGAACATAGAACAAGCCCCATTAACATGGTTTGGTTTGGTTTCCACACCCGCTCAGCAACACAAATAGACACCTCTCAGCCATGACTTCCTGTATCACTGTCACCTTCATGGTTTGGTCTGTGTGGCCTTCACCTTCATCCTCCATGTTAAAAAGAACAACAAAACAGTTTTAACTGAAGCACATTAACAACATACTTTCAATGCATTTCAGGTAGCTTAAAGATTCAAATAAACAGTCCAATCGGAAGCGTGGCGCCACCTGGCGGATGCTGCACACTGCACATACAAACAAACGTGCACGTTCACTTTACCTAGTAAAATGTACAACGCGCAAAGAATTCTGCAAACCGACAAACCGACTTACCCGTAGTTCAGCTTTTAGAATGATTATACTTTTTATTCCAGCGACCCTCCTTCCGCTATTAGAGGCTGTGGCTAATGTTAGCTTCTTTGCTAACTACAGAGGACAACAACGTCTGACAACAGGAACGACTTGGTGCGTGTTATCGCAAATATCGAATCTATGCGTATGCACGTCGAGCACTAAAGCGATATCGTTAATTTTTTTTAAAAAAAAAGCTGTTTTTACTAAATGTTTGCTCCACGCGACCCAGCTGCTCGTCGCGGATGTTCCGACTGGCAAACCGGAACTAGGTGAAGTCATCCGATTTTATACAAGTGTCAGTGAGGGGGGAACTATTTGCTTGGGGTAGATTGGTTGTGCTACCTACTACCTATCCAATCATAGCAAGGAGTGGGAGGAGTCAATTATGAAGTAAATTATGAAAACATGAGAATAATGACTTCCCTACTTACCATGATAATACTTGAAATTCTTAGTAAGATTTAAAAAAAAACTGCAGTAGGGAGCATTTTTGTATGCCTGCACTGAAACAACATTTTTATACAGCCTTTTGCACTATTTTTTATTCTATTGTATTGCTATTCTATATTCTCTGTACACTATACATTGCTGGCCCTCAGGGACATATTTGGTTTACATATTTAATCCAGCAGTCCACACACACACACAGGTGGATGCTTTTCATCTGTAGAAGGTTTTGGGTGGTCTCTTTAAGTACATGTTTCTCAGTCCTCGTCTGTCGGTACGCGATGGAAACTGTACTCCTTCCGTTCGAATAAAAACACTGCTTGAGATAGAAGAGTAAGATATCAGCCAGGATTAGTTAACGGCTCACTGCAGCTTCGGGTGTCTCACTAATTTCAAGGCTACTAATAAACTTTTAATGAATTAAATGATCACCATCCAATCATGCAGTGTAGATGCTCGTTTGGCCACTTTTTATTGCATGATTCAACAGATTTGAGATCCTGCAGCAAAGTGTTTTCAGAACTGCATCAAAAAACAAAACAAAAACAAAACATACAACGTCAGAGAAACTGTATGATATTTACAATAGATGCATTACTATTACCACTTATACATTATGTACATATTAGTCTCTGGTTTGCTATGACAGTAGTTACAGAATGAAACCCCTACGCACACATTAAACTTCAACTCTACAGTGCTTAGAAAAATAACTGGGTGGACTACATTCACGCAACACAAATCAAAGTTAGGATGAAGATTGTTACGCAGGAAGTCACAGAATACTCAGACTCTTTGCACCTCTGGACATGTCACGTTCCCACGCCCAGGGAAATGTTAAAATACAAAAAAAGGTGCACCTATATTTATATATATATATGAAATAATCCTCATGATGTGTCTGTAGCTGCGTATGGGACGCACCTGGATGTTCCAACATGACAACGATCCAAAGCACAAGGCCAAGTCGACCTCTCATTGGCTACAGCAGAACAGAGTGAAGGGTCTGGAATGGTCATCTCAGTCTCCTGACCTCAATATCATTGAGCCACTCTGGGGAGATCTGAAGCGAGCAGTTCATGCAAGACAGCGCAGGAATTTACATGAACTGGAAGCTTTTTGCCAAGAAGAATGGGCATCTTTACCACCTGAGAAAATAAAGAACCTCGTCGACAACTACCACAAAAAACTTCAAGCTGTCACTGATGTTAGAGGGGGCAATACTCGATATTAAGAACTGTATCACTGTCACCGTCATGGTTTGGTCTGTGTGGCCTTCACCTTCATCCTCCATGTTATAAAGAAAAACAAAACAGTTTTAACTGAAGCACATTAACAACATACTGTTTCAATGCATTTCTGGTAGCTAAAAGATTCAAATAAACAGTCGGAAGCGTGGCGCCACCTGGCGGATGCTGCACACTGCACATACAAACAAACGTGCACGTTCACTGTACCTAGTAAAATGTACAACGCGCAAAGAATTCTGCAAACCGACAAACCGACTTACCCGTAGTTCAGCTTTTAGAATGATTATACTTTTTATTCCAGCGACCCTCCTTCCGCTATTAGAGGCTGTGGCTAATGTTAGCTTCTTTGCTAACTACAGAGGACAACAACGTCTGACAACAGGAACGACTTGGTGCGTGTTATCGCAAATATCGAATCTATGCGTATGCACGTCGAGCACTAAAGCGATATCGTTAATTTTTTTTAAAAAAAAAGCTGTTTTTACTAAATGTTTGCTCCACGCGACCCAGCTGCTCGTCGCGGATGTTCCGACTGGCAAACCGGAACTAGGTGAAGTCATCCGATTTTATACAAGTGTCAGTGAGGGGGGAACTATTTGCTTGGGGTAGATTGGTTGTGCTACCTACTACCTATCCAATCATAGCAAGGAGTGGGAGGAGTCAATTATGAAGTAAATTATGAAAACATGAGAATAATGACTTCCCTACTTACCATGATAATACTTGAAATTCTTAGTAAGATTTAAAAAAAAACTGCAGTAGGGAGCATTTTTGTATGCCTGCACTGAAACAACATTTTTATACAGCCTTTTGCACTATTTTTTATTCTATTGTATTGCTATTCTATATTCTCTGTACACTATACATTGCTGGCCCTCAGGGACATATTTGGTTTACATATTTAATCCAGCAGTCCACACACACACACAGGTGGATGCTTTTCATCTGTAGGTTTTTGGTGGTCTCTTTAAGTACATGTTTCTCAGTCCTCGTCTGTCGGTACGCGATGGAAACTGTACTCCTTCCGTTCGAATAAAAACACTGCTTGAGATAGAAGAGTAAGATATCAGCCAGGATTAGTTAACGGCTCACTGCAGCTTCGGGTGTCTCACTAATTTCAAGGCTACTAATAAACTTTTAATGAATTAAATGATCACCATCCAATCATGCAGTGTAGATGCTTGTTTGGCCACTTTTTATTGCATGATTCAACAGATTTGAGATCCTGCAGCAAAGTGTTTTCAGAACTGCATCAAAAAACAAAACAAAAACAAAACATACAACGTCAGAGAAACTGTATGATATTTACAATAGATGCATTACTATTACCACTTATACATTATGTACATATTAGTCTCTGGTTTGCTATGACAGTAGTTACAGAATGAAACCCCTACGCACACATTAAACTTCAACTCTACAGTGCTTAGAAAAATAACTGGGTGGACTACATTCACGCAACACAAATCAAAGTTAGGATGAAGATTGTTACGCAGGAAGTCACAGAATACTCAGACTCTTTGCACCTCTGGACATGTCACGTTCCCACGCCCAGGGAAATGTTAAAATACAAAAAAAGGTGCACCTATATTTATATATATATATGAAATAATCCTCATGATGTGTCTGTATAAGTCAAATCCTCTTTTTTCAGTTGTAGAGATCTCAGAAAGCAAAACAACTAGTGACATAAAATAAAATGTTTGATGAAAGTCCCAAAGGTTTTTTTTGGCCAATGTCAAATATAAAATTAAAGGCACAAGAAACATCTGTAGGTTTGGTGGAAAAGCAGAGACTGGAGATATTAATTTTTCAAATATTCTGTTGGTCACATCACAGATATAAATATACAACAGATTCAGTCAGTGACTGCCAGCAGGGTAACACCTGCTGTCCACAGGTTATTCACTACCGTTACAAATCAGGGTGACGTCAACTGCACCTGAGCCAAAACACCAGGCTCAGGTTCACCTGTGTTTAACCACCATCACACAGGCGGTGCATTCACAGTTATCACCGAAGGAGATGAGCCTACACTGTTCCAAATAATACGCAAACACTGTCGAGCATCAAGTTACACGAGGGGGAAAAAAAAAATTAACAAACCTACCTTTCTTAGCACCAATGACTACATTTCAGAACATCGTGAAAAAGCTCAGGTGTAAAAGTGCCTTTCTGAACATTATTGAAAAACCCAAAGATATTCACTTTATAAGGACATTAGAGACTGTGAAACATCCTTGCTGACTGAACATACAGTGAATGCACATGTGACTTTACAATACACGTTGCTCAATGTGAACAGCATTTATAATAAGGACCGGGACAGTAACAGGAAAACAAGATGAACACTGAATTAACGTGATGAGCTGCAGAGGCTCCAGGACACACACTCTTTGCGTCAGTCAAACGCTTATGTCCCTGTAGTCATTCATTTTAGCCTCCCTGTGCAGATGGTGACGTGTACATCACACTGATCTTTGAGACAGAGATTCTTATGGTATAAATGGACATGATGATAAAATGTGCCGCTGAAAATTAAGTGCAGCTGGAGCTCAGATAAATGTCAGGCAGCACAGTCCATAACTGGCCACAGGAGTCTAAAGTCTTCTTTGTCTCATTGTAATGCTCTGTCAAACGAAAACACAAAAAAGCTAAGTTTGAGATACAAGGTACAGTATATTTAGCCAGTGTGCTGTTAGCTCTCATCCCAGTATTTAACAGTAAGTAGCAATTTGAGACGAAAAACCTCCTGAGGATTAAAAAAAAGAGAAAAAAAAGGTTGAGGTCGTTCTTTTGAAATGCAGACAGTGACACCGTAAGGCCTTCAGACTCCAAACAGCATGATGTGTGCGGTCATACATAACAACTTTGTACCTTTGATCTCAGATACTTCAGTGGTAAAACAAATGGCACTCAACACTCAACTTTACAGCAAATGGTTCAAAAGAATCGCTGTTATCCTTCATTTGTCTGGTCTGACTTGTTGAGCATCCAGGACCATTACACCTCCCGGTAGTGTTTTAAAGTCAGATGGCAGTTTAGGACGCTCTTGTGTTTGTAATACTTTCTCCAGTCCCTCGTTCATTGAACTGGCAGGTAGATAAGTGGTTTGTAGCGTCATCGTTCTGCATCCTTAAACAAAAAAACATCAAATCTAAAAGGTGAAACCGAGCTAAAATAAAATTACAGGTTTTATAATGGCAAAAACACTTGTCTACAGTTAAATGTAACCTACAACTATGACATTAAAGAGGTCATCTGAGGCCTACCCATAGTGTCTTGATGTTTGATATTATATCTGGCATATATATACTATATATAAAAATAAAGGCGATCCATTTGGCAACCTGTCTGATGTCTTACACTATTCCAGTAATTATCATTTTGGTCTTTGATAAACACACATATATAGATATAGCTATAAAACTCTGCTGTTCAAGCTCATCCATGTTGAGTGAGGGTGGGGGGGCGAAGAAGATTCAAGTTAGCAGACAGTGTAGTTGCCTGCTCAGTGTTACCTCTCCACCTTCAGTTTCTTTCTGCAAAAAAACAAACAAAACAAAACAAAAAAAAAACAACCGGTTTCTTCCTCTGTTTTAAGAATCAAATAATTAAAACAAAGACGGAAAAAGGAGTCTGGTCGGTGGAAGAACGAGCTTTCGACTCCACTATCAGAAGTCTGACCTCTGTCTCTGCCTCGGTGCAGACAAGCAGGAATAAAAAAAAAAAATAAAGCGGTGGGCTAAAGGTCACTGCTGAGCATGTGAGATATAAGTGACTTTCCCTGACGACGATGTACAGTGCCTTGGCGTTTGGGATGTTGAAGACATTGTTGTGTGGGGTTTTATTTGTTTAACGTGGGGAAGCAGAGGCCAAGAGTCTAGTTTGGTCGTTTGGCTCTGAGGGGTCAAAGGTTACTTCAGGCCTCTGCTGCTTTCCTCTTAGAGCCCTTTGTTTTGGCCTCAGCTGCCTCGACCTTCCTTGGGCCTTTAGGAGGACGGCCGGCGACAGAAGCAGCAGTGGAGGTCGAGGCCGTTGTCTCCACATTAACAACCTGGTCCTGGTTGTCAGTTGCCTCCAGCTCGTCATGCTCCAGACAACACAGCTGTCCTGTGGGCGGCCAGGGGCGCAGCGCCCCCTCTTGGTGAGCTTTGCAGAAGGAGTTGGGGCAGAGCTGGCAGAAAGCCTCTGAGTTTTTCCCACAGACGTCACAGTGATGCCAGGGGCAGTCCCAGCGGCCTGCAACACAAGTGTCAATTACATACATTAAAAATGTATGGCTTCAATTACAATTACTGTGATTATCTAATTAGAGAAAAAAATTCAAGGTTGCACTGCCACTTAAAATCTTATTTGGAATAAAAACGTCCATGACAGAAGGGATTTCAACGACAGGCATCGTCCTGCAGCATTTGCTGAGTTGTGGGTGATTTTTACCGAAGGGTCTTTTGGTGAGGTTGAGGCAGGACAGGTGATAAGCTTTGGTGCAGGCCTTCTTGTTGCAGAGCACCAGCTGGCCTCCATCTCCACAGCGGAAACACTCATCCTCAGACTTCTTCTTTCCCTCAGGTTTCCTCTTTTTATACTTTCTCTTCACTCGCTTTCCTTTTGGCTCAGCTGTTTGGCCACTGGAGTTCTGCAGATGAGAAAGTTAGAATCAACTCCTGTAACACTGCATCGGAAGAAAAACACTGCGTAATCAACTTACAAAGCATCTGCGTAAGAACAGATACAAAGTTATTGTAATTACTGGTATAATTATTTTGTCATGAGAATAAAATGACCTTTTTCAGAGTTTTCCTGAAATAAACATTTAATTTTTTTAAGTATCAGATGCATATTGTATGAGTTTGTATCCCTGTCCCATAGGAATAGTATTGTAGGGACCTAATGGACACTGAATTTATTGACACGCACGCACACACACGCACTCGTATGTGTATTATTTACTGCTTAATGTGTTTCACTGTGACTCAGGTCATTTTACTTGCAGCTCTGGTTATAAAGCTTACCTTCGGACGATCACCGAGAAAACCGCTGCAGTTTGGTGCACCGCAGCGACAGACGGTTTTCTCATTCCCGAGGCAGTCCAGGTTGTAATTAAAGGTCAATTCCGTCCCTTTTACCCAAGAGAAAGAAAAAAAGTTAAAAATAAACATAAATCAGTAAGTGAAACTCAAAGATTACATCTTATCTTTTCTCTGTGATTTAGGGTCTGTGATCATTTTGTTGACAAAGCTGCAGTGATTTTCACTTCATCCCGTCAGGCCCAGTCCGTGAGTCCTCTCACCTGCTGGGATGTCACAGACGGCGAAGAGCCCAACTCGTGTGTCGCCGTTCACCGTCCACTTCTGCGTCTCACAGTTGGGTTGACAGCTATGGTTCATGAAGCGAGAGTAGTTTCCCTTTGGACCAGCGTCAATGATCCGATCCTAGTTGTGAATGTGGTATTAGAACTGATAAACCTGCGGATAAACCTACTATTTCGACCACAGTATCATTCTGTTTCTTTTATAATGAAATCTGTATTTTTATCATTTGCATTACAAGAAGATCCACTATCCCCAGGTCAGTAGTATTTGTGGTATTGACTACTGTAATGTCACAGTCTGTTATGCAACATTCCCAATGCAATACCATTTAATTGCTGTAGCTCTGAGTAGAAACAGAGATGCTGATTAATCAGCACACTGACACACTGCAGAGCAAACAACTAGTGCCCCTGTGAGTATGATGGGATACGAACACTTCAACAGCAGGTAAAAGAAAATCAGGGTCAATGTGCCTGGACGTCACAGCCAACAACACCAGTCCAGATGTGGCTAGAACGAACCTTGTCAATAGTGAGCATGTAGAAATTGGTGATGTTGTTTTCCTGGGCGTACTTGATCCTTGCCCTGCACTCCTCCTCATCAATCAGCTCCCCAATGTATTCATTCACAAACTCCCCCTGTTGGAGAAAAGCTACATCAGACCCTGGACAGGAGAGGTATAGATCATTTCATCTGGATACGCTGTTGGCTGCTGGACATTCCAGTGTTTTTTTAACATTAACTTAAAAGGTGATTATCCGATCAAAAAGGAAGACTTTTGTCACAAAATGAAAACTGTGTCTGTACATTAAGAGGTTTGTGTACATGAGCCTGATCCAAAAGAAGCTGAAACTAGTCATACTGAATGCTAGTCCTGTAACAGGAAACAGAGATGCATTTATCTCACTGTCATTAGCATTACAGTCCCTATTTCCACAACTCATTTCCTAAAACAAAGCTCGCATTTACCTCATTTGACACTGAGCACATTAGTACGAGACACCATCTGGTCACCCTACCTTCCTGATGTCTCGCAGGGAGACCAGACCCCAGCCTTTCCCGGGCGTCTTGATGATCTTGGTCTCTGGATACAGACGTTTGGTGAAGTCCTGGTTACAGCAGCGCTCCCCATTGGGACATACCTGAGGGTGGCACTCATACTGCAGCATGCGGTTCAGACACTCTGACTCAAACCCACACGGCCGCTCGTCCGTCGGCTTACAGTTACACTTGGGGATCTCAGAGATGTCTGCTGTGTAAACTTGAACTTTACCGAAGGGTTTGTTGACCTGCAGAGGGAAAAAACGGAGCACAACATTTTAAAATCAAAACAATACTTTAAAAAAACCTTTCAACTGAGAAAAAAAGCAATGATTCACATGATGAGATGATCACACCTTGATACATTTGTATGGGGGTGGTTTCCGACTGTTCTCCTGCGCTTCCTTTGCCTCTCGTTTCATTTTTATCTCCTTGAATCGAGCTTCAGCCTCCAGCAGAGCTGAAGAAACAAAGTAAAGGGTTCGTTCCAATACACTTCATCTTAAAGACATTCATCTGAACGGTAAGCTTAAGATGCTACAAAATAAATGTCACTTCAGAAAACATGATATAAACAGTGGCACAGATTTGTAGAAAGTATAATAAATAATTTCTTCGATCATTAAATTAAGAAATGTATACTTCATTACATTTACTAAATTAATGACTAATCAACTAATTAAAAGTCATCACCATTCTTAAAAACTTTTCCGATTCCGGTCCTCTGGTGCTTGCTGCCCCTATCTCCCTCCATGTAGGGGAATACACGGCCTTGGTGTGTCCAGAAATAATCCTTGGAACCGAAGAAGAAAACGGGAAACTCTCCGATCTGATGCCGAAGGTGCTGGATGTTGGTGGGTATGTTTCGTGGGTGGTAGATCTCTGCAGGCCACCATCTGAGGAAAGAAGGAAGCGTGAATTCAGGGTTTGAACAAGAAGGAACAAATCCATATCAGCATCGAACAGAATCAGGACAAGGTTTGTCACCTGTATGTTCCTAGCTTGACCCAGATGATGTCTCTGTATTTCGGTTTCTTTCCGGCTCTGCAGTCGTTGCAGAACCAGCTCCCATCAGGCATGGCGATGTTCAGGCAGTCAGGGTGAAAAGCTGCTGGGCAGGACTCGCAGCACAACAGCTGCCCTCCTGCAACACAGTGAGAAATGTGAGGAATATTTCAGATGTACGGTTATGATCCAGTGGCAGTAAAGACGCCAATTCACAACTGTGGTTTCAATGCGAAGGCGATAAAAGTCAGAGCAATTACATGCAAATGTTTATTCTGACTAACAGACAGAAAAGGCTGCAGTGTACACATCAAATTGATGCACACATTGCTGGCGTTTCTCTCGGTTTCAGACATAAAATTCACTCTTCTGACATCACAGCTGTCTCCACCAATCCAGCTCCTACTAGTTTCCTCTGTGATGATCAGCCTCAGCAGCATGTGATTAATAGTAAACACACACACACACACACACACACACTCCAATGCAGCTTTAGAGTAGTTTGCAGTGCCAAAATAATTCCCCTTTATCAATTTCCGAGGATTAATAATTTAACATGTTCTACACCCCCTGGACTCTCTGTGTAAATTTATCGCATCAGGTAAAAAAAAACAACTACTTACTGTTCTGAAGCTTAATATAAATGTGTTGTTTTGTAGATGGAATTTGGTTGTAGCAGCAAATCGGAGCATTAAAATGCCTGGTTGTCAAAGGTGACTATGAATAATTAGGAGGTAACTTTCAGGCAAGTAAAGAGAGGAAGCAAACCTTTGGAGCAGACAAAACACCAGCTCACGTTGACATGACTGTGGTGGCTGTAACCTTTCTTGGCGTTGAAGTGGTTGGTACAGATAATGGCGGTGTTGGTGATCATCTGACTGCCTGCAGCCACACAAAGATCACCCATGTGATATGCCACTGGACAACGCAGGCAACGCATTAACCTACCTGTAACACGGAGAAAAAGATAAACATCAAATACGACAAATATACAGACACATCTCTTTGAACCCCTCTGGCCAAACAGAAGGATTTATGGACTGATCCCTTTGTAAAGATGAATTACGTTTGGTCTGAGTTTCATTTTTGCCTTGTTTTCACTGAGACTCAAACACTGAAATATAGCCACAGGCACTTTGCAGACTTCAAGACCACTTCCTCACCCTTGGTGGACTTGTGCTTTGTGCGGCCATAGTGGCAGCTCAGGCAGGTGTGGAGTGGGCAGCGGAAGCCCTTGTTGTCAAACAAGGTGAGGGGGTTGAGACGGACACAGGCCTCATGGTAAAACCTTCCGCAATGTGGGACATGGCAGCGACGCACCTTCCCCTCAGACTGCTTACAGGTGAAACACGAGTGAATTCCTAAGAAGAAAAGCAGCAACAGAAGAAATATAGCAAAACACTTGACGGTCAAGAATTGAATGTTGTGTAGCAAGATGTAATTGAAATAACTGATCAATGGCGGTTTCCTGAACAAAATGTGAACTTGTCACCTGTGCTGCACTCCTGGCACATCAGCTTGTCTTCAGGTTTGAAGGACTGCCCCAAACAGTGGAGGTGAAACATGCCACAACATTGGCCTTCACAGGGCACCAGGTCCTCTCCAGCCTGCTCACACACCTGTAGGAAGGAAGGGACACACCCATTTAACAAACATGGAGATCAGACAAACTGAGACAGTCAAATATTTCAATCCATAACAGTTACACATCAAGAAGAAGCATTTATTTGATACTAACACAACAAACATGGCATAAAAACCAATACATATGGAAGATAGGATGTGTAATATAGGAAACTTAACAGACCTACCTGGCACACAAACTCTTTCTTGCGTTCACCTTTCTTTGTCCCATCTAAGCTGTCACTCGGAGAGTCAGGACGTCCTTCACTTCCAGAGCCCTGCAGCAAAAAACACGTGATCAACAAAAGCACAACAACAGGTCATTTGTGCTAAATGATGCATAATTAACCGTAGCTTTGGATTCTTCCTAACCGAAGTTAGGAAGGGAACTAAACACAATACCAAGTGTGACATTTTTACACATAGCTCAGCTATCAAGTGGAACATAAATTGGCATTTTTAAAACACTAATTATTTATACTTTGAAAATGTCTTAAATTATGCTCTAGTCACATTGATGATAAGCTTGCGATATTAGTTAATGCCACCTCAGGGTCAGGACATGGGGAGGATCTGCTCTTCTTTGCCTTAGCAGCCGTGGTTTGGTTCTCTCCATCCTGTTTCCTTTTCCTCTTACGCTTTGGTTTCTCTGCATCTTGATCACCTGTCAAAATGTTTGAGCTATAATTACGAGGTGCTGCAGAGCCACGACAAAGCAGCTTTGACAACGTCGAGGCCACAGAACAAAGCACAGAGGTATGAATTTAAAATAAACAGAGCTGGTCTTCAACAGAATAATGTGGTTATTTACCAGTAAGAGGATCTTCAATATTTTTCTGTTGTCTCTTTGTTTCCTTTGAAACTTTGTCACTTTTCTTCAATTTTCTCTGCTTTTTGTCCGTTTCCTCTGATGTCGAGGCCTGAGGAAGCAAACTTTCTCAGTGTGGGGATGTGATGATAATCAAGGTCTTAGAGATGCCCTTGACATTGCATACTAAAAAAATCATTTTACATCCAATTATCTGTTTATGTCAAGCAATTTTAAAAAATCTGCATGCTGAGGTCTTTGTGGTCAACTGAAGAAGGTTTTGTCTCAACAGACTGAAACTCACGTGCTTTTCAGCCTCTTTGTTAACTTTTCGTTTCTTCTTCGGCTGCTGATCCTTGTCTGCTGCTGTATCTGTTAGCTGCCTTTTAGAGGTCTTCTTTCGCTCCCTCTTAACTGAAGACAAAGTTGTAAACAAAATAAATGACCAGAATCATTGATTTTGAGAAACAGGCGATTTTAGCTCAAACTACAAATTCTGAGCACATGTCAAGGCATCTTAGGAATGTCCAAAACAACCGGTAACTGTCAGCTTAGCTTCAGGAACAGCACAGCTCAGTCTCCGTTGGATTAGGTTCAATTAAGTGAGATGTTATTTGAGGTGTTTTTTTCTCAACACAACAAATAAATGATGTGACCGCGACTCACCTGAAGAATCGGTCCTCTGCTCTGCTGGGGTATCTTTCTTTTGCTTTTTCTTCATTTTGTCAACTATGACAACAAAAACACTTGTTAAGTTAAATTGCTTCAACAAATCTACATGATGATGGACAAAGTCTTTCCTCTAATACAGGTACAGATGATGATCAAATGAGAGTTGGCTCTAATTTTAAAAACTTGCCATCTGTTTTTCTACACTTCAGTGTTAATTCGGACAAACAGCTTACTTTTATTTAGTCTCATTACATACAGTAAACCCACAGTCCTTCTGCATGGGAAACTCTGCCTTTAGGCCACATAAATCGATAAATTCCACAATAATCCTCTATAGTCATTATTTCAAAGAAGGAGCTCTGTTAAAAACACAAACCTGCCATGGCAAGATTCAACAGACCTTTGATTGATGACAAGTGCTTCTATGTTCAACCAACCTGGAATTGAAATTGGGTTTGGAACTTCTTGTTCTAAAGCATCATCTGCTGCAGGAACCAGCTTGGATTTCCTTTTCTTCACAGGATCAGAGTTGTCAATTGGAGATTTTTTTCTTCTTCTCACTGTCTTGGTGGGAGACTGAGTCTGTTTGGGCATCCTCTTCTTCTTTTGAGGTAAGACCGATTTGACTTGATTATCTGGTTCTGAAGTAATGGGATCCTGCAAAAAAGGAGAGACATTCAAAGATGTTATCCAACTCAGGCTGTTCATGTGTGATCGTGTTTTTTTGTTCAGGGTTGATTAATACACAGCTCTACAATACAATCCACAGTTCTCCTCTGACATGTCATTTGAAGAAACTGTTTTTCTTTAAGATATTATTTAGACAGTCGTTATCTGTTTTAGGACAGGGGGCAGCTGTGGGATCATTAGCAGGACCTACCAGCAGGGAGGGGAGATCAGGGCTGAGCCGTGACTCAATTTCCTGGTTCATCTCATTGCTCAGTTTTGGCTTCAACTTCTCCAGAATGTGAGGGTTCAAATGGGGCCCGTCATCATCATACAGAAATTTGAAGTTCACCATGCGCTCATCCAATGACATGTTGAGGGCCTCCTTGGCCTGTATGATGCCCATGTTCCACTGTGCCTGGAGTTTCCTAGGAACAGATGGAGCTGTCTGCATGACAGAGAAAAGAAAAGGAAGGTTATATGACGAGTTACCAAAAAGATAATACAATATAGATGGCTTGTCATTGCGGTGAACATTGTAGTATACACTCTTCTAGCAAGAAGGTGCCTTCACACCGCAGGTGACATTCAAAAACAAGATTACATAATTACATTGATGACTGTTCCTAGAATGAGCCTCAGGACAAATGGAAAAATATATAAAACAAGAATACATTTCTGATTCATGTAGCAAAATCTATTCTGTTTTTTATGCTGCAAAGTTTGTCTTTCTAAAAAAAAACTGCATTCAACATCACCTACGTGGCCTACACTAAAGAAAAGCCTATTTACCTTTTTGTGGATGCTGGAGGAGGCTATCTGTTTGCTTTTGCTTTTGCTGAGCTCCTGGTATTGATCCTCCCCACTGAAGGACACCAGGTTCTTCTCAAAGATGTAGCCTCTCTCCGGGGAATCTCCAAAATACTGCACATGGTAAAGAAGACCTGACCTGCTGTGGGCTGCTAAAACAGGGCCAAACCAAACACACAGGGGAAAAAAAATAAATAAAATTAATCATGGTTTAAAAAGATAGTTGTAATATAAAGAACTTATGCAACATATCACATTCATACAAGTCTATTAAGAATAAAGTAGGTGATGAGTGAAACCTTTCTGTTTATGTTTGAAGTGACTGCTAAATTCAGGGTCAGTGGTCACCATGCATGGCCACCACGGGTATCCTGACACTTTCGTCCAAACTAGATCACCAACAGAAAAACGGATCAAGCAGGGAGACGCTTCTGTAGCCTCCTTTGTCAGCTCTAGGGTTAGATCAAGCTGCAGGGGAAAGAAGAATGTCAATCAGACACAACATCTAGTTTCTAATCAAATATATAATATAATCAAAAAACAGAACCTTATCATCTGCCCCTGCTCCATCTACATTGTCTGTGTGGTTCACGTGCTCCAGAGGGACGAGAGCAGAACCAAGGTCTGGTTGAGGTTTTGGTTTGTTGGGTCGTCCTCTCCTTTTCTTTACAGCTTGCCTCTTTTCAGGCTCAGACATAGTAGCTTCATTGGCAATGGCCAAAATAGTCCCACTGGCACAGCATGGTTCAAACAGTGGCTGTTTGACCACTTGGGGTATTGTGACCTTCAGTTCAGCTTCTGTATGAGGAGTGCAGTTGTGTTGGTGTGTGCCATTCGTAGCAGGGGCTTCAGCTCCTTTAAGCATAGGAGGCTCAGGAGCACAAAGCTTGGGCAGCGCGTCTTGGTCCCCGTTCAGCACACGGGAGGTGAGGTCTTTGAGCCTCTCGTGGCTGTTATGATTGTGACCAGCCATCTTCTGAAGGACACCATCTTGTAGTGTGGCGGCCAGCTGGGCAGCAGCTTTGTCCATTAGCAGAGCAGGGTCACTACTCATGTCCCCCCGGCCTTTCCGTACACTGATGGACTCTGGCGGCTGCTTCATGCTGATCGGGTTGGCTGGTTCTGGCATCGAAGGCAGAGAGCTACCTTTAGTGTCCATCCCACCTCACCTGCCTCCAGGCTCACGGAGCTGCACAACAAGCAACATTCAAACTTCTAATTCCACAGGTCCAACCACAAATCATTAACAACATTGCATTCTGGGATATGACTGCAATACATTATACAAAATGGCATTCAGTTGAAAAGAGAGCCTGCAGAGTGTCGGGCTGCACCTGTCACCTAACCTTGTAGTTCTGCCTGTTTTAATGAGACAGTCGAGCGACGCAATGAAGCACAAGTCTGAGGCGACAATAGCTCGGTACAATGTGAGAGAACATATGTCTCACTGGAATCCAAACAAACAGTCAACTCACATCAAGGCATAAAAACACGCATGCATCTGAACAAAAACTAGCAAACGGCCGGAGGAAAAGCCTCTTACCGCGACTAGTGAGCTGGCTTCCCCTGGAGCAGGAGCAGCAGCAGGAGCAGCGGGGTGGTAGCTGCAGCCTGTGCAGGGGCGGTGAGGAGAAAGCAGGCTGCAGCTTCCCCCGCATACAGCTAATGCCCGGAGAGTGGGTGGCTAACACTGCCGCGTAATCACCGCATCACCGGCGAGAAAAGCCGCGGAAATGGAAGCAGCTGACAAGTCAGAGTAAAGCTACAGGCGTGCATATGAATCCGGGAATTACATGCATCCCACTCCGGTTAGACGCTAACGTGTAACACTGTGGTTTTGAGTTTGTAAGCTAGCTTAGTTGCCACATATAGACAAGATGGCTAAACTCACCGAGGCGACTGTAACAAGCCAATGAACACTGTTAGGTTTAAGTGCTGGTTAAAGTAAAGTCCACACCTTCGCCATATGATGATGTCATGCGTGAAATGGGCTACGACTATACTCGGAAGCTGATGCCACGATGTGGGAATCGCAGGGGTTCCGGCTGTAGTCGAGCGAACAAGCGTTTCCACACAGTGACCAACCGCATCTCTGTCAGCTCCAGTCAGCCATTACGCCGCATTCCAGCAAATAGACAAAGCCGCCGAGCAAACGCTAAATTCGGTTAACCGACCAACTAATGTCCTGTCAGACCAAAACAAATACGTGGATAAATAAGTGGGTGTTTGTCTGGACCACTGTGGCCGACTGTTTAATTTATTTAGCTACTGTTTCTCTAATATGCTCAATTTGTAGGCGCCATGACAGCTCGCTCCGTAAAGGCTAACCTTGCTAGCCAAAGCTAACCAGCGCACCATTGAATCTAAGTCAAGCTGCGCATTTAGCGTTAGCGCAGTTAGCTAGCTTGCTAGTTAGCAGGTACCATCTTGCTAAAATGGATGATGGGGCCCGAACAAGTGTACCAGCAACAACCGAAACCGACTTATACCCCCGTGGCTGACAATCACATGAGAGAGCGTTTCGTGGCGGTTACCTGCGGACTCTCCTGGCGGTGGTTAAAGGGAGAAAGTGGCTGCGTTCATCCTGTAAACGGAGCCTTTCATTCAGGTCGAATCAAAAGCTTGCGGGAAACTCAAACTCTGCGGCCGACCAGCGCGAAAAATACTCACTTCCGATTGGTCGGGAGCGGAGAGAGGATCCAACCGGTCCGTTCAAAAAACCAACCGTAGGAAGTGTGTGACCCCGGCGTCCGATTCACCGACCGTCCTACGTCACCTCTCCCCCCGCACTGTTTACTGCGGTCTGTACAACAACACCAACAACAACAACAATGTTTATTTTATTTAAACGGTAATTTGACCACAGGTCCATCAAGAAAATCAGGTGCTATAGATAAAAGACAAAACAATAACATAAATAATACATATATATATATATACATATATATATATAAATAAATAAACTTAACTTTAAAATAGAATGAAACATTGTCACCCCTGGATGGTGTACCATACATAAGCATTATAAGTATTACAAAAAAATACAAAAAACAATTAGACGATGCTGGAAACTACGGAGCCCCGCAGGAAACAACAACACCGCTATGTAGATGCACAAAAAAAGACCCTAATGTTTCCTTTCTCCTCATCAACACTGTACAGTGAGTTCAAGCATTAACCTGCAGTACCAATGATGGACACTGAGGGGCCTAAAACCTACTGGAATACATACATACATACTAGTCAGCATGGATATTTTCAAAATAAAAGTCCATGTACTTCTCAATACAGTATAGCCAATGAAAGACGCGGAGAAAGGGGTTATTGAATTTATTGTTTTATTTTATTTTATTTTGATTCATTTACCGGAAGTCTACGGTCCTCGCATATCATTGACGTCACCGGCTGCCTCGGCCTGCTGTCATCGCTGAACGGGGAAGGACATGACTTGACATGGAGCGTTAGTTGCCATGTGCAGTTATACATGCGTAGTAACCTGTTAAAAACACACCAGGTTTTCTAGATCTCTGTGTGTCTCGGTGGTTTTTTCGCCTTCGATTGTTAGCTTGAAGAAACAGCGGTGAGCTATTGTGTGGCTAGCTTACAAAGAGGAACACTTAGCTAGCTTGTAAGTAAACTGTAACCACTGAAGGCAGCGACTTGAGACAGAAGCCTCCTCATGGCGTTAATCCTGTTTACGAGGTCCCGGGTGCCTTTAATGAAAACGTCCCGATCTCTGAAGAACGAATTCCAGAAAGGTAAATGTCATTTTTTGGTGTATGTTTCTTACTAGTTAGATTTACTGTTTATCAAGACGAAATAAAGCTAACTTAGCTTTGCTTACATTAGCATCGAGAGGAGTCAGGTGATCAAGGGCTGGGTTTCTAGGAAGATGGTGAATACGTGAAGGGGACAGGTACCAGCAGATAACTGGTTATAACACAGTGTTAAACACTATATTCCATGTAAGCCTTTAAGCTACAAATCAATAACAACGTTGAGTCGAGGGGGTTAGGACTCAGGGTCATGACCTCGTAAGACTGATCGTTTTGTAGCATGACATCATGGTGATGAAAAGTGAAAACCTGAATTTGGATCGAGGTCGACTGAGGACAAACTGGAGTCTGTCGTCACCAAGGTGGTGCTGCCTCCCTCCACTGCAGGATGCCCGTTGCCATGGCAAACAGGCTCCCATCTGTTTATGTTTGGGGGAACAAAATATGTGGTATTTAAGGATAGAGAAGCCCTAACTGTGATTTTGAATTTGAGTAGGTGCATTTAAGATTATAAATAATTGACAAGGCCAGGATGAGGATTTGTCTGTGTGAGGTGGACAGACGGAGACTTAGCTCTTGGCTTGAGGCCCAGATCAGGCAAACTGCAGTGCTTCCAGGAGCAAAGGTCACCGCCTCTTTTAACTCCATCTCAAGAAGAGTGGGTGTAATTGTCCTGTTATGAATTCAAGTCTGTGTTCATATGAGCACCTTTACGTTCCTGTTATATGTTGGACACCACCTCATGTCCAGGTTGTGATCCTTATAAGTGTTTTATACAATGTACGATCATAAATCTCTGTTTGAACACAGCCGACACTGGGATATACAGTTAATAGTCAGGTAATAATAACTCCCAGCTCTAATCTACTCTGGGAAATATAAAATCTTTGACTGGTGTTGTGGACTAAGAACACTTTGATTGCTCGTTGGTGCTACTGTGACTGAACATTGACCACTGAGCCGTCTTTGTCCGATGGGAGTGTATCGCATCAGGCAAAGGCTGTAAGATCGATTGTAATAAAGATTAGAGCTTAATCTAATACAAAGTCAGTGAAATATGGCAGAAACAAAGATAATGTTGGTGATAATGCAATAGTACGTGTACACTGGTTTACTTGTTTGTCCATGTGTCCACTGGTATTTAGACGGATTTCACAGTGAGACAGCTGAACATGTCGACACTAATGATCAGTGTCACTGAGACTGTTGAATACTCTGAAGGCCAGGCATAACAGAGTGAACCACTGTCTGGACTATAACTGTCCCATAACCAAGCTTGTTTTAAGTCCATGTTAGTTTGTTTCTGTTGTTATGTTTAAATTTATCTATCTAAAAAAACCCTGTCATTTCCCCGTTTGGGATCAATAAAGTAAATCCATCTCTCGATCTATCAATCTAACCTGGAGTTTGTTTACATGTGGCATTTCCCCTTTCTACATCAGTCAAATGCAGAGTCGACATGTCAGCTCATTCTTATCACAAAACAAAGGAGATCTGACAGAATAAGATCCGGGACACTGTTAGATTTCCAGGTTCTAACTTGAATAGTCGTATGTTTATGTAACTAATGTGAAATAGTTGAGACTATAAGTAACAACAGATGTGTTTCTATTTAGCCTGACGACAGTAGCACTTTAAGGAAATAGCCTGAGGCCTGTGTAAGGAAGTGTTATTAAACTGACACAGCAGGCTGCGGCCTCCAGCAGGCAGGAAAGGGCATGGCCTATTCATGACCTTCCACTATCAGGACAGAGCTTGATCTGAGTCAAGTCTAAATCAAGCACCACTGCCACTGTAAAAAAAAGTCTGATAACTATAGGTGAATAAAAACTACTAACTACTACTTCTGTAGAAGCATTGTGTTAAAATCTCATTCATTATTTCACCTAAGACGAAGACAAGCGGTGGTTTCTCGCTTTAGCTGAGCCTAATCATCGACTTGGGTGGAAGCTTGAGTGGTGACATTTGTATGCCACCAAACCTGAACGTAAATACTCAACTTCCTGTTCATGGCAGAAAACGTCGGGTTCGCAGAAATCATGACGACGACGTTACCAGTGAAAGAGTAATGAGAGTAATGTTGTGTTTACCTTCCCCTTGAGGGAGTGCCAGTGTGTAACATGGTTCAGAGACGAACACATGGAACACAGCTCTACTGATTATTCATATGATCTCCTTGGTGACATTTTTGTTTATATTGTTTATTATAATCCCAATCCTGCTGTATTTCCTCATTTACTAGTTTAAGTTTATTTTCATGGGAAGAAACGAATTGGTTTTCAATATGAAACCAAAACTGTTGGATTCCCTGTGGTGATGAAGGCGCAGAGGGCTGCATTGTGTATATGTACTGTATGTATGGATGTATGTATGGAGGAAACAGTACTGGTCAGGTTCAGATAATCTACTGTATTTCCAGGGTGTTCTCTGTGTGCTGCTGTGCCCACAAAGGAGATTATGTTCCAGTAAACTCTGTGTCGGCCTGTCATATCCCACCAGGCCTCACTACTGAGTCCACACCAGCCGGCCATGTGAGAACCAGAGGAAAGGGCGTGGCTTGGCCTTTTGCTCTCTCGTGATTGGCCAGAAGAGTCTCACCACGCGCCCTTTATCTGCATATGTGTACTTTGCCCCTGATAGTGGCCCCTGTGGGTTTATTAGCCCCGAGGTGGGCCTCAGCTGAGGGTGTGAATATTACAGCCACATCAGTGTGAAGCTGTTGACACATAAGCAGCACACTGAATATATTTCTGTTCAGTTCATTGCACGCAACATGCACAGCACAGAATTATATTCAATATATGTGTAAGTCATAAAGAGAAGAAAAAAGCAACATGTTATCATTGTACTGCTGGTGTTTGTTTTGTAGATTGTTCCTTGTACACTTTACTACCTATTAACTCAACAGCTTGTGAAATGCCTGCATGTGCCAATGATTGTTATGTGTGTGTGTGTGTGTGTGTACCGGAGTCATGTCTTTTTTTGTCCTTTCAGGGAGACCACAGGATGGAGCCTGTTTCAGCTGTGCAGCGCTCAGACTCTCCAGTCAGAAGTGAGTCAGATAAACCCTGCCTGCAGTTTCAGAGAGCCTCTGAAAATCACTTTTATTATCTGTGCTTGCCTTTGGTTCCTTTATGTCACAATCCAGATGAAAGTCAGGCCTGTTTGAAGCCTGTTTGCAGCCTGTTTGAAGCTGTGTGACCCCTGTGCTCCACATCTTCTCTTACATACCATGTTCATATCTTCTGACATTTTAAAATTGTTCTTTTGGGAAAAAAAAATCCACTCTGTTTTTCCCTCTTTTCCTGTTTTGTTGTCGAACTTTTAATACTGAAGCTCATCACCTTGTTGTCTCCTTAGACTTGATGGACACCAGCTTGGCAGTTTGTCCCATGTCTCTTCGTTTGGTCGCGGCCTCCCCCTGTCGGAGGGCTATGTGGGCCCCCGGCAGAGCTCGGATTCACAGAGGCTCTACTGCGCGTTGGTGCTGGGGGCCTCCCCTTCACTCCATCCCGCTAGTAGCACAGGGGCCCGGTGGACTATGGCAGGACCGCAGGACATCGCCGGTGTCCGGTGGATACACATGTCGGGGAGGAGATGGGATGATTCCAAGGTGGAGAAGTCACTGCGTTCATTAAAGGACAAGAAGAAGCTGGAGGAAGGAGGGCCGGTGTACAGTCCCACACTGGATGCAGTACCGGTGAGAAGGACACTTAGACAGTGGGTTGTCGATGAAGTCAAGCATTACTACCACGGCTTCAAGCTGCTGTGGATCGACACCACCATCGCTGGACGGATGTTGTGGAGGGTGCTGCATGGACAAGTCCTGTCCCGACGTGAGAGGAGACAGGTGAGGCCTGCAGGAGGGACATGTGCATGTAGTCATCCAGGTTAACTCTGAACACCAAAGACTCCAAATATGAATAAAGTACAAAAAAAAAAACATTAACCTGAAAATGATTGTTGTTTATCAGTAGCATTGATTCTTTTTTCCACATAGCTATAGCTAACACTGGCAGCTCATCCACCTTCAGTCAGCTGACTGAACTGAACCTGAGCTGTAAGAGTTAATCAGAATCAGCTCTGTTCTGGGAACTCACACCTTCTCCACCATCAGGAATGTGTGGGTGTTGGATTCACAGGTGTCCGTGTACAGGCACGTCTACTATGTGACGTTCAACGTCACACAGGGGAAATAAAACCTCTGCACGCTGCTAATAGCTGCTGGTCAGTGCCAATGATGACCCCCCCCCCCCCTCCATTAAACCCACCCCACCATCCCATCTGCACCTTTTCAAATGCGGCTGACTCCCTCGGAGCTCATGTCCCAAACCCATCTACTCCCCATTCATCTCCCCTGCACTGGCTTTGCCTCCTTAATCCCTTCCTTTCATATTCACTTACAATACTCAGGGCTCAGTTTAAGGCGCCCTCCATTTTAATCTGTCACCCCCCTCCGCCCACCTTTTGATGTGGAGCTCTGGGAGATGATATACATGTCAATGGGTCTGTGGACAAAGGCCTTTTCACTCACGCTGGCCTGACTCCTCCAGCCCACTGCTCCACTGACATGCAGGTGGAAGGGCGGAGAATGGAGGAGTCGTGTTTTGGCCTTCTCGCCTCGCAGCCCTTTCTGTAAACGGCTGGTAGCGATTGTGTCGGCGGACGGTCAGGAAGCCACAGTCGGACAGCTGCACAATGAAGCCGACCAGTGTCTGTGTGATGCTGCTACACTCGGAGGGTTGTTCAGGTCTGTGCTGGACAAGTGTGTTTCTGTTGGCTGCAGTTGGAACGTTCACTCTTTGCAATCACACCAGTGAATTAGGAGGTTTCTGTTGCATTGAGGGGTGGGGGCAGGGGGCAGGGGGTGGGGGTGAAAAGCGCTGACTGTTGAAACTGTTAATAGAAGGGACACAGCAGACAAAAGAAGAAGAGAGTAACGTCATCACTGGCTTCTTTTTACTCCAGTCAGGCTGCTCTCTGCTGGAGACTTGTATGAACTACAGCCCAGTGATGTGGAGTTCAGATTCTTCTGCATTCCATCGTCCTCATGCCAGTCTCCTCTGTTGTTGTCTCCCCAGTTTCTTCGAACGTGTGCAGACGTCTTCAGACTTCTTCCCTTCCTGGTGTTCATCATCGTCCCCTTCATGGAGTTCCTGCTCCCCGTGGCTCTGAAACTCTTCCCCAACATGCTGCCCTCCACCTTCGAGACAAAGTCGAAGAAGGTGCGTTATCTACCACAACGCATATGAAGACTGTGGATTGCTTTCAATGGAGACCTCACCTTGACCTTATGACCTGTTGTTTTCAGGAGGAGAGGTTAAAGAAGGAGCTCAGGGTCAAACTGGAGATGGCCAAGTTCTTGCAGGACACGATCGAGGAGATCGCTCTGAGGAACAAGGCTGCCAAAGGCAACGTGACAGAGGAGTTCTCCACCTTCTTCCAAAAGGTGAGCGTCAGTGCTGACTCTGACCAGTCAGCACCACCAGGAGGAAAACTCAATACTGCCCTCTCCTGGTGGAAACGCAAACTCATTTGTCCCAAACTTAAAACATGATTTTTCTTCCCTTGCAGATCAGGAACTCTGGTGAACGTCCCAGTAATGAGCAGATCATTAAATTTTCCAAACTGTTTGAGGATGACCTGACTCTGGACAACCTGACCCGGCCTCAGCTGGTGGCGCTGTGCCGCCTCCTGGAACTCCAGTCCATCGGCACCAACAACTTCCTCCGCTTCCAGCTCATCATGAAGCTGAGGGCCATCCGCACAGATGACAAGGTAACGTGATAGCTCCTAAATCGTTACTGGTCACTGTTTCAATGACCTGTGACCTGTGTGACCCTGCGCGCTCTGTTTGTCCAGCTGATAGCAGAGGAGGGGGTGGCGAGTCTGAACGTGAACGAGGTGCAGACAGCCTGTCGCGTCCGAGGAATGAGATCTCTGGGAGTGACAGAAGAACGACTGAGGGAGCAACTCAGCCAGGTAACAACCGCAACCGCGGCTGCTACTCAAACATCTCAGCTCCACCTGTTTGAGTCAACCTTTCGTTGTTTGTCTGCTGTTTGAAGTGGTTGGAGCTGCACCTGAACCAGCAGATCCCCACTTCTCTGCTGCTGCTGTCCCGGGCCATGTACCTCCCAGACACCCTGTCTCCTGCAGACCAGCTGAAGACCACGCTGCAGACGCTCCCAGAGATGGTGGTACGTATGAAAGCATCCTGAAAGAGAAGCTTTTTGTATCAGAAGGTCCAGTCTGCAGTCTTGGTTATGTCACCCTGCTGTGCCGTACTCTCTCTCCTGCGCAGACGAAGGAGGCCCAGGTGAAGGTGGCAGAGATGGAGCTTTCCAAGGTGGACAATAAGACCAAACTGGAGACGACCCTGCAGGAGGAGGCCGCCATTCAGCAGGACAACAAGGAGCGGGAGATGGAGAGACTGGCTGACGCCGCAGAGAAGGTTGCCATGGTAATGACCCTAAAGATAGTTCATCTGTTGGATATAAGATTTAAACTCTTTTGCGAAAGCAACATTCACCACATTCTTTGACCATGTGATCGTTGTGACTGTCTGGCACAGCAGGGGGAGCTGGAGCTGGAAGCAGGGAGGGAGACGGAGAAGGCGGCGGCCGCCATGGCTGCTCGCACAGAGACGCTGAGGGATACAGCTCCTGTCATCGAGGGAGTCAAGGTAACATCTGTAAAAGCTGATACTGTAAAATGCTTGATGTGGTTTGTTTATATTTACGTTAAGATTAAAGAACATTAAAGCTAATGGGTTCTGGTAAAACTCAGCATCTTAAAATGTGAAGGGAATATTTCATGGCACTTTGTGCCTCCGTATTCCCACTCGCTGACATTTCATATTGTCTGTGGACAAATTGTGATTTACTGGTTGTCACTTGTTTGTCTCCTGCCCTGCACAGTTTGAACAGTGGCAGACGTTCCTGCGGTTCCAGGTTAGGTTTCATGTCGGTTTATCCCATCTCTCTCTGAGCAGACCCAGATGGGGGTTAAACAGCACTTGCACATGACTGTGGCATTTGTTTCAGTCCCTTTTTTGATCTCGCATCCAGACGGATTGAAAATACAAGGCGTTATGGGTGATGATGAGGTGGACGCTGACGTCAGCCAGCAGATCCATGTGCTTGGAAAGCAGAGCGGGGGAAAACGAGGCAGGGACAGACCACAGAATGCTCATGTTCAGCCCTGTGTGTTGAGCGTGATGAAAAACAGACAGGGCAAATAACAGAAGAGAAAACAGACGAACGACAGACGACGCGTTACATCGACCGTGATTCGATTTTTGTAACGAGGAGTCAAACGCAGCTGTCGTCACTGTGGCTCCGGTCAAACCTGTATCATCTGCTGACTCCTGGTGTCCTCTGGAGAGGTTCGACAAGTGCTGTGATGATGTGCAACTTCTGTTTCGCCCTCATCTGTATAGATACGTTCTCTCCTGATCCTTATCGGTCCTCCCACTCAGCGTCACTGACCCACGTTGAACCTTTTCCTTCCCCTCTAACAGCTTTCCTAGCTCCAGAGTTCCTTCCATCATGTGGGAATATGTTGTTGGGTCATGGGGCGTGTCCCCCTTTCCTCTCTCACATCACCCTCTCGCCCATTTTGTGTTCTTGGGTTGGTCTCTTCTCTGGGTTTATATGAAATAAACATTTGGTTGTTGTTATGAGAACCAACCTTTGACCCGTTTCTCCAGCTGACTTATATGGCTTCATGAGGGGAAATATGACCAATACCTGTGTTTGTTGTTCTCCTTATTATCTTTTATCAATATGTAAAAAGTCAGTTGTAGTTCTGGACTTAAGGGAAATATTTTCTATGTCCAAAGAACCTTAGAACCAAACACGAGGGTTTCATCAGAGCTGTGGATAATTGGAGATTTTTCTCTGTCAGGGTGAGGAGATCACCAAAGAGGAGATCGACCTTTTGAGTGACGCCTGCTCGAAGCTGAAGGAGCAGAAGAAGTTGCTGACTCTGGAGAAAGAAGAGCTGGAGGAGCTGAAGGACGACGTCCAGGAATATAATGAGGTGCCTCCTTCTAGCAGCAGTCACTGTCGAGGCTCTCTGAGCAGCTTGGCCCATGGCGGACAGTAACCAGGTGTTGTGTGTTCTCCAGGATCTGGAGGAGATAAAGAAGGAGCTTACCAAGAGCGGCCAGGAGAAGATGGTGAAGGAGTCGATGGCGAGCCAGCGTCTGTCCAAGAGAGTGAACCGTATGATCGGTCGCATCGACAACATCATCGTGGAGCTGGAGAAGGACAAGGTCCTCCTGGATGGACAGATGGACAGTGGGACCAGCCCACCTGTCGGGTAAGAGCTGAATATGTCCCTGCACCGCTGTTACCTTACTTCACATGCTGTATCTCCATTACATTTATTTTTTTACCATCACACCTGAAACAAACCGCTGCTGAGCGCTGGCGGTTTGACCCTGCAGAGGAATCGTTCAGTGTGAGATGTGAAGATTGTTTAGTCCAGATGACTGTGACTTCAAGATGTTCAACATTTTCCAAAATGTCAAACTGTTCCTTTAAGAGGAAATCTCTGCTGAACCATCTCACACGCAGTGGTTTGTGTCTGTTGTGTTCTTCATCACCATCATCATTGTCATCGTCTTCATCATCGTTACTTCCACTGTAAAATGGTGGTGGAGATAGCTCAGTCCTAATTTATACACAATTTCACTGCTTATTCTTGACCAAACATAGTGATGCCACAAGGCGAGAGACGGTGGTAACCATCGGCAACGCCGTCGGCTTGCCTCACCATAGACTGCTGAAGAATCAGCCATTGCTTGAGCCCAGCCTCCATCTCTGCTCCCTGTTCTTAACTCTTAATCCCTTTAATCATCTCAAACCCCCAAACCCTCAGATTCAGCTTCCTGACCAGAAAATGAAACCAAAACATTTGTCTTTATACCTCAGGTCATTTACAGTTGCTGCGACTGGTGACTTTAAATGTGATTAACATCAGCTCCAGGAGTAAATCAGTGAAAACATTAATTTGCATTTCAGCTTGATTTCACTCCATACGTGAATTTAAAAAAAATCTCTACCCTCGGGTTGATTGGCGTGACCTGGGAACCAGAATTTCTCCACCACATTTTACGTCCCGCCATGTCTGGTAACTGTTTGCTGTATGCAGTCTGTTCTACGCCTTCAGGGAGAACCTCATCAGTATCGACGAGCTGATCAGCGCCATGCGGCAGATCCAGAAGATTCCCGAGCACAAGCTGCAGAGCATCGCCCAGGCCCTCGACGACAACAGGGACGGGAAGATCGACATTGACGATGTCATCAAAGTATGTCGACCGAACACGATGCCGTTATTTCCATTTTTTCCAGCCAAACAGAAAACGAAGCGATAAGTAGTTTGTCAAACTCGTCTCTTATTTATCCACGTTTGATCAAATGTCTCATGGACATTATGTAACGTCTTGCATTGTCCCAGGTGGTGGAACTGATTGACAAGGAGGACATCGACATCTCCACCTCTCAGATGACTGACATCATAGTGATGCTGCAGAAGGAGGAGAAGCTGGTGGAGAAGGAAAAGTCCAAAGAGAAGGCGGAGAAGGAGCAGGCGGCCACACGCAACAGTTAACTCGCTTTCCAGTGAACCACACAGAGAACTTGTAAAAATGATGTTGAGAAGTTTGTGCCTGGTACCCGGTCACAGAAATCTCTGGACACCAGACGGATCGATCTGGACGAGTCGAGAGGTAACGGCTGCTTTCTCAAAACCTCCTTTTCATCATATGGAATGTAAACGTCTTTAAAACGCACAACATCTGCACTGATCCTCATACCTGTTACGCTCGGCTCATCTGGACTGATCAGTGATTCACGTTGATATTTGGTTTTGTATAATTTAACTAAAGAATTTATTGATAGAGTATAATTATCTAAGATGGAGCGAAACATAAGAAGGCGGCAAATGGCCCCAAAATCCAGAGCTCTAAAATATGATTGAAGAAAAATGAGAACTCATTTCGGAAGTTTGCACTGTAAAAATTTTCCTCCTCGTCATTCCACCCAGTTTCTTTTCCTTATGGATTTAGTTTTTCCATCGTACCCGCGTATTGTAAATTAACTCTTGGTTTTATTTTGAAATGTACTGGGACAGGAAGCTCATTTGGTGGCTGTAGGATGTTTAGCTGGCGGCTGCAACCAAAGACCTCATTAGGCACAAAAAAAAATTAATTAAAAAAAAAACATCAAAAAATGTATGCAGGTGTAAAAAATCGATTGAAAAGAATGTAATATACTTATTCTAACAATAAAAGGGACCGCAGTTATCAACATGTACATTAATAATATTAAGCAACTGTACTGTAATTTCTTTTCTTTTTTTTAGTTTTTTTACTTATTGCATCATAGTCTGATTGTAGCGCAGCTTTAATTTGCTTGAAAGCAAAGTGACCTTCTCATACACACAGATGACATTATGGATATTATGGATTAGAATTTGCTGTGTGTTTATAAGAAGATGATGTTGAGTTTGGACTGAATTTATAGGCACATGCTACGACCACTGTAGTTTTGTTTTTTTTTTAAACATTTTGTGTTTTCCTCTGGAGGAAGTGATGTCAGATAAGAACTCGATTTCAGCCCGCGTTCCCACTGAAAGCAGCTCGGCTATCAATCATTAACTATAATTACTGAAATCAGATTTCATTATGCTCTTTATCCTCTGTAAATCAAGGCGCCATCTTCGCCTTGTTTTCTGTGATTGAGTTGAGTTTGGGTTGAAGGACTTTTCTCCAGTGATCGTTGAATGTGGTGTGATCGGGAAAAACAGCGTCCGGAGAACTCGTTGTTGTGTCCTGGTGTCTGCAGCGTGAACTCGGAGCCGAGGGTTGATCCTGGTTCTTTTCACGGCGTTGGCCGACCCTCTGTTATTCCTCCACAGTAACCGGAGAGGAGCTCAGGTGTAAACATGGATGACAGAGTGGCACGAGCGATAACGCTGAGTGGACGACCCTCCGTTTAATCCCTTCCCAGAACCTGCTGTCCGACGCACACATGATTAAGAGCTGGCTCGTCCTCCATCAGACACTGTCCCAGTCTGGGACCAGTCAGCCTGATGGCTGTGTGGTAAACACACGGCCCGTACATGGGCCACAGTCGGCTGCGGCGGAGGGTTGTGTTTAGGTTAGAGATGCTCCGGCAGGACATGGCACGTTCTCCGTGCCATAAATCAGCAGCCAGTGTAAATACGTCAGAGGAAGGTTGTGACAACCTCTCGATTACACTCGGCAGGAGAGAGTGGTATTCCTGCCCCTCCGCCTCTCGTCAGGTCACACTCGGGAAAGCACTGTGTACACGAGGAGCTGCCACTGTGGGGTCAAAGGTCAGGGAGGAGGAAGGGCGTCTAATGCTTGATGGAGATCAATACTTTTAAAGGCCACTGTGTCAAAAGGCAGAGGCGTCTGGTACAAAAAAACCCCAAAAAAACATTGTTGTTATTTAGTTGGATTTGTTGGACAATCATTGTCATGAGTGTCGCCACTGTGTTCGTACACTGTTGCACTGTTTGTGTTCACACAGCAGGTGTGTGTTGTTATCGATGTCAATAAACCGTCCGAGAAGATTCCGGTTTGAGTTTGCGAAGCGAACAAATATTTAAAGCAATAAGTTACTTATGCATCATTTAACCTTTTTAACCTTGTTCAGTGTAGTTTCTCTTGTTTGGAGGTGTTTATGACGTTCCTGTTCCTGTTCCTGTTCCTGTTCCTGTTCCTGTTCCTGTTCTTCTGCTGACTTCAGGCTGATGTTTTGCTCTTTGGAGAGTTGATGTGATGATAGTCAAATGTATGGCCGTTGATGACGGGTGACGTTTTGCACTAGTCCTTTTTTGCTTTGTGTTGAAGATCTGATTTGAGCTGGAGACTGAAAACAGAATCAGTAACGTTTTAATGTCAGGGAAGCAGGATGTGAGATCTCACAGTCAGGCAGCCGCCATCACTTCACACCGAAAACACGGTGTGATCAGACAAACCAAAGAGTGTTTGCCTCACATTTGAACATTTGCCAACTGAGTTAGGCCCTGTGTGTGTGTGTGTGTGTGTGTGTGTGCGTGTGTGCGTGTGTGTGTGCGTGTGTGTCTGCTCAGCCTCTGTCTGAAGCTAAGCACTCACACACAGATGTAAAAGTGTGAGACTAAACCTCAGAGCAAGACGCCAGACGTTTCCTAAACCAGGAAAAATCTCCACTCTTTTCTGATTCAAGTGTGGAGAAATCCGAGTCATCAGAAGACGCCACCGATTAGAGTTTGTTTTTTGATTGTGATGTTATTTATTTATTTAAACTTCTTTTTTTTCTTTTTCTTTTTTTTAAATTAAATGCGAGATGCTGCACAGGAAACGACCGGGCACTGGATCTGACTTAAAACTTGAATCTTAAAATGTATGAAAAGCATCATTTCCTTATGTTGTCGTCATGTACCAACATTTAAAACATTATTTACAAATTTAACCTAAATGATAAAATAAACGATGGTTGATCCTGGTCGTTTTTCTGTCTCTTCTATCATCACTCATTCATCATGGCTCCCAATGCTGACACAGACATTTTCCTTTTCAGCCACTGCATATATGCTATATATACATATGAAGCATATATGCATATATGCTATATATACATATGAAGCATATATGCATATATGCTATATATACATATGAAGTATATATGCATATATAGCATATATGCATATACGCTAAATTAGATGTGAATTTGGAAGTAAAACACAAACAAAAACTTTTAACTTTTAAAAAACTTTTTATTTTTAAAGAATGATTCTGTTTGTTGTGCAGCCTGATTTCTGATCTGGAAATGAAACCTTGTCGTGCAGACTCCAGGTTTTGCGGTGAAAACCTGCGGTGACTTTAAGCTCCAGACTCTAATCGTCAGTTAAACGTTTTCCCACTTTGTTCCTGCTCCGTTTTCATCCATCATCACGTCTCTGCGGAGCATCAAACGGTATTTACACCTCGGCGGGTTCATCAGGTGGGTGTCTGGAGTCTCGTCTGGAACGTCTGACAGGACGGTGACGCGCGCCTGTAACCAGCTCACGGTGACGGCGTGTCAGGCCCGCAGCCTCGACCTGAACACGCACGGTGATCTCAGGAAGTGTGTGAAGTGTCTGCTTTAGGGAAGTTGGTGTGTGTGTGTGTGTGTGTGTGTGTGTGTGTCTGTGTTTGATGTGTGTTGTTCTGATGAGGAGGCGATGATTACAGGAGGAGAGGAGTAAAAGCCCGGGAGGATTCGAGTGTCTTCAACCAGACAAAGAGACAGTGTTGATAGTTGTGTGTGAGACTTCGCCGTGTGAGGTCAGAGGTCACGTGTCCTCAGGGTGTTTTGCATGCGCCTGGATGAGTTAGAGTGATATGAATTTGAATGTAGTTTCAGAGCTGGAGGCTGGCAGGATCAGAGGAGGATGACGGCAGCTTCATGTGTCTGAAATAGATCTCAGAAAAGAAAATGTATAAATAACATGAGGATATGATATAATTTTATAGAATATAAGATTTCAGGAAAAAAAATGTCTTTCTTGTTGTAGGCATTGATCCCTGAGAGGGATCATCAGAGCCACCAGGTCACTTTAATGCAGGGGTCAAAGGTCAAGGGTTGTTTTTTTTTTGGATTTCCATTGTCGGGAAAACGTTTTGTTTTTAATAATGATAGCAAACAGCAGATGGAATCTGATCGTGAAGCTCTTAACTGATCATGTAAATATGTGCGGGAGCTCATTGTGTTGCAGTCAGACGAAGACTAACAACCATCAGCGGTGCATGCAGAGGTCAAACAGCTGTTTACTGAGCTGCATGACATCAAACGTTCCCATCTTATTTCCATTTACCCATGATCCTCCAGGAATCCACCGCACATCGATGTGTTTAAAGCTAACGTTTCCACACAAACACTGAAAACGTCCACATGATGCAATGAAATGTAAACACGACGTTTGGTAAAGAGAGGACATGTACAAATATCTGATTGTAAATAAAAAGGAAGTAGAAACCAACACTGCACTGTAAATACGCTGTTGCCTGCTGCTGAGTAAACCACACCGTGTGTCCATGCGTCCATGCGTCCATGTGTCCATGCGTCCATGTGTCCATGTGTCTTCTGGAGTCAGTAGCAGTGAGCGTTCAGGTGCTGCTGTCATCACAGTGTTCTTCATGTCGCTTACAACAAACTGCAATAAACCTGTGAACACAGCTTCTCTCTGTGCTTATTTCATATAAATCAGATTTAAATGAAGCTGTGGGTTTAATCTTCACTTTTTAACGCAACGTTGAGCTTTTGTACAAATGGTGATTGCGGCCCGGCCACTAGGTGGCAGTGTATGACAGCAGTGTAGACTGACTTGAGTTGAGGAGCGGGGAAACACTCACAGCAAAATAAAATCAAATAAAAATGGAAATCACAGCATTAGAAGCAGTCGGAGAAAATGAAGTTAAACGTAGTGAATTTTATTTATAGGTCAACTTATAGGTCAACTGTAAGAGTTCTGTCCCACGTCTCTGTCTCTGCTGCTGTTTCGTCCTCAGAGACTCATTAAGACTTTTAGTGGGTCCCGGTGTGTGCTGGCAGGAAACTGTGTGTGTGTGTGCGTGTGTGCGTGTGTGTGTGTGTGTGTGCGTGTGTGTGTGTGTGTGTGTGTGTGTGTGTGTGTGTGTGTGCGTGTGTACATTTCAGACGTTAAAAGACAGAAAATCAGGGACATAAACTAAATGTCAAATTTGAAAAGTGTCTGACTCCTCCTCACTCATAACACATGACCACTGTGTACGAACAGTTTGATTGCCTGTGTGTGTGTGTGTGTGTGTGTGTGTGTGCACGTGCAGCAGATAAAGCTGCACTGTTCCCGTTTCATCACCAGCTCCCCTCTAATTGGCAGCTCTCTCACTGAGGGCCTCTGAAGGACCCTCACCGGCGCTTTATCACCATTATGTCTCATTCACACCGACACACACACACACACACACCAACACACACACCGACACACAGAACGAGTCGTTCTCTTTGCTGCTGCTGTTGGACGTCGTGAGCAAACAGAGAGGAGAAAGCCTGGATTCATCCACACTGTATCTTCTCAGTCAGCAGCGAGCGGGAGGTTTTTACATCCTGTTCAGAAACCGGCGTGATGTTGGTGTGAGGAGCAGCAGTGGACGGTGGAGGTGGAGGAGGTCCGGGAATCTGCTCCCAAAATATCCAACAACTCATTTCATTGATGCTTTCTGTTTATATTGTTGAATACTCTGTCCATCAGCCCTGTGATTGGCTGGCATCATGTCCAGGGTTTGTCCATCCTCTCAACCTACACACCTACACACTATATACACACATACATACATACATACATACATATATATACATATATATGTACAGTCCACAGTAATGTAGGTTAAAAATAAAATAAATATAGTAATTTACAATTAAGTGCTGAATTTTGGGTGAAGGTGCGTTTGCGTCTACTCGTTGTCGCCTACAGGTGGAAAACGAATGTAATGAGTCGCGGGAGGTCACGTGAGCTTTGTGGGTAATGAGTCAGGAACACATGCAGAACCAGGAGCGAGGAGCATCCACAGGCTCAGGTCCATACCTGCGCCTCCTCCAGCAGCACTCAGCCTGATAAGATGTCTGGATATTTTCCCCCACGCTAATGCAGTTTCATCAAACCCTGAAAAGGCCTCAGAGGGGGCGCCGGCCTGCACCTCGCCGACTGCTTTGCAGGTAATCAAGGAAGATGTGATGGAGTTTCATACGGAGCTGGAGGACTCAGATTGCTTTCTCCACAGCACAGAGTAAACCCCTCCACCCCTCCACCCCCACCCCCACCTCCCTCCTTCACAAACCAAACCAGGCTACAGATGTGGTGGGAGCTCTGCTGTGGGAGGAGGGAAAAATAAAACCAGCGAAATAAGACGGCTTGAAAGAGGAAGACGCAGCAACACGCTGCCAAGAGGATATTTCCACATCTCTTAAAAGCGTCTCTGCTAAATGGGAAACAAATGTGGGGCTGATGCGTTGGCCTTTGGTTCATGGCGTAGGAGAGGAGATGATGATGATGATGCTTTGAAATCAGAAACCCGCGCGAGAAAAGCCGCATGAAGTTACAGTGAGATGCAGAAGAATGTGAGGAGACGTTTGATGCTGGAAGAGACAGATTTCCTCCACAGCTTCAGACCAGAGCTGCGTCGGAGTTACTGTCGATAGGTGGGAAAAGGATGATTTACTTTGTAGACGCAGAAGAAGAATGGGCCTCGGTGTAAATCATCACAGGGCAGGATGTTGTCTGTCGTTTCACATTTATATTTATAGTGTCGAAAATAAGACGGAACATCGTTAGCGTCACGTCATATATTTACTCCGTGGCTGCTCGTCATCTGGCTGAGACTAGAGAGAGAGAAGAGCAGTGGTTGAGGGACAGAGCCCTGGGGTTCTCCATATTTCAGTCACTTCAGTCAAACTGCAGCATCAATTTTGTAGGAGACACTCTGCATTTTCAATAATACCACACACACACACACACACACACACACACACACACACACTTGACTGTGAGAATCTGCCAAGCTGCTGCTGCTGTTAATGGCTGGGAGAGAGAGAGAGAGAGAGCTGCTGCTGTTAATGGCTGGGAGAGAGAGAGAGAGAGAGACAGAGAGAGGGAGAGAGGGAGAGAGAAAGAGAGAGAGAGAGAGGAGCCTTCACAGTGAGCCACTTTTCACCCCCCCCCCCCCCATCACCAACATCATCTGTTCTCAAATTCTCCACTGACTTTTTTCAGTTTCATATTATTATTAGATTAATCATGAAAAATTAAACTGTAGATGATGAATAATTAGTTTTGAATGTTTTTTCAGGTTGTTAAATTGGACATGTGAGACATGAGTAAATGTAAATACAGTTATAATAGTTTGATATTATACTCTTCTTATTAAATGTGGCTCAGGTTGAAAATCAAAAGGCATAAAAACAAACCACGAGATTGCAGTGATTACCACTTCAAATGTTAATTAACACAAGTGTTCACCAGCAGAAAAAATCCACATTCGTTAAAATGACAGTGTGCAAATGTTATTATTAAAAGAACAAAGATAATTGAGCTAATTTGCATGTTTGAAAACAAAACAAATTTCAATTTATCATAATGGTTTCTAAACATAAACTTTTATAATGATATAATAACAATGTAATAATTAGGATAAATCTCTAGCCACCAAACAAATAATGCTTTTTAATCTAAGGACTAACGCAGTGGCAGGAAGTTTTGCTGCTTGTGTTTCACATTGTAATTCATCGTCCTTTAGGCGCTGACTTTCTCATCCAGACTTTCTGCTCATGTAATCAATCTGTATTTCCCTCCCTGTTACAGCTGGTTTACTGTGAATAACCCTGGTCAGTCAGCCACTTTTCCCCCCCCCCCCCCCCATCACCAACATCATCTGTTCTCAAATTCTCCACTGACTTTTTTCAGTTTCATATTATTATTAGATTAATCATGAAAAATTAAACTGTAGATGATGAATAATTAGTTTTGAATGTTTTTTCAGGTTGTTAAATTGGACATGTGAGACATGAGTAAATGTAAATACAGTTATAATAGTTTGATATTATACTCTTCTTATTAAATGTGGCTCAGGTTGAAAATCAAAAGGCATAAAAACAAACCACGAGATTGCAGTGATTACCACTTCAAATGTTAATTAACACAAGTGTTCACCAGCAGAAAAAATCCACATTCGTTAAAATGACAGTGTGCAAATGTTATTATTAAAAGAACAAAGATAATTGAGCTAATTTGCATGTTTGAAAACAAAACAAATTTCTATTTATCTTAATGGTTTCTAAACATAAACTTTTATAATGATATAATAACAATGTAATAATTAGGATAAATCTCTAGTCACCAAACAAATAATGCTTTTTAATCTAAGGACTAACGCAGTGGCAGGAAGTTTTGCTGCTTGTGTTTCACATTGTAATTCATCGTCCTTTAGGCGCTGACTTTCTCATCCAGACTTTCTGCTCATGTAATCAATCTGTATTTCCCTCCCTGTTACAGCTGGTTTACTGTGAATAACCCTGGTCAGTCAGCTGATTGGGAATTTTAACGCGGCAGCAGGTAAAATTCCTCAGCATAAGCAACAAATGAACCAATTTATACCAGAACCCAGACCTGAGAGCAACACTGTTCTGTATGAGCCGCAAAAACCTCGTTCACTAATATCAAATCCAATTTTCCAAAATTACTTTTGCAAGAAAAGTATGGTGCCTTTTTTTTTTTTTTTTTTTGCTGTTTGATAAAAAAGTTGCCCGGTGCAGCTCTGATCTTCAGGTTCTACAGTGAGTTCAAAGACAAAGTCAGAACAAGGTTTTCTTTAACTCACGTCAGTGTGAAACCTGAATCTGAACGATGTCAACAAAACTCAACTCCATCATCTGATGGATGTGGATGAATTACAATATTATTATATTGTTTTTAGCTTGTTATTGTTGTGTACATGGGACCAGCCATGAAACCATGTAAACATGGAGCCTCCGCACAGAAAGACCCAGTCTGACCTGGGGATTCGAACCAACAACCTTCTTATAGTGAGGCTCTGTATGTGTATGTGTATATAGATCCTTAACCTGCAGGAATCATATTGACAGTGTTGAATGAATGAATGAATTGGTGAACAGTTCAGCAGCTCTTATACGTATTTGCTGTAACGTTATGCAGAAGCCCTGGGCAGAACCTGATTGATTGACTCCGGCTGATCCCTTCAACAGCGTGTGCCTGTCTGAATCTCAAATATTGGCTGATTTCACGGCCGAGTCCGGGCGGCGGCGCGGCCTCGCGTCGCGCCCCGCCCTCCTCTCGCTCTGTGAAACTCTGCTACCAGAGTTCACGACCCCCAAGAGCCAGGTGATGAAATATCACGCAAAAGCAACGAGGAGTTGGTCACGCTGCTATACTGGGACACGTGGGAAAGTTTGATGTGATTAGCTCATACTGCCTCACTGTGAGAGACCCCCCCCACGCCCCCCCACATGTCTCATTAGCTATATCATTAGCGAGACAGCTGGAAGGGGGTGCAGACAGCTGACGAGGGGCAGGATTAGCTCTGTCTTTTTTGGAGGGGTGGGGATTTGGGGGTCGGGGGGGTGGATATACACATCTCATGTACAGTGTTACAGGGTCTCAGGAGCTTTTAGTCCTCCCCCCCACCCCAACCCCCCCACACACACACACATTTGTTTTGCATGATGATTTGGTGGATTATTCCTTTAAGCAGCAAACGATCACCTGTTTGAAACGAGGCTCCGACCCATCAAAACATTCAATATGGTCGACACGTCACTGTCACATGATGATAAAGATAAACAAAAAAAATGCTACATGGTCAGTCATTTTACAAAGTATATAGTTTATACACACACACACACACACACATATATGTAAAGAAGCAAAAAGAAAAGAAAAGAAAAGAAAAACACCTTTGCCTTCAGGATCCCAATAATTTCCCGGGTGGAATAACTCTTCCATTCACTGGAAAAACGAAACAGTGTAGCGAAGTCGCGGCGGACAAAGGAGGCTGTTAAAAGTCCGGCGTGATAAATGGAACGCTGTGTAAACGCTGGCAGCCGGGTCGTGTTGAATTGGCTCTTTTCAGAACGCACTCATTAATGCACTGCGCAGTGACTCACGGGTCACTCGCGGCTAAATGATAGCTTTGCCTTTGCTTATGCAGTCAATGGGGAAATTAATGATGTGGTGAAGCCACGGTTAAGACTTTTTCTTTTTTTTTTTCTAACTGTTGATTTGTTCACTGTTTAAAATGGTTTTTACATTAGGGGGACGAAACGTTCCTCTACTGCTGCAAACCACAGGGCGAGACAAGGGTTCGACAGCGAACTACATCCAATCAGCTCCGTGCTGAAATGAAATCATGCGTTAATTAATTGATTGGCTGTATTTGTGTTTATTTCCTCAGTATGTATACACACAGACGTGTATACATGCAGTTTATTGTATGTTTTCAGGACTCACGTTACATCGGATCAAAACGTCTGAGGCCAACATGGATGGCGATCAGTGGAAGAACAGCACTGGGGGCGTGGGGGTGGGGTGGTGTGGGGGTGGGGTGGGGTGGTGTGGGGGTCAGGGTTTACATTCCTGGGGTATTGCATTTTGCTGCACTTACGCCGCCTCAACAATGTCGTGTCTCATCGGGCCACAATCCTCTGCGAGCGCGGGGCGACAGCTGGCGGGACAGAAAAACAACGGACGCCACTTTTCCTGCGCGTGAACTCGTGAGAAATTCCTGGAATGGCCCCGATTGTAACGTGCTCCGATAAGGTTACATCACGACGGAGCTTCATAAACCTAATCTCCGCTTCCCTTTCCCCTTCCGCTTCCCCCGCGTTCACCTTGTGAACGGGCTCACGTTCCTCTGGAGCCGTTTGCATGTTTCACACCAGCACTCCGGACTCACACAGCTGCACTCACACAGCTGCTCTTTAATTCCAGTTGTGGTTTTGTTTATGCACATTGTTGTGTGTGTGTGTGTGTGTGTGTGTGTTGTAGCAAATATCCATAATCATAATCCCTGACGTGATGCAGGCTGATTTCAGACCACCTGACTCCTGTGTCTCCTGTCAACCACCAGTTTTATAGACATCGACTGCTGAGTCACAACAACAACAACATTTTCCTTATATTCAGCAGGAAGCAGCTGGGAAAACCAAACGTTCCTCTCAGGAGCTGGTGGGGAACAAACATGGAGCTAAAAGAGCCGACGTTCACAGCTCCAGATGATGTTCCTCTGCGACGTCGTCATATGCCATTAAAAATGATGTCGTGTCCACAGCTTTTGTTTCCCGGAAAAACAGTACAGACTGCAGGTTTAAGACCGGACGCCCCCTGCTGTTCATTCTTGATAAACAAGATGATTTATTCTTCGTGCGTAGATGAAGTCATAGCAGTTGGGATGAAAATAGTTTTGAACTGTTATGACAGAACCTCAGAAACAAACAAGGAGGAAAAAAAAACGTTATTGAACTGAAACGTCCCGATGTGACGTCTCGCTCTCTCTCCTCCCGTGTCGTTTGCCGTTTTGTGTTTTGTGCAGAAAACCACTTGAGAGACAGTGTTGACAGTTTGAACAAACAGTTGTGTAACTGAAGAGGACTGTCCCGCCACGCGGTGGAGGACAGTTTACGTCTGCAGTCAGTAAACAGGCGGGTTCGAGACCCTCCGTTGTTTATGGTGGTCTCGTCCTCCTCTGCCTCGGCTCCTCGCCCGGCTTCGCTCGTTGGACTCTTCGAGTGGGTGTTGTATGAAAAGGCCCATTTAAGAAGGACCTGAGGGAGCTCGCAGTCTCCACAACAGCTGCCCAGCTGCTCCACCTTGTTGACCCCCCCACCCACCCCCCCAGCAGCAGCTACTGTGCAGCTGTGATGAGAGGAGCTTTTCTCCGGGTGACGTGAAGGTCACCAACACTCGCCATCAAAAGACGTCGATCAGGAAGATGAAGGTTGCTTTAACCACCTCTCATATGTTATGTTATGTCACCCCCCCCCACACACCCCCACACACCCCCACTCCTCCCACTTCACCCCGGAACCTCACCCCCTCCTGCTCCTCAGATGAAAAGGAAATGGAAGGAGTATGAAAGACGGCGTCCTGGCAGTCGACTTGACCTGCAGGCTTTTCTTCTTCTCTTGCATAAAAAAAAAAATCCTCCCACCTATTCACCTATTCACCTGTACCCCCCCCCCCCCCCCCCCCCCCCCCCCCCCCCCCCCCCCCCCCCGCCACTCCAACCCCAAACACCCACCCATCCCTCAGTGGGTGGGATTGGGAAGTTCATACGAGGGTGATTAAGGCTCCATCATCCCATTATTTCCTGTTTCTGCACCAGAGGGAAAACGATCAAATCCTCCATTAGTTGATTTTTTTTTCTTCCTCGTTGTTGTTGTTAGTCACAGAGGAAGCGCTGCTAAGTGTTGCTGCTGCTAATGCTCTCATTTTAGCTTCTGTGCTGATGAAGACAAAGGAGGGATGTGGGGGAGAGGGGTGTTGGGGGGTTGGGTTAGAGGAATGAACTTGCTGATGTGAGACAGTCGCCTTTTGGACGCGGCTCAGAACGCGTGCTGAGTCAGCATAAATCCACTGTCTGCAGGTGTCGCTGTTATCAAAGGTCAGTTGTGTAATTAGCAGAAGGACGGCGTCGGGGTTTTCAGTGATGGAGGTTATGGCATGAATCCTCCTATGGTGTTTCTGCCTGCCTGTCTGCCTGTCTGTCTGCCTGTCTGTCTGCCTGTCTGTGATGAGCTGCACACCAAGAGAAGGGAATTAAAAAAAAGCTAATAAGTGAACAAACTCAACATCCCATCTCCAACAAAGCATCTGTCAGACCTACTGGTTGCCAGGCAACAGCTCCACTCGCCTCTCTCCCTCACTCTGGTCTTTTTGTCCTCTTTTTTTTTCTTTTTTTCCCTCGTGTACCTGCTTCTCTGTGTTTCCGTCACATCAGGTCTGGGTATCGCTCGCACCACGCCGACGTGGTGTGGACGGCTTCTTCAGCTAATTAGCTTTTTTTTCCTCCGTTAGAGGAGAAGAACGGCGAGGGGCGAACAGCCGCCATGAATCAGCCGTGGAACCATTCAAAAAGCAATAGAGTCTAAACAGCAGGGAGGATACGGAGCCGCTCTCTCACCCAAACACACACAGACACCACTGATTACACATATGTCACATTTCACACTCGCCTCTGTGATCACAGACAGGAAAACACACACTTCTGACTTTTACTGTTTTTTTTTTCGTTTTTTTTGTTTCCACTTGACACGAGATTGTGTCAAAAAAAGATAAATAAACGTATTTATCTCTGTTATTGTTATATCTGACTTTTATCTTTGCCTGGGTTTGTGTTGTGTGTCAGTGTAAACTGTGTGTGTGTCAGCAGCAGCAGCAAAAAAAAAAAAAAAAAAACAGACACACATCAGTTTACAACAGGTATCAGGTTTGTTCAGTCAAACAGAGTCAGTGGGCTGAGGAGCCTTTATACCTGACATCAGCCTGATGAGCTCACCTGCCTCACCTGAGCAGGAGACAGGTCACTGATCAGCTCACCTGCATCACCTGAGCAGGAGACAGGTCACTGATGAGCTAACCTGTATCACCTGAGCAGGAGACAGGTCACCAATCAGCTAACCTGTATCACCTGAGCAGGAGACAGGTCACTGATCAACTCACCTGCACACACACACACACACACACACACACACACACACACACATATATATATAAACAAAACAAAACAAACCTACAATGTGTTGTCACAGATGTTTGTAATCAGGATAACAACACAGCTGCTGTTGCTGTGTCAGTGACGTGCAGCTGCATGTGGTGCTTCATTGTGTGTGAGCAGCTTCATTAACACAATAAACTTGTTGTTTAACACACAAAACTACTACACACTAGAGAGACAGGGGGAGTAAACAAAAAAACAGGTGAAGGTGAAGAAGAAGAAGAAGAAGAAGAAACCTCTGGGTGCTCAGTGGGGGTCAGGAGAGAAAATGACACTGCACAGTGTGTGTGTGTGTGTGTGTGTGTGTGTGTGTGTGTGTGTGTTCTCTCTTCATCTTCTTTATTCTCACTGCTTCCTTTTCTTCTTTTCATCTCATCTTCTGTCCTCTTTCATCTCCCACTTGTCTTCGGGGTATTTGCCTCTCCTCTTTCTTCTCGGACTCCACTTCACCTTCTCCTCCACCTCCACCTCCACCAGTCCTTCTCCTCCTCTTCTTCTCCTCTCTTGTAGCCACATTGTGTTCCTTCCTCCATCCGTTCCTTTGATCTTTTCCAGTTGTCCCTCGGTCTTGTCTTCCTCATCTTGTCCTACACCTCCTCTCGTCCTTCCATGTGACCTTCCTCCTCCTCCTCCTCCTCCTCCTCCTCCTCCTCCTCTCTGTGCTCTGCTGCCTTCAGGATGTGTCTTGTCAATGGGGACCATTGAGTGTCCCTGGTTCAGGCCCAGTTGGGTCAGCAGTCGTCCTGGAGAGAGTCAGCATCAGCCAGAGCTGCTGCCCGACCCGCTGGTCTGCGTCCCACTCCAGCCCCAACGAGCCGCTCCAGAGCCAGCTGGAGGATACAGAGCATGTGTGTGTGTGTGTGTGTGTGTGCGTGTGTGTGTGTGTGTGCTGGTTAGTTGGCCAAACACAGTGTCACAACACAATCAACCCTCTGGCTGCGACGGAGCGAGCAGCGGTCACCAGCTGATGAGAGGAAGCGGCGAGATTTCCAGGTTTTTGATTCTGGTTCAGTTCTGATGTTGACGACGTGAAACGGAATCAAGATTCCGAAACGATTATTTTCCAGACACAGGACGCAAACATACGCACGTCGGTGTCAGGATCCACAGGAAGTACTCGTCTCTGCAGATTCCTGGACTCAGGAACCAGGACGCCGACTTTATCACCATCGCCTCACCGACCCTGTGACGTCACTGTGACCACGACATGTGACCACGACATGTGATCATGTCCAATGAGCTGGAGCCCAGAGACAAACACATCACTGGCCTACACTGCACTGTAATTACACTATAGATGTATGTGTGTGTGTGTGTGTGTGTGTGCGTGTGTGTGTGTGTGTGTGTCTCCTGATTGCTGCAGCCCTCAGTGACTCTGAGCAGGATAAACACTGATCCTCTATGTAATTATACTTTAATGACTCGCAGCCTGACAGAAAGACGAGATTTGATTTTGCTCTCGCTTTAAAAACGCTCCATGAAAACAAAGTCTGTGCAGGAGACGCCACAGGAGGACGACACTGCGACCGCAGCTGATGGGAGCGGGAGATGTCGGCCATTGTGTTTGGCTGCTCTCCGGCGTGATGTAGGAAAACGCAACGCAGCGGCACGGCGGCATGGCGTCATGTGATACTGTAATTACATGATTGTAATTACATGACGGAGCAGAGGCTGTGGTTTCTGTCAACACAGGGACACAAGAGGAAAGTCTGAGACTTCTTCATCATCATCATCATCATCGTTATCTTCATCATCTTCATCCTCATCATCATTGTTTTCTTCATCATCATCATCATCGTCATCATCGTTATCTTCATCATCATCATCATCGTCATCATCATCACCATTGTCATCATCTTCATCATCTTCATCATCGTCGTCATCATCATCATCATCATCATCGTCGTCATCATCATCATCATCATCATCGTCGTCATCATCATCATCATTGTTATCTTCATCATCGTCATCATCGTTATCTTCATCATCATCATCATCATCATCATCATCATCGTCATCAACATTATCGTCATCATCGTTATCTTCATCATCGTCATCGTCATCATCATCATCATCGTCATCATCTTCATCATCGTCGTCATCATCATCATCATCATCGTCATCATCTTCATCATCGTCGTCATCGTCATCATCATCATTGTTATCTTCATCATCATCATCATCATCATCATCATCATCATCATCATCATTGTTATCTTCATCATCGTCATCATCGTTATCTTCATCATCATCATCATCATCATCATCATCGTCATCTTCGTCATCGTCGTCATCAGCTGTGATGGAGGAAAGAACTTTTCTTCAGCGGCTGGTTTCAAACCAACTTCACATCAAACGCCTTCATCTCAGCACACAGACGTAAACCTGCTGACTCATCTGACTGATGCCTTTAATATGGAGCCATTTGCAGTTTCTTCAGTGACGCAGTAATTTCTAATCACAGTACAAAATAGAAAACTATGTAAAACTCTGTCATATTTACTACGCTGGTGTCACGCCACAGTAAATACCACGTTAGGCGAGGGATTCACTGTGGCGTGATGTTATTACGAGGACTTAGACAAACTCTCCTGCCGGCGCCGGCGGCGTTTTCCCAACACCATCTCCTTCATATCGATGGATTGCAGACAACAACGCCACAGACCTGCGGGCTCATTGTTGTTCTGTCTGGAGACGGAGATGCAGTGTGGACCACATGGCCGCCGGACTCAGCCGTCACCACACGGCGAGGAGCATTCCATCTCCCGCGCAGCTCATCCCTCACTCACTGACAGCACAGGAGACAGCAGCTATGTTCACACCAACGCAGCGTTCGCTCGGTCACCGGGCCGCTCGAGCGTTATCAGTTTATATTCTTTATTTTGTAGCCTCTGGTTAATTTCATTTAAAAAGAGAGATGTATTATTATTATTCTTATTCTTATTATTATTGTTATCTTTGCAGGAAACAGCTGGAGGCTGAGAATCATATTTCATTTACATGCACAGACGCAGTTTGGATCAATACCTATAAACATCATGGCTGAAGAACCTTGCTGCGATCATCATTTGATTGCGGGCCGCAGGTAGACGCCACTGCAGTGCTCAGTGTGTGTTGCGGGACGTCGGGCGAAGCCTCCATCGCTGCAGGAGCTCGCACACGAAGCTTTCATCTGTTTTCAGAAGCTGCGCAGGAGGAAAATCCTATTAAGTGTTTTTGACAGGAGGGAAACCGAACCCCAGAGCATCAGAGGTTCACGTGAAGGTCTGAGAGCCGGCTGATGGCAGCGTCGCGGGGTGATGATGTCATCCCCTCCTCTGCCTCCTGCAGGATAATAACTCAAAACATTCCAGTCTAACTTCAGCTGGACGTCAGCGAGCAGATCTGTCCAATGACCCATTTCACTCAGAAAAGTCAAAAAGTCCAAACTTGTATCTTTTTTACTATCAAGTCAAAATGAGTCCAAAGTTAAAATCTGTTTTGATAATCCACCAGTCAGGTGTATGACATCATCTCAGTCTGCGCTCATTAATGTGTAAGTCATCTCGACATAACTGAGATTTAGTCCTTTGTAGTGGAGATGTAATACTGTTTATCTGGATAACTGCTCACAGCAGCAGGACAAACATGCAGGTAAGATGTTCCACCTGGTGGAGCGTGCAGGCCGGAACCTCAGGACATTTCCCTTCTCATAAACAGCACGCCTGGACGTGAGCTCCGGCATCTGTCCACCGCACTTGATCCTCGCCTAACCACTGCATCATGGCAAAGTTTCCATCATGAGATCAGATCAAACCACTTCCTGCTGCTACTCGTTTGGAAAGTCCAGTTTTCCAGTTTGCCTTTAACCTGGATGTTACCAACGTTCCCCTCATGACGTCGACGATGTCAAGCTCCTGAGAGTTGCGCCGCCGGTGTCATCATGCGTCAGCCTCTGTGGAAATATCCACAACATCCGTCAACTTCCTGTTCGCACCTCGTGTCCACCCACCTGGTCCTGTGCTCTCTGACCACACGAGCTGAGACTCACAGTCCCACTTCAAATTCCACCTCATCATCATCATCATCATCATCATGATGACATCATCACGGAGGAGTTCGAGCGTCTCCGTGTTTCCGCACGTCCACGCGATTCATGGAGACGGTCGACAGGTTGAGCTCTGACGTGAAACGTGAGAAGAAGAAGAGCATGTGTGTTGTTGTTGGGGTTGCTCTCAGTGGCGCCACCTCCAGCCAGCGTCAGGTTATCACAATAAAGTCAAAGGGCAGGAGAGAGAGAGAGAGAGAGCGCTGTCCTGCCCTGTTGTTTACCGTCAGACGGCAGATGGGAGGTTGGACATGTGGAAACATTTCGCCGAACGTAATGGCGCCTAATTTCATGGCAAACAAACCAAACAGCGATGCCTTTGAGTCTCGCTGCAGTCGGCGAGCGGCGAAGACAAGCATCACATTCTTTTCCAGTCAGTGTGGTGCTTTCATCTTCCTGTCTTATCGGCCCGTCGACCTGCGACTGGACTCTGTTTGTGTTGTCGTCCGTTTCGGGGGCGAAGTCGTTAACCGCACATGTTAACCACATGTATTATTAAAACGCTCTGACTCAACAACACGGGGCCTCATCGCTCCGAGACGCGTGATCCCAGTGACAAGACGTTTTCCGTTCAGACTCTATAGATGGAAATGTCATGCAGTAACACACTGGGTACAGTTCCTGCTGCACACCAGGATTTATGATTTGTTTTCCAGACCTTTGGATCAGTAAATCACTGGAGGAAAGTTTAAGGAACCACCCCCCCCCGTCCAACACTGATGCCATGACCCACACATCATGTCAAAACAGCTCCCGGACGACTCTCGACAACCAGGACCTTCACGTCACCCTCTAATCCAGCAATTAGAGACAAGGCCAGAGAGACGGAACAGATGTTCCATAAATGGGAATGGCAGAGGGGATCCTGGCCCCGATGGTATTCCTAATCTGTTTGAGAAGGTTGACCAAGACGAGACATGGAGCAGCAGTCACCCTGCTCAGATCAACCCACGCACCCGGCGCCATGAGGTTGAAAACCTGCATCTTCCTGCCATGTGAAGGAGGAATGTGGTAATTAATGATTATTCATCAAGATATTATGGGAATGCCTGGTCAGGCCACTACATCCTCGTTCACCTGTGTTCCAGGAAGCGTTCCGTTGGCTGCAGGTTTGAGGCAGTAAAGATCTTGTCTTGTCTCCGCTGCGCAGTTACAGATGTGTGAAAGTGTGTTTTACAGTCGTAACGAGGGCCAGAGCTCCATCGCTCTGAAGTGGCGTCCAGCGGGTTTGATGGAGAACTGCTTCTGGCTGCACACGCACACAGTTTTATGAGCTAACGCTGGCGTCCAGAAACACAAAACGCCGTGCAGTCGCTTCCAGTTGTAAATGACTGTGAGTATAAACCAGAAAACGTCGAAACGTCTCGGATTCTACAACACGTTATTCATGTTATTCTGTAAAATGCATGTAAATGTACCTGTTTAAGACGCTTTCCTGCATAAAGGTTCAAATTCATGTTTCCAAAATTGAAATACATAAAAACTTTCATGAGTTTTACGACTCCATAATCACTTCAAACTGTATATTTGACTGTGTTTTCACACCAACCACAGATTTCTCCTCAGTTTCTGTTCTAATTAACAAACTGAATGTTTGTCTTTCATCCTGCTCAGGTACAGTAAATATGTAAATAAACCACTGAAAGCATCTTTATGATGACACTTCCACATACCACACACACGCACACGGGTTTACCTTTTAATGAGGCTCTGTAGGTGGCGCTGTTTTCTTTCTTATCCTACTATTATTATTACTACTTTAGTAAACGGTAACTGATTGATTGGATTAAAATTAAACGAATGGGTTTAGATCTTCTCGTCGCTGCTCTGACTGACGCCTGCAGCTACACGACAAACTCCGGCGCCATCATCAGGTCTATTCCTGCGGCACAGTGGGACCGCCGTTCTCCGAGGACCACTGGAAACCAGATTGTTTTACACACACACACACACACACACACACACACACACACACACACGCGCGCGCACACACCTGTTCCTGCGTGTCACTCGGCTACACGCCTGTCTCCCAGGCAGCACAGTTAATCGCTGATTTGGCACACTTACAGTGACAACATACCCAGGTCCAGTTTCAGGAACTTTGTCTATACACACACACACACACACACACACACACACACACACACACATTATACTGCTGTAACAGTGAAGACAGTGAAGCCCTGTGATGGGGCAAAGTGTGCGTCCCATCAGCCGCCATCTTTAAATAACCCTGCTACAAACACACATGGCGGCGTTTTCAAGGCCGAGCTGAGACTTGTCATTATTTTCAGTTGTCTGCAAAAAAAAGAGAAAAAAAAAACAGGAATGAAGAAAAGAAAAGGGAAAAGAAGGTTTGTATGTTTGTGTACTGGACGTCTCGACGTCTTTGGCTGAATGGGAAACGGTTAAAGCGTCCTGGCAGCGCGTGAAGCCAGAGGGCGATAAAGATGGCCGAGCTGTTCAGCTGGGTGAGGCCTCTGAGCTCGTCCTGTCAGGGGTCTACAGCCACACCCACCCCGACCCCCGACCCCACCCCCCCACCGCTCCAGTGGAGAGGTGGTTAAGAGGTGGTTTAAAGGTCATTCAACAACCTGGAGAGAGAGAGAGAGTGTTTGATGAAGGACGAGCGAGGGGATGGTTGTTTCTGTGGAGAGGGAAACAGAATGGAGGAGGGGGGGGGGGGGGGGGGAAGGGGAGGGGGGGGGGGGGAGTGGAAAGCGTCCACTAACGTAAACACCTCAGAAACAGAAAAATCCATTTAGCAGCGAAAACACCCCCCCCCTCACAAGACCTCCGTGAATGGGCCACTTCAGCCGGCGAGGAAGTTCCAGCGAGGGGCAGGATGTTCCCCTCAGGACGCACTCGAGACGGGCCGCAGGCCAAACGCCTCAATACACAGACCCCTCTCTCTCCCCCCCCCCCTCTCTGTCACCGTCCAGCTTCACCCTCCCACCCACGCTGAGTGGCTTCAGACATCACCCCCCCCCACACACACACACACACACACACAGACAGCCCGCGAGGCGGCGAAGGAGGCGTGGAGCTGCATTCAGCAAACAAAGACACGAGAGCAAAGACTTTCCCTGATTAAAGAGCGTTTAAGATGCTGTGAGAGGCCGATGTGTTCACTGTGTGTGTGTGTGTGTGTTCACTCTGTGTGTGTGTGTGTTCACTGTGTGTGTGTGTGTGTTCTCTGTGTGTGTGTGTCAGTCGACAGGCAGAAACCTGCTGCTGCTGCAGGTTCAGGTTCAGGTTCTGGGAGAAATCACCTCCAGCTTCATGCTTCAAATCCATTTCACTAATGGTTACAGCACTTTGCCTTTCCACCGCACCCCCTATGCATGTATTAATATCATCTAACACACTCACACAGACACACACACGCACACATACAAACACACACACACACACACACACACACACAGAGCTGCAGAAAGCCATGACAAGGCTCTTTCTCCTGACAACATCTCTCCAACATGATGAAACCAGCTGGTGCAACCGTGTCTCTTCTTTTCATCCTGTGTTTTACAGTTGTGTGTTAAAATGTATGTTGTTGTTGTCTGTTTGTGTAGATGTTTAATGAAATGAAAAGGGGGATGAGACTTACAGCAGGTTGAGGCAGGTAACAGTCAAATCCACGAATCCAGGAACAAACACGTCCATCACGCAGGAAACACAAAATCTGAGAAACAGTCCAAACATCTAAACAGAAGGTGAACCAGGACCGAGCCAAACGACGCACATGTGGAAACATACTGAGACTAACGAGGTGCAAACGAGACACAGGTGCGGCAGGAAACGAGCAGGAAAACCCCAGCAAACCAGAGCGGCAACTTCAAAATAAAACAGGAAGTTCGCTCAGGGAGAAGGTCGTGGCCTCGAGTATCAAAATAAACACATGATGTATTTTTCCCATCCATCCATCCATCCATCCATCCATCCATCCATCCATCCATCCATCCATCCAGCATGTCAGTGTGACTGTGTGCGGCTCTTAGCATTTAGCTCAGCGCAGCACTGGACCCACAGTGTTTATTCACCCTGATTCTGTTTGGTTTGTGTTGGACGACTTTGTGACGCACACACACACACACACACACACACAGACACACACACACACACACACAGACACACACAGACACACACAGACACACACAGACACACACACACATAGACACACACAGCGCTGACAGCAGAGGGCTATTATAACATGTTTATTGAAAACCCAACGTTTCTGAAAGCATCGTTTGTCAGGCACAGAGAGAGAGAGAGAGAGAGAGAGAGAGAGAGAGAGAGAGTTGTGAAATGGGGTTTTCTGTCCCGGTGGGGGATGTTTGCACTCGGAGCTGGTTGTGGTGGAATGTTACATCAGGTTCATTAAACAGGTACATTGCAACAAACAACAACAAAAAAAATAAAAGCAAAATAAAGTGAAGTATCACATAATGCCAACGTGGTTAGTTCCACCTCGCTATGTTAGAAACAGGAAGACAGAGGGAGGAAAATAAATTATGTGGGACCGGGGACAAACATGGTTTTTGTCTCGTTACTGTAAAAAAAAAGAAGAAGAAAAAACTGACGTGGAATAAAATAAACTGTTGATGAAAGTCATCAAACAGTTTCCTCTCTCAGCGTCTCACACAGCAGGGCTACATTTAACCGACCAGCAACATCAAACCACATTTCAAACTATAAATTAATCTGTGGACTAACTCATCACCGTGTGAAAAACACATGACCTCAGGAAAAAGAGGATGAAGCTGCGTGAAAAACAAAAACAACAACAAAAAACAACAAAAAAACGATTTCACCCTGAAAAATAGACTAAACAAAAACATAAACGCGTTTTTTTTCCTCTCTCTCTCTATAGTGTGATCACACTGGCAGCACAGTGTTGTCTCCCAGACAGCAGAGGACGAGCAGAGACACCGACCTTCTTCTTCTTGACTTTACGTTTTTACCGAGGAGAGAATAAATAAATCAGTCAGAGCGGAGACGACAGACAGATTACAGGCCGACGTGACGCTGTACATACAGTAAAACCTCCATCGCCCAACAGCAACAACGGAAAAACGCCGCATTCACCCGGGAGCTAGCTCTGCTAGCATCAGAGCTAACAATATTCATAAGCCAGTCACCAGGTTCACTTCCATCCTGGGATCAGAGCGGAGAGTTACGGAACGCTGAGATGAACATTCAACAAACCAATGTTGTTTTCAACTCATCCAGCCAATGGGAGCAGGAAAGTTTTTTAATGTTTGTAAACGGGTAAAAAGTCTGGAATTGCGCTACGGCGTTCCATCGAACACACAAGGTTTAAGCTTTGAAGTGGCGTAACTGTCATGTTATTGCTTTAATACTGAAGAAGACTGAGTTTATTGGGTTTTTTTTTTCATAATAATTCTGATGATGATTCTGAAACTGGTTGTGTCCAGATGTTTCTGGATTTCTGGAACTCTTCAGTTTGGTGTGTGGAGGCAAGACGCGTGTTAGAAAACGGGAAAGTGAGATGGAGGTGTTCAGGAAGAGCGTCCACATTCAACAGGATACAGAAATGATACAACAAGCAAAGATGATGGGAGCGTCAGTATCTCGGAAAATGACTCCTCCATCATCATCATCATCATCATCATCACCATCATCATCATCATCTTCTGGCTCTTTATTGAAAAACAACAGTGAAAAGCAGATAGCGATGAATAAAAATACTCTCACCATAGGGAAAGCTTTTACTCAGCATGGAAGAATAAATATAACAAAACCCCCTCGGCTTCGTTCCGTCCCTCCAGCCGTCACACAAGTGCCTTTTCCTCTCTGCCTTATTCACGCGATTAAAAACAAAAAAAAAAGACTTTTCTTTTTCTTTTATAAATTATGTTTTTTTTTGCAATTATACATTCAAAACATGATCAAAACGAATCAATGGATCTCTGTTTCTGTTTAATTATGACAGGCACTTCATAGACTCGGGCCAAAATGGTAGCGAGAAGAGAAATCACATTAGCTTCTGTCGACGAGTCCACACTGATGCACAAATCTATCAACAGATTTACATACATACGTTTTTTTTAAGTACTTCAAATACTGGGGCGATTTCTTTAAGTACTGACACAGACGTGTTGGGTTCATTTACCATAAGGCCATTGCACAGTGAGGGGTTGGCGACATTCCCGTTTAGCAGCGAGTGAATGTGTGTGTGAAACCTTCAATGCCGCTCGAGCATCACTTTCCCTGTCAGGACTCTGTAAACAGCTCAATCTCTGAGCCTTTTTCTTCTTCTTCTTGTTATTGTTGTTTTTGTTTTTTTTTTGGGGGGGGGTCAAAAAAAAAAGGGGAAGATGTCTATTTGGCAATGCCATGATCCTTCCCTGCACATATAACCTCTGACCTCTGACCTCTGTGCAGTAGTCTGGTTCAGAGATGTGGAGAAATCGGTGAAAAAGACTTTTAAGACTAATTTGGCACTTTAACAGAGCAGTTATCATCCACCACAGTCTCATTAACAAGCTGATACACATATATATATATATATTTACTGTCTGTCTCTATATATGTATGTATATATATGTGTGTGTGTGTGTGTGTGTGTATTTGCTGTGCAGCTCACAGATCTCACAGCGTGCCTTCATTTCAGTATTAATACTATAATACTATAGAGCAGCGATAAAGTCTCAAGCGTCCGGGCAGGTTTTCTTTTAGCAACACTCAGACACATAAGGACGTAACAGTGTCACTCACTGGATTTGACCCTGTGACCTTTCTGTTTGGCGACGCCTTCAGAAAACCTCTGAGAAAAACTCTGTCATAAACAGTGTTCATCCATGTTTGTTTTGTTTGACGTATTTCATTCATTCTCGTCTATAATAAATATAATAAATGTCATATATTTCTTCTTTATTTATAGTTTCATAATATTTCAGGATTTGCTACTGAAAAGAAAATCTGGGAAATCGCTGACGTGTAATCTGCCGATTGACTCATGTCCAATCATCTGTGCTTTTATTTTAGTCATTTCACTCTTCAGGATATCTGCTACCTTTAAAAAGGAAAAAAGTGTTGCATTGTGGGATTTGCTGGGGTTTTTTGTTTGCCTGTATGATATGATTGAGGCTATGTTTGTGTTCGGAGGTTTCCTGAAGGCGTCTTAAGATTCACATTAGTTCGTAAAGAGTCGTTGTTCAATATGCCTGTAATACTTCAGTCGTACTGAGGGGGGCTCTCTGTGGTGCTGCTGTTTCTTGCCCAGCAAGAGTTCATCGTTGCTTTAACATTGCAAACGTCAAACTTGTTCAAACCCAGAATGTGAGCCGGGGAAAACGTCAGCTCAGCGATCTCTCACGGCGTCCCGCTCGCTCTCACGCATCATCGACATGTCTGTCATACATTCTTCTTCTTCTTTAAAACTGTAAACAAACAAACGAAAGCCAAACTACAAAAAAAAAACACGATGGATCAAAACGTGGAGGAGTCTGCCAGTTGTGAGAATGACGTCGCAGTTTTGTTGTAAAATAAGTTACAAAAAAAAAACAAACTGAAATAAAATCTTTGCGTACAGTACTAAAATCCTAAACTAGACCTTTCGTACTTAAGAACCACATGTTAAGTCTATAAATATCTTTACAAATATACACGTTAATTATTCAAATAAACCTTTTCTGTACTGACTAAATGTTTTACACGTTCATGACAGTGTCTTCTAGACTGCAATGCTTCCATCCTAAAACAATATTTAAAAAAAAAAAGTAATTTTTTGTCTTTTAAGCTCATGGCCGTAAACAGCAATATGATACATATTTGCATTTATATATTTACAATAAATCATTTTTCTAGACACATTAAAAAACAAACCCTCCGAAACCCAGTCACTGTACTTATTCCTGAAACTTTGCCTCAAACGCGATGAGGAATTTTTTTTTTTTCACAAAAACAATTCTGTCAGGATCCAAAAAATGCGACAACGGTGTAAAATATCATGAGGAAACACCTGTATACGGCGGATACGTAATCCCTTCTGTGAGAGGAGAGACAACTTATTGATGATCTCCGGAAGAACGAGTCCCAGCGTTTGCTGTGGTCTGTCTCAGACTTGATCTGTGGGCTCCATGTGGACAAGAGGACAAAAGTCCGAGGTCCTCGCCTTGTGGATCAGTCACTGACCAAGTTTCCCTTTGTTCCCTCCTCTTATATCCCGTTCTGTCTTTTGTCCGAGTAGGCACGGAATGGTTTCACCCCACAGGTCGATTGTCCCTAACAAAAGACTGGCCCGAGTACAAAAATATAATTTCATTTCCGAAAGAGAAGAAAACAAAACGCGGTTTAACGGCAAAAAAAACCAACAAAAACACAAAATCCTTCAATGTTTCCAGAGTCAGAGGAGGAAGAGAACGGGTTCGAAGAGGAGTCCGATCGAGAGTTTAAGACAAATCGATTCACTGAAGCACTGTGGAAATATTGCATGCCGAGTTTTTAATCCCGTATCTCGAGGAGCTTGATTCACTGACAGGTGATCGTTAGTCCCAGAGCGTGAGCGGAGGCCGGCGTCCATGCTCCCAGCTCCGGGCTTTATGTCCTAATCACCCCGTTACTGGGAAGCTGTTTAGGAAGACAGGGCTCGTCGGGAAGCGGATCGTGGGCGAACACTGAGTCGTCTCCTGAGGAGCAGGTGCTGTTGGAGTCCTGACAGGTGGGGGAGTACTGCTCAAAGGGCACCGACAGGTCCAGGTACTCCTGTCAGAGGAGAGGTCAGGGGTTAAACCCAGAGTCACCATCACACCACTTCTGCTTTCATGTCATAAGATGAACAATTAAACGCTTTTACTCAGTCGTCACTTATGTGCCTCTAATGAGACTTTAATCTCTGTGTTATAACCCAACTGAAGCTGGACGTTTGCCACTTCCTGGTGTCACCATCTGCTTTCTGTGTGTGGAGACTTACATCGGTGGAGGTCATTGATAAAACCCGGTCGTGATCTTCCACCAGCTGTCTGAAGGTCGGTCTCTGCGACGGCACGGCGTGCCAACACTCCCTCATGATCATGTACCTGAAGAACACATCAGACCTCAGTAAGATCGTTGTTTTTAACTCAACCAGCTAAACAGCCGTCGAAGTGATGAAACACCTACAGCTCGTGAGTGCAGTTTGCAGGTTTGTCCATCCGATGTCCCTCCTTCAGCAGCTTGAAGAGCTCCTCCACTGGGATTCCAGGGTACGGCGACCCACCCAGGGTGAAGATCTCCCACAACAACACACCATAGGACCACCTGGAAACACACACACATATAAAAACCAAAAACATATCAGCAACTGTGTGTTCTGCTCACATGTCATTAACCAATAATCTTTCACCATCTTCCCTTTGGTTGACAATTGAAAATATTCAGAAATGTAAACAGGACTTCATCATTTCCTGTAGCAGGAGCCTGAAGCGAGAACAAAACCTGAGCAGAGCAACATATTAAAGTGTATCTGCAGCTCCTGTTCCCTCAGCCTCTCCGACATCAGCTCCAGTGAATTGCTGCATTATTCCTAAAGGTTTAAAGAATGAGGGAAGGTAATCAGATAATGGGCGCTGTATTAACCCAGTGCATTATTCGTCCAGTGAATCAGAATAAGACCCCTCCCTCACTGCGGCACTCCGGCAGGCCTAATCTAATTATCCACGCTCTGGTCCAGAGGGTGGAAACCAGCCGCTACCGGCCCCAGCCGACTGGTCCTCCATCCAACCACACACACACACACACACACACACACAGCGAGAGAGAGAGAGAGAGAGTGAAGATGTCTCTCAGTTTCTCATTATCATTACTGTGATGTCAGGTCTTCAGGGTCAGACCAGGTTTTGGATCATCTTGGGATCAGAAGACTCTTGACTGTTTACATTCACCCGGTGTTGTCGGGGATGAATATTCACAGACCATTAGATTGCTAATAGGAGGAAGAAGGTGAAGGTGTAAACACTGAGGCGAATGAGGCGAATGACAATGAAGAGCAGCTTTGTCCATCTATGTCTGAGTCTGAGACTTTTACGAGACAAAAAGGAACACAACAACAACTCTTCTCTTTTGTGTTCCTTTTCTTTCTGTTAACAAACACACTCGTTATCGGTTTTAAATCATCACATCGAAAACTTCGCCCCCCACGAGTGTGTGTGTGTGTGTCTCCGTCAATTGTGTGTTTGTTTTGCTGTATTGGCTTGTTATCGTGCTCTTTAAGGAGCAGGTTAGAAGTCAGAGTCTCGGGCCGGGCGAGTCGGAGTAAAGAGGAGCTGAAGTCTGTAATCCAGACCTGCTGAAACAACACTCTCTGTTCCCACTCGAGTGTAATCACACAAGTGATCCAGTGTTGACAAGGTCCAGTATTTGGTTTGGATGGATGTGCAGGGGACACAATGTCGGGGTTGGGGTGGGTGGGTATTTGGGGGGGATCTACCACCAGACAGACTGACTCTGTGACCCTCTCGCCTCAACTGGCCTCTTTCCTCCTGATCACAGCCAACATGGCAGCAATTAGGCGTCTTAGAATGCGACTCTGCTGAATTGTTGTGGACAAAGAAACATATTGTGATAAACTGAGGCTCCTATCGCCTCCTGTTCAAGGGCCGGTTGGATTTAACCGATACACGGATAGCAGTGTGATGCTGTTGTGTCCTGTGTTGTGTTCCCGTCTCTCTGATGTCGTGTCGGGAGATTAAAGAACAAACGCAGTGAGGAATGTGGAGCTACCGATACACCAGAGGCTCGGGATTACGGAGGGAGAGCAGATGACTGCGAGCGGGAGAAGCTCGGAGAGGGAACGCTACCAATCCACATTCACACGCACAAACTCGGCTTTTGATGCTAACACGCTCGGTCATGATATTTCAACACCCGGATTCCTCCGGCATACAGCAGCTCCACGCCAGTGGACAGTTGGCATGTGACGGTTGGTTTGTGCAAACTCACACGTCGCTCTGGTGCGTGTAGACCCGGTCGAACAGGGCCTCCGGAGCCATCCATTTCACGGGCAGACGACCCTCAACTGGCCTCTTTCCTCCTGATCACAGCCAACATGGCAGCAATCAGGCGTCTTAGAATGCGACTCTGCTGAATTGTTGTGGACAAACAAAGCCCAGAGAAACATATTGTGATAAACTGAGGCTCCTATCGCCTCCTGTTCAAGGGCAGGTTGGATTTAACCGATAACACGGATAGCAGTGTGATGCTGTTGTGTCCTGTGTTGTGTTCCCATCTCTCTGATGTCGTGTCGGGAGATTAAAGAACAAACGCAGTGAGGAATGTGGAGCTACCGATACACCAGAGGCTCAGGATTACGGAGGGAGAGCAGATGACTGCGAGCGGGAGAAGCTCGGAGAGGGAACGCTACCAATCCACATTCACACGCACAAACTCGGCTTTTGATGCTAACACGCTCGGTCATGATATTTCAACACCCGGATTCCTCCGGCATACAGCAGCTCCACGCCAGTGGACAGTTGGCATGTGACGGTTGGTTTGTGCAAACTCACACGTCGCTCTGGTGCGTGTAGACCCGGTCGAACAGGGCCTCCGGAGCCATCCATTTCACGGGCAGACGACCCTGGAACAACAGACACACAACAGAACTTTGGTCAGCAGGACTTTTCTGTACGGAGCAGACACACAAACACTGGACACAATCTGTTTCCTGCACTTTGGACTGTTCCTGCTCAGTAAACTACGAATCCTGCTTCCCGCTGGAGCATCGTTGTAATTAATTTGTATTTGTTGTCCAGAAGAACCTTGATCTACTGAAGGTTTTCTTGACCAGCAATGGTGAAAAGAAAGTTTTCCTTTAAAGAATGTGACAGCTGTAGAATAGGCAAGATGATCCTTCTCTAAACGATTATCTGGTTCTATTATTCTGACCCAGAGCGCTGATGGAGTGAGACTCACGTTCGTGGTCTTCTTGTAGTAGTCTATATTGTGCACGTCTCTGGCGAGACCAAAGTCTGCGATCTTCATTACGTTGTCCTCCGTCACAAGGACGTTTCTGGCTGCCAGGTCTCTGTGGATACACTGTGGCAGGAAGAACATCGGCATCAAACACACATCGACAACACACTGTACTGTACAAGGTAAATATGCACCGTCTACTACACTAACGATGTAAACAGACAGCAGTGGTGACACAGCATCATGGCGGCTGACCTTCTGCGAGGCGAGGTACTCCATGCCCCGGGCGACCTGGTAGGCGCAGGACACCAGGTCTTTGAAGGTGAGCTGTTCGTCTGGGATTTTACAGGTGTCGAAGGAGTAGTCCATCCCCGGCGGCCGCCGCGCCCGCAAGTACTCCCTCAGGTTGCCTTTTGAGGCGTATTCCACCAGGACGTAAAGAGGACCTGAACACAACACAAATCAAAGAGTCACCATCAGGACTTACTTTGTTATTGACGGGGTTATTTTCTCTGCGGTGCACTGTGGCCTCACCGTCCTGTGTGCAGGCTCCCAGCAGGTTGATGATGTTTTTGTGTTTTCCAATCATCTTCATCATCTCCATCTCTGACACCAGGTCGGACAAATCTTTATCTGTGGCGTCATCTGTGGCAAACGAGAGAAGAAACCCAGATCTGAATCTCGGAACAGTTTCATTTGTGGAAAAAGGCTGGAAAAAAAGAAAGTGCAGGTAAAATTTCCTTCACAGAAAAACCCTGTCATCGTCGATCGCTAACCTTTCAACATTTTCACAGCGACTGTGAGCGGCTTGTTGGGTTTCTCCTTGTCGATGCCGACAGCCTCGGCCATCACCACCTGACCGAAGCAGCCCTCGCCCAGAGGTTTACCCAGCGTCAGGCTGAAACAAACACAAAACCATTTCAGAGCTGAGTCATAATGCTTGTATTTCTCTCTGAATGCGACTGATAAGAACAGAGTCATGGTGACCTTGATGTATTGATGCCTGAGCAGCACATCACGGCACAACGACAACAGCACAATATCTGGTGTTTAAATGTGACTGATGGATGTAGATCTGGAGAACTATCTTTTGTTGTTTCTTACCGAGTTCGTGGAAACTCCCATTTGGGGTCAGATGGCAACTCCAGCTCCGACACGTTGGCTAGCATCGGTCCGTCGCTGGACGACAGGCGGGCGATCCTGACCAGTGGTGTGTTGGAGTTCATGGAGGAGTTGGAATCTAACGACACCTGCTTGGGTGCAAAAAACAAACGGTTATAGATTCTGAAAAGAGCAAAGTGATGTGAGTTGAAACAGACAGACAGACAGAGGGGAAGGAGAAAGCCTGAAGTTGAACCCATTACATTAAAGAACAAAGCTGTTATCTCTTTTCTGGCTTCGCCCACTACATTTATTAGGGAATTAATTTTCCAGGTGTTTAACGAATATATAAAAAGCGTAAGTCATTCAAGAAACAAATGAAACGTCACGTTTCAGACGCCAGCAGCGACTGTTATAAAGAGTCGGCCTGTGGCTGCGTGCTGGACGAACCGGGCTGTAACAAAGGCGAATGATGGAGGACGCGGAGGTGGGCGACGTGGGACGGACGTCTGTATCCATCAGCGAGCTTCATTTCCAGATCGTCCTGCCACAGAGCCGGTGGGCTCGACAACCTCTCATCATTTATCTGAGAGCCGGGGCGAGCTCAGGGCTCACTGCCGCCAAGAACAAAGCCGTTATCTCTGTTCTGGCTTCGCACACTACTTTTATTAGGGAATTAATTTTCTAGGTGTTTAACGAATAGTGTAAAAAAAGCGTAAGTCATTCAAGAAACAAATGAAACGTCACGTTTCAGACGCCAGCAGCGACTGTTATAAAGAGTCGGCCTGTGGCTGCGTGCTGGACGAACCGGGCTGTAACAAAGGCGAATGATGGAGGACGCGGAGGTGGGCGACGTGGGACGGACGTCTGTATCCATCAGCGAGCTTCATTTCCAGATCGTCCTGCCACAGAGCCTGTGGGCTCGACAACCTCTCATTATTTATCTGAGAGCCGGGGCGAGCTCAGGGCTCACGCCGCCGTTTGATGGATCTGTTTGTGTCTGACTCTGCAGCTCAGCCCCCTCAGGTGAGGTCCTGAAACAAACACGTCCACTTACCACAGCCTCAACTTCTCAACTGAGGGGAAAATGGCCAAAAAAAGGAAAAAAAAAGACCAAAAAAAAAAGCAAAGAAAAACACCCCTGACCAATTTCAGAGGCATGAAAAGTAATATCTGATAGAACATGCCAGGAGGTTTATGGGAGATTTACTCCGAGTTATGAAAAAGAAAGGAGAGAACCGGGAGATTAGCTTTACAAAGACAAAGCAAAGATTACAGAAAAATGCAATAAGACCTTTCCCCGCGCTTCCTTATAAGAACATACCCAGGAACAGAGAAGATACCGAGGCTACAATTAAAACATCTTCCAGTGGCCGAAGAAATCAGAAAAATACAGCACCAGCAAACTTGAAGCTCAACTTTACTTTTTCATCTCCAAGAAATGAATTATACCACTTTCAAGCTACAGTTTTCTAAAAATGCAGCCTCGGCATTTCATGGAGCACAACCCTACAATTACGGAGCTGGAAAGTCGAGGTTTGCTCCGGGCCGCCGCGGTGCAGCTGCGTCCTGCTCACAGAGCAGGGTGGAGCAGCAAACATAATGACAGAACTCCATGTGCATTTTAGACATTCAACCATCATCGGATCCAGAGTCTGATCGTACCATGTTCATCGCCGTCTATAATAAAACCCTCGCAAGAAACCAAAGGAATGAAGCCACAGCTCGGTGCCTGGTAGTTAACTGGAGAACATATACAGAGAAGGATCAGAAGCTCTGGAGCTCAGACAGAAGATGAAGGCGACGGCTCGTCTCCTGGTCGAGTTCAACCCTGCAGAGTTAATGCTTTTCTAAACACGAAGCTAATCTAACCAGCTGCTGGCTCCAGCTCCATGTCCAAGATGCAGACGCCAATCTTCTCGTTTCACACTCCTCCGGTTTGTTCCTTCAGTCCAGCGGTTCCTGGTGTGCGTTTGAACCGGGTCTGGGTTTGGGACCAGACCGGACTGAGGTTTGACCTGAACAGGGTCCAGGGAGCTGGAGTCCAGGCAGCTGCTCCACTTCAGGTTTCTCTCCAAACAGTGGAGGGTCTGAGTGTGGGTTACTCACAGAGTGAAATCTAAAACGAACGCTGACAGTCACACAGGAGGGAATAAATATCCCCGGGCTGAACCTGCTCCAAGATAAATGTGAACACATGTCACCAGCGTGATGCCCTCCAGTAGCTACACATGCTACGTCACCATGACAACAAGACAGACCTACAAAAACCATGATCTATTCGTTTACATTTACTTTATCTTGTCTGAGTGAAATACGACAAACACAACAACCCTCTCCTCTCTCTCTCGCAGAAACATCACACTGTTTTTCCATGACTCTTCGTAACTGGTTCTTTCCTGTTCCTCCTGAAAAGAACCAAAGTTCTGCTCCACTTTGATTTGCTTTGGTGAGGACACAAAAATGACTTAAGTAATGACACATTAACGACTTAAAAAGTCTCAACATTCATGGTGAAACATAATTGCAGCTACATGTCGACGGCACCAGGTTTGAGTTAAAGGTTAAAGGGAAGAGGAAAAAGAGGGAAAAGTGTTGTACGAATCTTGTATCTACTTTCTGTTACCTGTCTCTTGAGGGGGAACTTTGAGAGCTTTTGCACCGGCGGCGTCGGCAGCGTCTTCTGCGTGGTCATCCTCATGCGGCAGAGGACGACGATGACCACGGCGAGGATGAAGAGCACGCAGCCCGTGACATAGATGAGGATGTCGACGTAGTAGTCCTCCTTCTCTGGGCTCACGGCTTTGGGAGGAGGGGGAGGAGGAGGCCACACACACACGCACACACACACACAGACAATGAATAACAGTCAAAACACGCAAAGCCAAAGAAGAACGTTTTTTCTCAGTGGCACATTTCAACTGTACGAATTCCAGCGACGCGTAAATTCAAAACAGAGGCAGATCAAACGTTGCCTTTGCAACTGAAACTGTGCATTTACTCTCCGTTATGAGATAATCAGCTTGTAGTTTTATCCTGCAGCAGGTAATTGCACCGGTGATATGCATCTCCTGAGGGTGATAATTACTGTGTTGAGTACTGAAAACATAAACGTCGTGAACTTGCCTTGAGACATTTAAACAGACAATCATCTTAAATGGATCACAGCACTGAACACGTGTTAACGAGGGACTATTTAAAATAAGCGTTTGATAAACAGGTTAGAAGATCAATGTTAATTGTGCCACTGAGAAAAACTTAAAAATACATAAAGGAACAATCATAGTTTCATTGATTTTATAACGTCTGATGATGTAAATGGTCGATTAGAGATCCACAGGGAGAAGAGGAATATACCTGGAAGCACCGTCAGCCAAGCAGAGTGGTAAGCATAGCCGATAGAGTTCCCTGCCAGACAAGTGTACTCGCCCGCATCCTCAAAAGACACATTGGTCAAGAAGAGAACCTCTAGCTCCTTATCTGTAGTGTTTATACCAGCCGTCTGTGGAGGATGAGAGAGGTGTAAGATGGAGGGGGGGATGGGATAGAGAGAAAGAGGATATCGTCAGCCCAAAGCTTCTTAGAGAGGAAACACCAAATAAACCCAGGAGGAAAAGGACAGGACTTGACAGGACTTGAAGAGGTCAGCAGTGCTGTGTTTCTTTTGCTGACACCACCAACACCAACACCTGAAAACACCCAAGCAGCACCGTCACCAAGCCGTGAGAGAAGCTTGTTGGTTCAACCTAAGGTCACAGGCGACCGTGAAGCGAAACTATTTTTAGTCCTCAAAAAAGTTTGAAATGTGACAATTTTAACAGAACAGATAAAAGCGACTGATAAGAGACAGATTTCATGACTTTTATTGAAGGTGAAAGTTTTCTGTCTCTTGAAACTGCACCTGTGAGATTAAATTGAACCACGGCCTAAGCAAAGCAGATCCTTCCACCATTTGTGGTTTGAAGAAACGCTTTCTCTTTCTTTATATCAATTTGTTACTGATCTTAAATGTTTTTTGTTGCGAGGAGTGCCCCAGGGATCGTTACTGGGCTCACTCGAAATACCTTCAAAATAAACTGCCAACAACAAAGTTTCTTATAAATAACATTTAAAGTTGTGAATAATGGTTGGTGTGATGGTCAGTGGGGGAGTCGGTTTCAAACCCAGTATCTGATGTGGCTCGGTGGGGGATGAAGTGCTGGGACTTGCGTACACCAGGTTTCAATAACAATGATGTCAAGACCCAGTCATGAAATCAAGAGTCCTACTGCATGTTTTCATGTGACAGCCAGACACTCTGTGTGTGTCTGTGTGTGTGTTGGGCTGTGGCAGGGTGTATGTGGAGTTTTATATGTGTGTGTGTGTGTGTGTTTGTGTGTGAAAGTGATTTGTGGGAGACTGAGGCCACTGAAGTCGCTGATATAATTAAAAGGTGTGATATTGTGTTTGTTATTGATCGGGGTGAAGCCAAAGTGGCGGCTGGAGTTAAACCAGATGTTGTCTACGGGCTGTGTGTGTGTGTGTGTGTGTGTGTGTGTGTGTGTGTGTGTTGGGGTGTCTGCTCGTCCCATTAAAGCCAGTAAACCAGTCAAACCCGCAGCGGAGAGGATCCCAGCAGAGAGGAGACACACAGCCGAGGATTAAAGGTGAGGTTGTCGGTCTGCGTTTTACCTGCGTTGTGTACTTTAAGCCAGAACGCGTTCTCTGACTTGCCTACAAAGTTTGAGGCGCGGCACCAGTACTTCCCCGCGTCTTTCTCTGTCACGTTGGACAGTTTCAACTTACTGTGGGCCTCGGTGTGTTTACTGACCACACTCTGTGAAAAGACACACACAGACACACACACACAGACCCACACACATATCCCCAAGATCTCATTTCAGTTTCTCATTTTCACACATGTATCATTCTCAGTGGCCTCTTTATTAGACACACCTGTATGACCTCGACGTCGCCTTCGCTCAACAGAATAATTTAACATCCAGCTAAATGCTAATTAATTAATTAACATCCATGGCAACATGAATGATGCGTTGATGATGTAAAATTAATAAAATGAATGTTGAAGTTTTTAAAAATGTTGCCAAATGCTATTTTAAAGGAAGTGAAAACAGATGAACGCCACACACGTCGAGTGATGCATTATCACATCCACACTTCACACCACACACACTGAACCACGTGCTGCCTATAGTTATATTACAGTCATGTATGTGCTACACACATTAATACAGTGTATTAACACACACACACACACACACACACACACACACACACTGCCTGTGACGGCTGATGAATAATTTAACGGGTTAAGCACATGAAGGAGAAAACATATCATGTTTTATGGTTTTTTAATGAACATCAAGGCTCCAGACGTCCAACGCCCCCCACGTCCCCCCCCCACGCCCCCGCGCCGGGTGAGTCGCTCATCCCTAATGTTTCTGAGCATCAAAAGAGTCACTGAGCGACTTCTGAAGAAAAAAAAAAGGAAAGATAAAATAATAAAAATAAGAACCCTGCCCCCCCCCCCCCCCCCCCCCCCCCCCCCCCCCCCCCCCCCTCCCACTTCTGAAGAAAAAAAAAAGGAAAGATAAAATAATAAAAATAAGAACCCTGCCCCCCCCTCAAACCCCCCCCTGCAGTTAACTCCTCCAGGATTCAGTACGCCACACATGACATGTCGCCAGGCGTCTGAATGAACTGTGGTGCGGCGAGAGCAGACACACGCAGAGACAGAGAGAGAGACAGAGAGAGAGACAGAGAGAGAGACAGAGAGAGACAGAGAGAGAGAGAGAGACGTACAGTAGATCTCAGTAAATACTGTTTCAATTATGTGGTAGTTGAAAATAGAGCATGGAGCCGCGTTCTGCCGTGACAGACTCGTTCGCCCCCTCTCTTTCTCTCCCTGTCTCTCTCTCTCTCTCTCTGCCCTGCTTCCTGTCTGTGTCCCTCCCTTCATCTCTCCATCCTTCTCCCTCTATCGCTCATAACAGACACATACTTTTCTGTCATATATATATATATGTGTGTGTGTGTGTGTCTGTGTGTGTGTGTATACAAATATATAAATATGTATACATGTATACATACACACACACACACACATATAACATGCACACACACTTCGTCACACAACCACTGAGTTTACTCGGTAAAGGTTTAGTGACATCACATCAGTAATCTGGAATATAAACCTATTTGCTGTCATACACAACACACACACACACACACACACACACACACACACACACACACACACACACACACACACACACACACACACATGGTATATTAGAATAAAAAGGCTGTTAGAGAAAACAGAGTCACTGGTGAATGTGTAATGTATATGTTATATAAAATAACAATAACTAGCTGAGTGAAACTGATTCCAGGTCTGTTTTCATCTCTCTCTCTCTCTATCTCCCTCTCTGTCTCTCTCTCTCTCTCTCTGCTGACGGTGCCCTTCCTTCTGCTCCCCCACTCATTTTTTCCATGGGCTTTTTTGGTGCCTCTTCCCTCCCTCCCCCCCTCCTCCTCCAAACCACGCGACGCAGCACATCTGACGGCAGCGGCGGTTAGCAGAGCCCGTCTCTCTCTCTCCCTGCGCTGCCGCCACCGCAGCAGTTAACTTAGTCCAAACCAGATGTTTTTATTCCCTCGCTCTCTGGAGGCAGAGAAAATGAAATGGGGAGGGGGGGGGGCAAATGAGAAAGCAAAGGGCCTCCTCGTTGTTTTTTTTCTTTTTCTTTTAAAGGGAGTCTTCCTCGCTTCACTCAAAATAACAAAACAGGCCTGGCAGTGGGTTTCGGGTGTTGTCCTCCATTTCTGCTCTATTCTTAAACCCCAGCAGGGTGCGACGAGGAGACGTCCACGAGCTGCTCCCAAACAGTAGCTAACCCTCCTGAGACGCCGGGACGCCCCCCCCCTCCCCCCGCACCTCCACACAACCCCCCCCGCACGCGTTTACTTAACCCCTATTACACAAGGCAGAACTGGTCTGAAACAAACGCACACACACACACATCAGGCATTAACGCAAGAGACAAGGTTGATATGATATATATATACATATATATATATATATATATAAGAGTGTGTAACATAACGTCGTCATTTGCGTAACCGTAACACCACACTGCGACTGACAGCGACATGGTGGTGTTATTGTGTGTGTGTGTCATTAGTAGCTGCGTATGGGGACGTGCAGGTGAGGCGTTCATCTCAGTCATGGAGGTGTAGTGTTGAAGGAACGAGCTCTGCGGTGAGAGGAGCCTGTGGCTCCTGCACGCCACCGACTGGAAGAACTCAACTCATTAGCCGAGACATTCAGGCGACATTAAATATGAGTGAAATTAGCATCAGCTGAAGTGGACTCTAACGAGTCCGAGACCAGGACTCGTTAGAGACGAGGCACAGACCCACCTTCAGGATGTTGACGTAGGGAACGCCGTCGGGGCCGTAGCGACTGCCGTTCACCTCGATATGTTTCAGCCACTGGATGTGCGGCTGAGCGTCGCTGTAGACCTTACAGTGAAACTCCACGTCGCTGCCCACCTCCACCGTCTGATTGGCTGGGAGACCCGCCTGAAGGATGGGCCTGTGGGGGGAGCGCTCTGAGAGACAGCACGCCATCATTAGCAAAGGTCAGGCATGGGACCGACAGGAGATAAGGACAGAACTTCATCTCCACTGACTGTGTGTTTTTCTGTGTGTTGATTTATTCTAAACGTGTCCGTGTTGTTTACCGAGCACATCCAGCTGGTAGGTGTGGGTGATGGTGCCGTACTTGTTGTGGACCACGCAGGTGTAGTTCCCCCGGTCGGAGGGCACGGCGCTCTCCATCACCAGGCTCCACTGCTGGTGTCGGAGCTGAGGAGGACACAGAGGTGGAACATGTCAGTAAAACACACATCTCCGTCTGGTCCATTTAAACCCAGTGCGTTCCCATTTGTGAAAACAGCTTGTTTATGTGGTCGAGCATCACGAGTCCGTCTCTGAGGGCTTCATGGTCTCCTCTGAAAACTGGAAAACAATGAATATAGGCGTAAAGCTGCAGGTGAGGTGTGAATGAAAACTCATCAGCCCCAGAGACACATGCTGTTCTGAGCTCTGTTTCCATGTCTGTCCGGAGAAAAGCGTCCTCTCCGGCCTCAGATCTGCTCCTGCCTTTGATTCCCTTTGATTGGAAACATCACAGTGAAGGTAGCATGGGTAAACAGGAGCGTGCTGTGTGCGCCGCGTGTTTACCAAGGTGCAAACCCTTTTGAACTGACATTTTAAATGGAAATACAACCTCATCAGCTCTTTATTAACGACACAGAGGATTGGTCGACAACGCGTCCGGCTGAAGGCACCAGAATAAAACAGATGAAAGCAGGAGAGACGCCTGATTAGATGCATATCGTTGTCGACGTCTGATAGATCATGGAAAATGTTCAAATGAATCTTTAACGCAAAAAGAGGAAAAAAAAAATTATATGAAGAGTGCGAATTCATAACAATGGAATGACGTTTAATAAAGTGATAATGAACAAAGGCTAAATCATTAGCACAGAGCAGCCTGGAGCTGCAGACAATAAATGATTGGACTCATTAGATTAGAACTTTCATGTAATATGATTATTATCACGAGAGGAATCTCAGTCGTCTGCAGCCAGGGAGGATTTCTTCTTCTGCACCTCTGGCTCCAGTCTGCCAGTCTAAATCAATCCATCCCAGAGGCGTCGCGGGGCACGTTTTTGTGCAGTAATTCAAACCAGGTGTGGCTGGATGGAAGCGGCAGACAGACACTAACTCGACAGATTCAGAAGCTCAGAGGCAGAGCGAGCGGCCCGGCACAGCGAGGCGAGAACAGAGAACCCGCTACGCATCATCAGTCAGTCTCCACGGGCCGAGACGGACGACCTCGCCACGTTAAGTGGAAACATGCCATGCAGACGCTGCCGCTCGCTCGCTGGCTGCGGTGAACTCCTCTGAACCAGGTCGCCGTGACTAAAGACGGCAGCGAGTGATGTCAACAAGCGGGCTTTTCAGGGTGGAACACTTAGCATCACCTGTGTAGGAAAATGTGTCGACCCAGAGAGGAGCGAGTGTTTTCACAAACCTTTAACCCCACGTGTTTAGGTAACTGCCCAGATCTTCGCACAATGTATACATTTGTCGGTGGAGGATGGCGCTCTCCTCCTCTCCTAACAGTCTTACAGCATTCGCTGCTCGCCTCCCCCTCTTGGAGGCCAATGCGGAAAATAATTTCACAGTGTAAATATTATGCCTGTGTGTGCTTTTCGCAGTTGCGTGGTAACGTAGACCAGGCTGCCCGCTCAGCGCTGGCAAATGGTTTTTTCAGAGCGGCCGGCTCCACCCCGTCTGTGCCCCTCTCAGCGCCGAGCGAGGAGTCAAACTGAAGTCAATGGCTGCTCTCATGAGCAGATGAGTGACGCCTTGTGCTGCGGTCGCTGCAGCAGAGGGAGGGAGGGGGGAAAAAACCCAAAACTGCAAAGCACCGAGAGTGAAGCTGAAACTGTGGTGAAACGCGGGCAGGAGTTCTGCAGGGGCCAAGACCACCAACAGAAACGGCAGAGTTACGATCTTCGTTTGGTTCTGACCGGGGAAAGCACCTTTGCTCGAGCGCCACGTTCTCATAACCTCCTGTTATTGTTCGTTTTTGTGCAGAGCGTCAGGTACAAATGAGCCTCATCCTGGTTCCAGTTTCACTCTTTGATTCGTGACTTCCCCTTTTACGTTCCCACACTGTTTACACATCAGCCCTGTAGAAACTGTAGCAAGGCGTTTAGCTGTGATGTGTGTTCATCACTTCATCTGCTAACCCCTGTTGAACCTGCAGCATTAGTCCTGAAACGCGATAATCCCATTCCTTCCAATCGAGCCAGATTCCAAACAGAATTAAATTATTAAGGAGCTTACATTAGAGTCATACGCGGCTTTAAAGGTTTGATGGCTCTGGCCATGGACCTACAGAAGAGCAGAAGCCATGGGAATGGACGAGGGGTCTTACACTGCAAAAAAATGTGCGTTTGAAGGCGACATTCATAGACTCTGGCTGAGTGAAGGAGTTGGTTTGGATTTATGTTTGATTCGGCATTTGGTGCGTGAAATATCTTGGGGCCCATTAAGTGTTCTGTCTTGCTTTGAGATATTTTTGCTTTTCCTCACAGAGCCTGCCATAGCAAACAGTGGAGTTGGTCGATTGAGCTATTTGAATCAAAACAAGAATTAAAGTCTCCGCTGACGAATCAAATGACTTGTAAAGATACCGACTTGTGTTTTTTTGGGTTTTTTTTGCAGTTGTCAAAGAAAACACAGGAAGTGCTGCTCCCTTTATAGTCGAAATCCTCCGTCTTCACCTCGCAAAATAGCCCTGTCAGAACCAGCAGGGGCCAGTTAGCAGAATTTATGGCTGTGTCAGGGCAGAGCAGTGGCCCGGATCTGTGCTACCGTCTAATTTGACCCACAGAGAAGGCGGAAACAGACAGAAGCAGCATGAAGGACTCGCTATTAAAGCTGTCAGAGATTGTCCATTGACTGATTTTGGCTGTGCACAGCACTGGATCAACAAACAGGAAGAGACTGGAAAGTCGGAAGAGTGAGAACTGAAAGAGGGGAGAAAACCAAATAAATGGGACAATCAGTCTTTTGATATCTACGACGTGTTTGGGTAAAGTGTCTGGGGAGAAAAGTGAATGACCCTAAAAGGCCTCGAATTAAAAAGGGTCCAAAAATAATCTTGCAAAGTGTAGAAATTCCGAGGCAGCCAACAGAGAGTCACAATCCAGGCTGGAAAAACAGGGATTTAAAGTGCTTAACGTCTTAAAGAGTAACAGTGTGGAGCCGCCTGAAGGACCCGGCCTCAGAGACCCGGCCTCGGAGACCTGTCAAAAGAGGGACTGAGAAATCTGTTAAGCGCTGTGCGACCTGGACGCAACGAAACACAATCATGACATTGTCAACGTTTTGTTTCGCTTGTGCCGCTGCCGTTTAGCACAAACACAATAAACCTCCGCCTGCCATAGGTGGCAGCGTACAACAGCATGGGTTTTAGCTGTCAGAGACTTGAGACGACTCAATAGGCTGCTGACACGCCCATCTCACCCCACCGCCATCTGATGGCTCAACAGAGACGCGAACTTTCACCTTTAGGCTCGGAGCCCCGTTCCATTATGCTAGGAGGCTCGAGCGCCGTGCACAATGCTCCGGCACGTCGCTCGGCTGGAATTTTATTTTCCAATTTACAAATGAGCCTCACATCCTATTTACCGTTTCATTTAGTTCCAACAAGCACATTTTTAGTTGCCCGTGTTGCATCGCAACAGAATTTAGTTGAGCGAGTGTTTGAGCAGACTCCAGTGGGCTGGTTGTAAATAAAACACAGAGACGATGTTAGTGTATAGCCTATAGGGCGATAATCCTGGGTTGGTCTTTGTCCCGATGCGGGACGTCTATATGAAGACATCTCTCGTCTTATTTGATCACATCACACTGTAAAATGTGGCACAGCGGCGCCTGTGTTTTAAGAATAAAAGATAACGTGATCCACAACAGCAAACAACAGAATCAGAACCAGAGCCGGTTCGTATGGGCTCATTTCGTGGCAAGTAGGTAAATATAACAAAGGCAAAACCCAGCGGGCGGCTGTGCATCATGGCAAATCTGACGATTCCGATTTATAAACACACTTCCTGCTCGCAGGGATTCACTGATCCGAACAGGACGGATCGGCTGCAGGAACCACTCAAACCAATCCACAGAAAAAAACAGACTGATTCACTTATGCGTCTACTTTAAACACAAAAATCATTTTTCTACGCAGATGAAAACGTCTCCACTGGCTCGGGAGTGATTAGTTAAAAGGCTTTATTTGCATTTTAAACACAACTCCATCGCTGCTGCACAGCTGCTCTGCTGACTGTTTGGTTTGCTCTTGATGAAATCATCCAGAGCTGCAGTTTGAAGCCGCGGCCGAGTCACATGTGGCTCCGAGACGCTGATTCTCATCACAAGTCATTTTCAACCATAATACCCATAATTCCCTTTGTGCTGCAGAATCGGAATGAGTTTGCTATAAAAGCATGTTTAGCCCCCATTCAGGTTTTACATGAACTTTACCTTGAATTTATAGAAACGTCGATTCATACAGTGATTATACAGTCGCTTTAGAGAATGAACGCTTTTCTTTCATCCTTTGAGTAACTTTAAGGTTAAGAGTTTCTCAGGACGGAGAAAACACCGTCTTCATCCAGAGCCATTTCATATCATCAGCTTTAAACCACAAAACTCATCTGACTCTAAGTGCTGGACGTTTCTGAGGCCCGAGAAGCCGATGAGTCGACACGAGTCTCCTCATAAAAGGTTTTACAGGGACAGAAGAAGAAGAACACAGTGTCTCACCAGAGAGGCCACTTCCAACCACTCCAGTCAGAAGACAGGAGGAATGCGTGTGTCCCAGTAATGGACACTAATGGTCGTCTCAGTCGCTTGTGAAGATACGAAGACGCTTAGCGTAAATGACAAACTGTCCCAGCTGAGAGGAATCTGCCGTGCTGATCATCAGGGATCAGTCGCCACGCCGTCACAGACACACTCCCGGCCCGGAGAGACGCGAGACACAAAACAGCCCGTCACCATCCGTCCAAACGCGGGACGTCGGACACGGTCACGATTCATTCAGGCCTGAAATTAACCACGGCTGTCAAATCAAAAATGATCTTGTCATTTCGATACGGACGGGGAGGGGGAGGGGGAGGGGGAGAGGGCTTCACCTCCAGGAATAAAGTCTTTAAAAGGCCATTGTCAGGCTGTCAGGGCTCAGGACGCCCCCACCCGCTGCCCCCCTCACCCCCAGCCCCGCTGGATGAACTCATCACAGGCTGATGTGAGGTGGGGTGACGAGGGCTGAGACACGGGGAGAGTGAGCACACTGCAAAAAATGTCTTCAAGCTTATTATCGATTAATGGTTTGATTCAAGAGTTCCTGAGTCTACACTGATCTAAGTTACTGATCAGTCAGCAGAGGGTTCACACACTGGGACTGGCTGAAGATGTGACCTCTGACCCCGCTGAAACCCAACAGGGTCACAGGCTGCATTGTCTCCCACATTCATGGAGCGTGACCTCGCCGTTCACCTCCCTCATCACATGATGATTGGCTAACTGGATTTCAGGAGAGCTCAGGGACGGGTGTGTGTGTGTGTGTGTGGGGGGGGACGTCTCAATGAAGACGCAGAGAATAACATGTTAATAATCACGTAAAGATACACATGATTAACATCTCAGTTAAAGCCGGATGTGCAAGACGTGAGCAGGAAAAGGTGACGGAAGGAAAACTGTTTTCCAGATACATCTGATGACAAAACAGACAGAATATTGATAATCCTGCAAACACTAAGGGGTTTAAGTGACGTTAAAGAAATAAGCCTGGAAGTTATGTAAAACCAAAGCTTCTTAAAGGGGAATTTCAAGGGTCACGTCTTTATGTCAAGTTTATCTAATGGTATTTTTATAGTCTGGTGTTTTGTTTTGCAATCTTGGTGGAATTAACCTTTAAAAACAACATTAATGTGTCAACGTATATCTGTTATTAAAGATAAGATAAGATAAGATAAGATAAGATAAGATAAGATAAGATAAGATAAGATAAGATAAGATCTTTCCCAGAAGTCGGCTTTAAAGCTCTTTCATGTATTCAGTGTATGAAACTATAACATGTAGCACAAATGTAACATCTTCCATTTGGCGTGACTCTCATGACTGCACCACAGTTGCCCATACTCTCAGCCTGGGTGGCCACAGTGGGAACTAAACCCACAGCCGCAGTCGGTGCCAAGTTGAACCCGCTGAGATACAGAGCGGAAAACGGGCGGGAATTCTTTCCTGCTGGCTTGTTGACAACTTATAATGTCACGACAGGAGCTGGCGGACTCTGTAGCGTCTTACTGTGGATGTGCAGCTATACATATCACGCTCTAATTATACATCTGTTATCACATGGGAGTTCAACCAGGAACGTGTATGGAGCAGCCACTGAGCGAACGAAGACACGACCTCTGCGAGAAGCAGCACACAGGTTCACTGACCAGGCTGACGCTAATATCTTAATGCTGTTTGATCGTTAATTTGAATCGACCGGGTTAGCGTTAGGACGATCGGGGGGGGGGGGGGGGGGGGGTTTGGGGGGGGGGTATTTGTCGGAGAAGCTCGGAGAGGTTTGTTGAACAGATGAATGAAATACCTACGTGCTCCGAGGCTTCGTAACGAGATTTAATTTAAAACAACGCCGACTCAAACTTTATCATCGGCAAATTGGTACGCTAAACGCTACAAGTTGTCCGAAAGCCACTGCAGTCGAGGGCAAGCTTCCTGAGGGCTGGTGGCAGGTGTGTGTGTGTGTGGGAGAGAGAGAGAGTGGGGACAGAGGGAGGGAGACAACTGCTGTTGGTCTGCTGGGAGCAGATGTTGGAGATCTCTGTAAACTGTTAATAGCTGCAGGATCTCATTACATTTAACCCTTTAAATCCCAAACCTCCATTGGGGAGAAAGTGTCTCACAGTCTCAGCGACCACTGTCGCACACTGAACCTTTAAACGGTTTATTCTCACTGCTTTCTGTTTCTGATTTATTTATAACACTGACTGAAGATCAATGAAAATAATAAGCGGAAGCTTTTGGTGCTGGAAAAACTGCTGGGTCGATTTGATGATTGACAAACGGGCTAGCAGGTAACATTTGTTGCACTGTCAGATTCAAGTTTCACTGGATGATTTAAAAAAATAAACCTAATTAATAATCAAGAGTCACTGTTTTAATTTAACAAGAAACTGTAAAAAAAAAAAACAGTTTTGACAGCAAGTTTTGAAAGAACACATTTCCAGTTTGCCTTTTTAAAAACGGAGATGAGTCCGTAAATCAAGACAAATGAAATCCCTTCCTGTCTCGTTATAAAGGCAGAATTCTGGAATTGATGGAGGATCTCTGGATGTAGTCACACAGAACATAGACCTCGTGTAGTTTCAGTTGATTTCGAAGCGAAACACCCGTTTCGACTGTTTGAATTCCGATGTTCTTAGCACAGAGAGTCTGTCTTTTAATCCCTCAGCTCAGGGCTATTAAACCAACACAAACGTAAACCAAGCCCTATTACTTTAAGCAGTGCCATTCCACACCAGAGCCCAGTGTTTAGAGTGAATCCGATGACAAAACTGAGTACAACAGCTGTTTGCTGCACTGTGTTACTGTCAACACTGAGCTATCACGCAAGCACGCATGTATCTGTGCACCACTCTGATTTCAGCACAGCAGTTTGAACCTCTAAATATATTCCGCTCGGAGTGGCTGAGGTTCGACTGGTCCGAGCGCTGCCGGGCCCAGAGTTCTGACCTTTATTCACCGTGGGAAGCTTCACCTTGGTTGAGTCGTCTATCAGCACCTAGCTTCACACTCATCCACTTATAGAAACTCACACCAGAGACCATCACAACAATCGCCCACTCTACTGATGTACGCACAGCAGCTCTAGTGGACGAGCATGGCATTAAGATGAGATGATCTAAGACGGTTACAAGGTTCCGCCTGTATGCGTATTTGATTTTGGATCTGTAAATCACAGGCTCGGTCATCTGACCTTTTGGTATCAACAAGTTTGTTCTCTCACCTTGATGCCTCCCATCCTCTGCTCCCCCTTGAACTCTTTGCCGTTTTTCAGCCAGTGGATGGATGGCACCGGGTTTCCGGATGCCGCACAGCGGAACTTGACAGTGTTGGCAGCAGGAACAGCCAGAAGCTTCTTGTCCATCCGATCAGGCTTGGTCCAATATGGAGCTTCTGACAAAGAAACATAAAGAAGAAAAGGATTGGATATTTTCAGTCAAGCCCCTCTAAATTAAAGTCTGTAAATTAGGTATTAGTCTCAGGTCAAACATCAAGTCATTCAAGATATTAAGATAAAGCATTTGAGGTGATTCTCAAACCACGTTCCAATTGTGCAAGACCTGGTCTCACATCGTCAAAGCCAACCTCAGGTTGCGGATCTGTTCAATTTAGATCAGTTGACAATCTCATGTCATCTGAGATTAAAGATGTGTCTTCAGGAGAAGTCAGTTCACAAGAAGACCTCGAGTCATTTGGATCAAGTCACAAGTTATTGAAGAGCAAGAGCCCAAACCACGAAACGTGATAAAAGTCTTTCAGGCCAACATAGTGTTTTTAACCAGCCGCCTGATGGTTAAAGGTTTCGGGTTTAAATAAATCACGTCTCAGAGTGTCATTTCTGTAACTCTGATCTGACTCTCTTTGCCAAAATGTGACACTTTCTGGTCCAAAGTGATTTGCCCTCAGTTTCCCATCATCTGGTGCAAACTTAGATCATAGATGTTCGGGCAAGGACCCTCCAGGAATTCATAGTAAGATGTTTTGGTAATTGCTAAAAGATGGGACAGATGGGAAAACTTGCTCCTCTGCCCTGTCTTCAAATTGGTCCATGTTGGATGATTTATGTACTTGGCCAGGACAGATGTGAGGTTTCACTTTAGATAATTAAATAGGCCCGACACAGTTACTGAGCTCAAAGAAACATACGAGCAGCTGCGGAGAGGCGAGATAAAGACGAGGAGAAGGAGACGCAGTGACGGTCATCAGTGAAAACAGGCTTGGACACACACAGGCTTTTCCTGGACCATGTTTACGAGCTGTTTAGTTCTAGACCGTGGTCCAGTCTCAGGTCCACCTCGCCGTCCAGAGAGATACAGTTAAGTTCAAGACGCAGCAACTGGTGTGAAACGCAGTTTGACGGAGGCTGAAAGGACACAAAGCGCGTCCACGGAGCGGCGAGGTAAACCAAACCGAACCGGTCGTCTTCGTCCCTCGCCAACAATGAGAGCGTCGCATCCCGAGGGTTTGGAAAGCTGTCAGGGCGATTTATTGAGTTGTATTGAGAAGGCGGCAGACAAAGAGAGAGGAGTGAGTGGGAGAGGACTATTGTCCCTGCAGTGTGTGTCTGTATGTGTGTGTCTGTATGTGTGTGTCTGTATGTGTGTGTGTGTGTGTGAGGCCGAGAGCAGCGATGCTCTGTGTGTGTTTCCCAGGACAAAAGAAGAGGAGGTGGCTGACCGGTCATCAGATGTCTCTCTTACTCCCCGACTGCAGCAGGAGAGAGGGCAGCTAATTACCATCTCAATATCTGTGTGTGTGTGTGTGTGTGTGTGTGTGTGTGTGTGTTAGCACTATCAGACTTTAATCTAACAGCGGTTACTGAAGTAGTTCTCACCCTCAAGCACCAGACGGGTGGAGTTTATCTCATCAGGACGACTCAGGTGAGACTATGCATAACCTGTGTGTGTGTGTGTGTGTGTGGGGGGGGTGTTCTCACATATTTCTGACACACTCTCTTTGGCTGCAGTCATAAAGTAAATAAAAGCAGACTCTCTGGTTATGAACGATTATTATGACCCAGAGTCTTCTTAGAAAGCAAACAACCCCAAACTGTGTGTGTGTGTGTGTGTGTGTGTGTGTGTGTGTGTGTGAAGAAACTCTCCTGGAGAAGCTGAACGTTGCTCGCTGCTTGAGTTAGAGACAAACCCCAGCTCACAGAGACAAACACTCTCCACATGCAACCACTAACACACACCACAAATACACACACACCACAAATACACACACA
>JAFBJQ010001413.1:161398-200884 GCA_016785345.1 Trinectes maculatus
ATATATATATATATATATATATATATATATATATATAACCTCTAGTTCATTTTTGCACATTTGCTGTTATTTATATATTTATATATTTATAATTAATAGAGACTCTTAATTTGTTGTTATTATTGTCAGTAACCAAACCTATTTCTCTCTGAAGCTTCACTCGCTGACTTGTGTGTGTGTGTGTGTGTGTGTGCGTGTGTGTGTGTGCGTGTGTGTGTGTGTGTGTGCGTGTGCGTGTGCGTGTGCGTGTGCGTGTGTGTTCAGTCTCCACACGCATTAGTGTGGCTGCTGGCTGTCTTATCCCCTGTCTGTCCTCGGAGGATGAACTAATGACTGCAGCTCATCTGTCTGTCTCTCTGTGTGTCTGTCTGTCCTGTGGCCAGCCGCATCATGCAGTCTGTCTGCGTGTCTGTCTGTCTGCGTGTCTGTCTGTCTCTCTGTGTGTCATAATGCAGTCTGTCTGCGTGTCTGCGTGTCTGTCTGTCTGCGTGTCTGTCTATCTGCGTGTCTGTCTGTCTGCGTGTCTGTCTATCTGCGTGTCTGTCTGTCTGCGTGTCTGTCTGTCTGCGTGATGCCGCCTGCTCCCTCATTAACAGACCGTCTGTCTGTCACCGTCCTCTCTGCCTGTGGACGCATGTCGTTCATCCGCTCGCCGTCAGGGACCAGTCACATGACTCCTCTCTGCCCCGGCCAGCTAATTAGCGGCGGCTTAATGAACATTAAGCAGAGATAGAGGTTTAGCGTTTCGGGGATAATCCCTCTCCTTGTGGCAGGAGACCGGAGCCTCGCGTGTCGCGGGCCGGAGTCACATCCTGAGATTAACTCTGCCGCTCGGAGGCTGTGCACGTCTGCACTAACACGCCGCCGCCACCGCCGCCGCCTCCGCCGCGATATTCAGGTTTGATGTTGCAGGTGTTAGTGATGTACAACACAACGACAGCAAGGCGGCCATGTCTGCTGAACATCAGCCATGATGATGATCTTCATCTTTTATCGTATCATCCATCATCTGTCCTGCTCTGTCTCTGACGCTCATCGTCTTCGCCCGTCTCCCTCTCTGCATCACAACACAACGACAGCGTGGTGGGACATCACGCCATCGCCCGTCACTCTGTGTTCCCCTGCTCCTGAACGCCACATATCCCCAGAGCATCTCGTATCACATCAGAGCAGCTGAGATGGATGAAGCTGCTGGGGAAGCAGCGGCTCGCGGGAGACGCGGTTAACGCGGTGGACAGGTGGACACCGTGTGGGTATGAAATTACAGATACACAACTCCAGTTGTGTTGATGCAGGTCGATAAATGAATCTATGATGAATCTACGATCTTTACGTCTCCTGACGAGCGAGATGAGCTCACGATCTAACATCCAGACAACAGGAAACATTTCTGCGTCACGAGACGCGGCGGAACGACAAAAACGCAGCGCCGCACTTTTCACCGGCTTATTGAGTTTAGCTAATGACGCACAGACGGCGACAGCAGATTCCCCCAAGTAACTAAAAGTAATTAAAAGACTTAATTAGAAAGCAGAGGGTCTGAAGTCCTCACAGTGCAGTGCTGTGTGATTTGTTGTGTGACTTGATGTGTGAAATGATTTCATTGTGCGACGTATGTTTGAAAAGAATCATAAAGAATTCACCATTTCCATTACCTGCATCTCCAGGGTCTTCATCATAGTCTTCATCATCACCAGACGACAGAGAATCTACAAGGAGAAGACAACGTCAGCTGATGAATGTCCCAGTGACAAATCTCACACAAAACCCACACACGTCACACAACAGTCGTGTGCTGTGCCGCACAACCGGAAACAAAGACACAAGAGAAGGAATTTAATCCACGTTAAATGGCCATTGGAGATTTAATGGTGCGTGATGGAAAAACAACAACGATGATTAGACACACACACACACACACACACACACACACACACACACACACACACACACACACACACACACACACACACAGCGGCCATGTCTGCTGAACATCAGCCATGATGATGATCTTCATCTTTTATCGTATCATCCATCATCTGTCCTGCTCTGTCTCTGACGCTCATCGTCTTCGCCCGTCTCCCTCTCTGCATCACAACACAACGACAGCGTGGTGTGACATCACGCCATCGCCCGTCACTCTGTGTTCCCCTGCTCCTGAACGCCACATATCCCCAGAGCATCTCGTATCACATCAGAGCAGCTGAGATGGATGAAGCTGCTGGGGAAGCAGCGGCTCGCGGGAGACGCGGTTAACGCGGTGGACAGGTGGACACCGTGTGGGTATGAAATTACAGATACACAACTCCAGTTGTGTTGATGCAGGTCGATAAATGAATCCGTGATGAATCTACGATCTTTACGTCTCCTGATGATCTAACATCAGAAAACATTTCTGCGCCACGAGACGCGGCGGAACGACAAAAACACCGCGCCGCACTTTTCACCGGCTTATTGGGTTTAGCTAATGACGCACAGACGGCGACAGCAGATTCCCCCAAGTAACTAAAAGTAATTAAAAGACTTAATTGGAAAGCAGAGGGTCTGAAGTCCTCACAGTGCAGTGCTGTGTGATTTGTTGTGTGACTTGATGTGTGAAATGATTTCATTGTGCGGCGTATGTTTGAAAAGAATCATAAAGAATTCACCATTTCCATTACCTGCATCTCCAGGGTCTTCATCGTAGTCTTCATCATCACCAGACGACAGAGAATCTACAAGGAGAAGACAACGTCAGCTGATGAATGTCCCAGTGACAAATCTCACACACAACGCACACACGTCACACAACAGTCGTGTGCTGTGCCGCACAACCGGAAACAAAGACACAAGAGCAGGAATTTAATCCACATTAAATGCCCATTGGAGATTTAATGGTGCGTGATGGAAAAACAACAACGATGATTAGACACACACACACACACACACACACACACACACACACGCACACACACACACACAGAGACTCCGCTCATTGAGAAAGTCATGAATGAGTCTTCAGTCCTCTGGAGCGCGGCGGCGTCCTCAGATATTACAACCCAAACATTTCCACAGACGAGGGTCATTAGAGCTGCTGTGTGTGTGTGTGTGTCTGTGTGTGTGTGTGTGTGTGCATATCTAGAAGATATACACACACACACACACACACACACAGAAAGACAACTGTTCCTCAGCAGCTTTGCGACGCGCTCTGACTTTGAGGCTCGCTCACAGTGAGCGTGTCGGATGACGTCTCATTATTCCTCAGCCACAGATCAGATTATTTCGATTTGCTGAGTCGTGGGTTTTTCACGGCGGCTCTGTAATCGCTTCCCATGCGACCTCGCCGTCTTCTGGTTCAGCGCCGCGCGTCTCGTTAACGAGAACCAGCTGTTACCTGAACTGATGCTGCTCCTGGAACTCAACACTTCTCTTTCCTGACACCTCAGTCCATGACTCAACTCTGCTCGTGTGTGTGTGTGTGTGTGTGTGTGTGTGTGTACCAATTACAAAAACATCAGAGGAAAATACTAATATTCCCCAAAAGGCCTTTGTGGCACAGATCTTACACTGACAGTCATCTCACACATCTATGCATGCAAACATTTTGTGCTAATTGTGCTCTTTGTGCGCTAATTGCCACACATTATTACAGAAACACATAAAAACGAAATACACAAACATAACAATTAGTCGCAGCAAATGTGCAGACGGTTATGTGGCGTTGCGTTCATTAAACTCAATCGACGCTGAATTAGAACTTCTCGTCCCAAACGTCAAAGTCATTCATTCAGAAGTGTGTGTGTGTGTGTGTGTGTGTGTGTGTGTGTGTGTGTGGCTGCTTTCCGCTGTCTGGACTTCGTCCAGGTGCTAAATCTGATACTGCTCCCACATATCTGACACCTTACTCAAATATTTGAGGAAAAACACAATCGTCTGTGTGTGTGTCTGTGTCCGTCTGTGTGTGTGTGTGTGTGTGTGTTTAAAGTCGAGGGAGGAGAACAGGATATTGGTCGTGTGTGCTATAAAAAGTCGTACTGTATAGGCAGCTGAAACATATGCAGTGTTAGAGCGACATGAGAATGTGAGAAGTGTGAGTTGTGGTAACGTCTCCACCTGTGTGGTTTGAACACAGTGAGCTGAGCGGAGTGTTGTTGTGTATCTGATGTGACGGGGGAAGACGGACTGAGGGGGCGCTGCAGTCTGGAGCGGATACGTGGGTCCGGGTGGAGAAGCCGTCCTGATCTGATCAGGCCATTTTCTCCCCGGCCTGCAGCCAAACACATGCATGTGTGTGTGTGAGTGTGTGAGAGGGGGGTGAAGTGTGTGTGTGTGTGTGTGTGTGTGTGAACTCTCTCATTTCTTGCCACCCCATCTGTTTTCAATGATGAAATGTTTGGAGCTAATTGCTTTCTAATTAGTTGTCAATAGCACTTTCAGCTGGTGTCCATGAGTTTTACGGGAACTGCCTCCACCCCCCCCACCTCCCCCTCCGCCCCCACCCCCCACCACCTCCCACACCCTCCACAACACAACACACCCGCGTTACAGCTCATTCTGCATCACACACTTTATTCACTTAGCACTTTCAGCTGGTGTCCATGAGTTTTACGGGAACTGCCTCCACTTTTAAGCCACCCCCCCTCCCCCCCACCCCTCAATAACCCCCACCTCCCCCTCCGCCCCCACCCCCCACCACCTCCCACACCCTCCACAACACAACACACCCGCGTTACAGCTCATTCTGCATCACACACTTTATTCACTCCCTCTCCTGATCATGAATTTCACCTCTGACCTCTGGGAGTCAGAGCCCGTGTGCATCATTACACTGTGTGTTACGGCTGGATGTGGGCGGCGGGTGCGGCGGCGTCCTCTCACCTGTCACCCTGATGGTGTAGTTGCTGAGCAGCATGTTGCTGCGGGCGTGTCGACACGTGTAGACGCCCGAGTCCTCGGACGACACGTTGATGATGCGTATCATCCTCTGACCCAGCCGCGTCCGGTCACTCGCCACCAGGCCCGCGCCGTCTTTGAACCAGGTGACGGGCTGCGACGGGTCGTCCCCCTCACATGCCATCTCCAGGGTGTCCCCTACGCCCAGGACATAGTCCTCCAGGAAGGCTGTCTCGCTGGACACGGAGTCTGTGGACAAAAAGACGCACACGTTGCAATTAAACTCACATTCATCATTAGCTGGATATTAGCTGACGCCAGAAAACGTCAACTTCTGATTCCAGCATGAAGAAGCAGGAGAAGAAGAAGGAGAAGACAGATGGGGGCCGTGTGGACGTTAACCCCCCCCCACCCCCCCACCCTCTCCGGCCTCCGCTGTCCAACACCACCTCATTCACTCCATCACGCTCCAGCGCCAAGGAAAAACCAACATGTTTACAAGGCTCGGAGGCTGAGGATGCCGGCCTCCTCTGAGGACGGAGCAGACACGGAGACACACGTCTGGACAAATAAACAAACACTGGTCCCCTTGTGTGTGTCCCCCCCTCCCCGTCCTCCCATCACCAGTGTCCTCTCATCCAGGACTCAATTACACAGTCAGAGAAAGAGAGAGACGACAACGACGACAACATCTTCTACACTCTGGTTGATCGGGGCAACCGTTCAAACAGAGGACACACACACACACACACACACACACACACACACACACACACACACACACACGGACACACTAGCACACAAACGCCTGCATACTTTCACACACGCAGGAGTGAAGCTGTGGTTGTTTGAGCAAGCTGCTTGAGCAACAGAGTACACAAAACGCACACTTGTTCACACACAGAAACGCACAACCACCCACCCGCCCGCTCATGGGAAAAGACTGAACGAGGTGTGTTAAGAGTGTGATTTATGATAACACATACAGCCAGTGTTGACCCGCTGCGAGGGAACGTGAACGCACAAAGCTTTAAACGCCGATTAGGAAACTGCACAGACGAGACTTTGTTCACGGAGAACACGACATGACAGACAGACAGACAGACAGACAGACAGACAGACAGACAGACAGACAGACTGTGTGTTACCAGCCAGGTAACGATTGTGTGTCAAGTTGCAGGATGTTAAACGTCAAATGTGCGACGTCTCTGAAAGTCACATAAAATAATAAAAACAACGAAACTTTTTGTCCTCGTCATAAAACCGAATCATAAAATAGTTGAAAATACAAAAAAAAGAAATGAAAATCACATGAAGCAGCAGTAGCTGCAGCGTTTACAGCGGCGCAGTGGTTAAAGTTAACGAAACGCACATTAAAATGTCCCGTTAAAGCCTTCAATCAAGCCAACTCTCTGGACGAGTGGTGAATTGTTCTCCCTCTCCTAAAATCACTCGTTTCCCCCCGGTGTAATAAGTCATTCATGTGTAACACACGTTCTTTTTTTTTTTTCTCTGCAAAGACAAAAAGGCCCTGTCAGGAAAAAGAAGAAAAAAAAACAACACACGGAGACGACGTCGGGGACATAAATTCAAACCCAGCATGAATGAGTGTGTAGCTCCGCCTTTCACTTATGACCCCTGTGAAAGAGCAGGAACAAACATCTCCAGGTCATGGACGTGGAGAGCTGGGCTTCATGAGGTCCACATCATCATCTCCACAGAGTCGTAAGTCACTTTGGCTTCATGGACCCTGAACACAACACGCGACAACCTCCGCTGGCTGATCGGCAAAACAAACACAATTTACTCAAAGAACAAAACCCAAATATTGATATATCTGTCACCGGAAGAAAAAAAATCAATATGTCAAAGTCAACGACTGCATAAAAAAAAGATTTTTTTTAAAAAAGATTTAAAAGAGAAAAAAAATCTCTGCTCCTGTGTCAGGTGGTCGTCTTTGTCGAGTCTTTGAAATGCAGATGTGTAAAGGTGCACAGACTGTGCTGCCTTGTTCTACCGCCCAGAGGAGAGCGCTGAGTCGTGAGGTCACAGGTCTGAGCACCTTGACGAGAGTTTTTTTTTTTTTTTAATACACTGGTGTCAGTGTGTCAGAGGAAAAAACGCAGCGATGGGGAATTTAGAATTAACCCTTTAAATTTCCATTTTACCTGCTTTTTGGAATCGGAACCAGTTTCAGTTCCCAATGTGGTGCATGTACACAATTACACATTCATACCAAACACATACACATACACTGACACACACTCGCACTGCTGCGTATAAACACGTACGTGACCTGGCTTCCTGTGGCGTAACCCGACGCCGCTGCTGAAACCACAGCTGCTTTCACACAGCAATAAAACGACCGAGGCTGCAGGTTATTACACAATTAATAATGTTTTCTTCATTAACTGTGTAATAAACTATATATATATATATATACATATATATATATATATATATATATATTCCTGCCAGATTCATCTTTCTACTTAAGGAATGAAAAGAATGTGCTCGTTATCAGCTGATACACACTGACGAGTGTAAAGCCGGAGACGATTCTGTGTCTTTGTCTCACATCGTTTGTCTTTTTGAATCTCTGGTTCTGTCTGTTCTCTGTGATCCGCCTGACGATGATGGCGATGGCGGCGATGGCGGCGATGGCGGTGATGGCGGCGATGACGATGATGGCGATGGCGGTGATGAGGGTGCGTTTGATGGAACAGTGAAAACGGGTCAGAGCTGAAGTGACTGGGACAAATGCGGATGAATGAAAGTTCTGCTGCGGCAGCGTTTCAGCGCCGTCCAACTCGATATCAGCAGCTACACATTCCTGCTGTTTCCTCATCCGCCGCGGCATGTGTGAGCTATCGGCTGCCTGTTGTCTTTTTGAATCTCTGGTTCTGTCTGTTCTCTGTGATCCGCCTGACGATGACGGCGATGGCGATGATGGCGGTGATGGCGGTGATGGCGGTGATGGCGACGATGACGGCGATGGCGATGATGGCGGTGATGGCGGTGATGGCGGTGATGAGGGTGCGTTTGATGGAACAGTGAAAACGGGTCAGAGCTGAAGTGACTGGGACAAATGCGGATGAATGAAAGTTCTGCTGCGGCAGCGTTTCAGCGCCGTCCAACTCGATATCAGCAGCTACACATTCCTGCTGTTTCCTCATCCGCCGCGGCATGTGTGAGCTATCGGCTGCCTGGCGTGTGTGTGTGTGTCTGTGTGCGAGTGTGTGTGTGTGTGTGACAGGGGTGGGAGTGCTCTCACCGGATCTCGGGCCAGCTGGAAGCAATGTGTGAAATGTACTTTTTGAACGTGTGTGCAAATGTGAATGTGGGCTCAGATATGTACTGCGTTTGACCATAAGTCAGTAACTGTGTGTGTGTGTGTGTGTGTGTTGGGCTGGATGGTCAGGATCCTTCTAACCCTCTCAGCTCGATATCATAACAAACAGCCCTTCACAATCACAGAGAGTCTCTATCAGACGCCGAGCCGAGCCGAGCCGAGCCGAGCCGAGCCGAGCCGAGCCGAGCCGAGCCGATCCATCTGTCCACACACACTCACACACTCCATCTCCTCTGTCGCACTGAAGAGGTTTATTTATCCTCGACAAACTTCTGCAGGGGCCGACGGGCAGGCCGTGGCCCCGGGGATGAAAAGGGCTCTTTATGTGGGAAGCCTTGCCACCGCCTGGTCCTCGCTCCCTCTCGGACACACGGAGGGGCTGAATGAGAGGTCTCAGAGGAACAGGAAGCCCCGAACAACACACCACCCAGCTTCTGCTCCATCAGGTCACATGGGAACATTGTTGCCATTGGACTCAGACTCAGACACTTTATGTTTGAGATGATGTTTGTGTCCAACTTTAGTAAGACCTCATTAGACAACTTATTACTGTCCTCTAAACTTTACACTCAGATTTAGGGTCAGGGTCAGGGTCAGGGTTAGGGTTAGGATTCAGGTTTGGGTTGTGACTGGGGTTAGGGTTAAGGTTAGGGTTAGGGTTAGGGTTAGGGTTGGGGTTAGGATTAGTGTTCGAGTCAAGGTTAGGATTTGGATTTGGATTTGGGTTAGAGTTAGGATTAGGGTTAGGGTTAGGATTAGGGTTAGGGTTAGGGTTGGGTTTAGAGTCGGGGGTGGGGTTATATAAGCAGCGTCTATTAAAACGTCCAGCGAGGAACATAAACACTAACCGATGACAGGACTCTCTTTAACGGGGGCTAACAGGTACTCTTGTTGCGTCTGGCAGAAACAACGCGTACCTTTAAACCATATCTGTGTTTAAACTGCGTTTGAAAGCAATGGATTCCAGATGGGCAACGGAGTCATTCATCTTTATCAAGCTCCTCTTTTTCAATTCTCCTCCCCGCACTGAGCTAATTACACAACGAGGTTTGTGTTTCTAACATCTGCAACGCAAACCGGTGGCAAACAATCCAGGAACAAATGGCTTTTTTTATTGCAGGTAATTGGTTGTTTGCTTCTGCTGCTGAAACAGACCGGACTGGTTCCCTTCAGCGGGGAGAGCAAATACTTTCCACATTTTGTTGATCACTCATGGCCAATTGGTGTGCACGTGTGTGAAGGTGAGAGCGAGGACAGCGTGTGTGTGTGTGTGTGTGTTTGTGCCGGTGTGAGTACATTTCATTCGTGTGTATTTGTGAGATCTGGGGTCATTAGCTTTAAAAGGAGCCTGGCGACTCCATCAGGCGGCGTCAGCGCCACAGAGTCACGCGTGGAAACAGAATCATCTGAACTCAGACGCAGGAAATGTTCAGGAAAATTAGGTCCAACCTGCTGATGAAGACTGCGACACCGGGTCGTTAACATCAATTAGCGTCAGACAGAGTAAGACGGTGTTTTGGAAGTTGACGTCATGTGACCTGTATATTAACGCGTCATTCACTGTGTACGATGAAATGCAGCAGGTCCCGGACCCCCTGCCAACCGCTTGGCAGACTCACCCCTTCCCCTCCTCCTCAGACGAGCCAACATCACATGACCTTCAAACAGGATCTGTCCTCCACCACCCCCCACCACCCCCACAGCATCACCCCCCCACACCCCCCCATAAAGAGCACATTTCTCTTCCTCCATTTCACAGCTATGCCAGTTGTAAATCCTGCTCGTCCTGGAAAAGTTCCCTCTTCTTTTCGACCACCTTCCTTTTTCCTCTCTCTCTCTCTCTCTCTCTCTCTCTCTCTCTTTTGGCAGTGTGCAGTGAAAGCCCCTAATCTCTGTTTAATATGGTTTGGCCGGATGTAAATACCCCCGGACAATGCCCCTAATCTGGGCCGGCCTGACAACCTCACACCGTCGCCGAGCAGCCTGCCAGGAGGAGATGGAGAGAAAAGAGGGATGGCTCGGCGGAGATCAAGGAGGGGGGGGGGTGTCCAACCAGCTTGTTGCCTCTATTCTTTAGCTAGCTGAGCCGCCCACGTATCAAAAGGGCCCATAAAATCAAGTTAAAGATAGACACTGCCTCTAAACATCCCACCCCGGGTCCCGTCCAGCTCGGCCCCCCAGCACCTGCCCCTCCGCTCGGCTGCGTTAACGAGCATCGGAAGCTACTGTACGTCCAGAGCATCTTGGCAGCGGCCAATCGCCTCAGCTCCTTTCATACCCCCATCATCACCCCCCACCCCCGCCCCCACCCCTCCAGACTCAGCACAGCGCCTGGGTTTGGTCCATGGTCATTGTCATTCCAAAGACGAACTGGCCTAGTTTCAATTGAGCGGACGAGTGTAAGGAACCCGGCCCACAAAGGCCAGGATGTCTGAGCCGTGTGTGTGTGTGTGTGCGAGGCTACGACACAACATCACACTTCCCTAAACAACACGCAGGAACCAATCTGATTACAAGGCGGCTTTCCGCATCGCACAATTGGTTTTTGTTTTTTTGGCGGCACGTTTGAGTCCGTGTCTCCACTAACACGGTGCAGTGCAGTGATGATGTGGGCGTCAGCTGTGCAGCATATTGATATCAGGTGATATCAGGTCAACTGAAACGACTTCACGCAGGCGTTCGAGGGAAAAGTGATGCTCGGTCTGCTTCCTGCTGAGTCGGGGAAACGACTCAAAATTAGAGCAACAACAGAAAAACTCCACTACAGAGTTTCCTGTGTGCGATTTATTTACACTCTGATACTGATATGTATTGTCATGAATAACGACACAGCTCAAAACCAAATAGTTTTTTTTGGGGGGGGGGGTAAAACTTCAAATATCAGAAAATGACAAAGTTCAAAGTGAAGACTGAAGACGTTCGTCTCAGATGTGGAGCTGAGAAGCAGCTGATGGAAACCAGCTCCGAGTGACACGGCAGGAGGAGACGCCTGATGGACACGTTCACCTTTGACCTCAGCTGAACCCGACCTCACACACACACACACACACACACACACTCTGATACACTCCAGTCTGATGGACGACCTGCCGCCATAAATACTGCCCTGCCCTGGTACGACAGCGATAGCAGTGTGTGTGTGTGTGAGGTGACAGAGACGTCAGTGTCACACTCGTCCCATGTGTCGCCGTGGCAACACTACAAACCCAGACAGCAGCATTGTGTATTCAGCCTATAAGGGGAAGGGGGGGGGGGGACGGCAGTAATCGTGTTTACACTCTCTCACAGCGACTCGCTGTTTCAGAGAAGTGAACAATGGCGACAAAGAGAAGCTTTGAACTGAAAGTTAAAACCTCATCTAGACTTTGTTAATTAATCTGTCACACACTGCACAGAAAAGGCCCTTTATCAACCCTCTGCCAGTTCCCTTCACTGTGAACAGACGCCGGCACCAGCAGCAGAAACATGGAGCAGGAAGTACATGGCCGCCGGTGGAAACACCTACAGGTCACAGCAGACACGCCGGGTTTTTGATTTTAAATCTTTTTTCTTTTTTGTGTCTGATGTTAAATATTGTCGGTGATTCTTAACGACATGCCTAAATGAATAATTATCATATTGACGTCGGCTCGTGCTAATTATTCCACACGACGAGCTGATGAGCTTCCTGATGCGGTCTGGAGTGTGGCGGCGGGTGGAGGACTGGTCTGGGGTTCAGCAGGACACTGACGTGTTCACAGCTCTGTTTACGATGCGGTTCATTAGCGCGGCTCGTCTGTCTCCCGCTCTCGTTACCTCACGATGTGAAACCGCCACCAACGCTGCATCCGTCAGCTGCTTCCTGTCCCGCCCCGAACCCAGCTCTCACTCTCACTGTGGTGTGTTTGATTATTCAGCTGCACACCAGTCGTTTCTATCAAATATAACACACTTTCATTTCAGCATAAAAATAACTAATCCCAACATATCTATGGTAACCAACTCTGTTACCGTGGAGCCCGCGTGAGCTCCACTCTGCCATTCATTAAAGACTCAATGGGGTTTCCATAGTAACACAAGATGATGGTATAGAGCTGTGAACATGAAACGTTCGGCCGCGTTTCTATTCGTCCAACTGGCAACTGAGGGAAACACTCGCTCTTCACTCCCACCACTAAAGTCAAGCTGCTAATTGGCCAGAATTATAATTATATATACTGTGTATATACAGTATGTATATATATATATAAAAACACATAAACACATCACATTTTATGTCTGTAACTGAGAACAAAAACAATGAAAAGATGAGCGTGATGACTCATCCAGTCACAAAAAAGTCTGATCACTTTATAAGTTTCTTCACGATCTGTCAGCTGTGAATGTCTGAATTTATCGTTTGTTTGGGTTAAAGGCCGCCGTTGTTGCAGCTTCAGAGGTCAAAGGTCAGAGTCTGTTGTGTAGCCTGTAAGACCTCACACACACACACAACCAGAGATAAACGAGGCTGACTACACAGTTTTCCAGTCTGAACTGTGGCGGTGCGGGCGCATTAAGCTCTGCGGTAACAACGAGGAGAAAGTTGTCACATGAGGAAAAAATGCAGCCAGTTACCAAACACACCAAACTCAAAAAAAAAAAAAAAAAACATCTTCATGGGAGTTTTGAAGAATTTCTGACGTGGCTTTAAAAAAACAAAAAAAAACCCCAAACTGGAGTCAGCTCGACTGTCACCGCTCTGCTGCTCGCCGGCACAACACCAACGCTCTCGCTCGTCTTTCCAGGCAGAAAAAAGGCTCCATTACGCCCTGCAGACGGTACAAGGCTTTATTATTGTAGCTCCCCTGGCAAAATAACAGGGGAGAGACGGGTGAGGGAGGGAGGTCGAGTTTGGTTTCAATATTAGATGTGTCAGCCGGCCTGGATGTGGGGGAGGGGGGGGGGGGCTTTAAGCAGAAGCGCATGTGAGGGCGTGATGGATCTGTCTGATGGAGGTGAACAAAGATGAGATGAGATGAATAAACCTGGTGTAAACTGATATGGAAGTTGTCCACTTATTTACGGCCGTGCCAATAAAGCTAATTTGAATTTGTCATTGCAGACACAGAGAAGAAGAGAGGAAGAAGATAATGTGTGTGCATGTGTGTGTGAGAGAGAGAAAGAGAGAGAGAGAAAGGAGAGAGAGAGAGGACAAGAGGAGGCTGAAGATGAAAGAGACACTCACAAGCAAGGAGGTAAGTACCCCCCCCATAACACACACACACACACACACACAGACACACACACACACACACATACACACAGAGACACACACACACACACACAGTGGGAGAGAGAGTTAGTTTACCCCAACATCTTAAAAAAAATCTCGTCTCTATGAAGGAAGACAAGTCTCCATTATGTGTCTATGTACACAGATATATGTCCCCACAACGTGGGTAATACCAGACCACACACACGCGCGCACACACACACACACACACACACACACAATGTCGAGCAGTGTCTGTTGGCTCTCAGTTTCCATTCACAGAAATGTAAATGGGCTCCAGCAGAGCCAGACAGGACAACTCTGCTCCTGGTTAGTGGTCACACACACACACACACACACACACACACACACATAGAGACATGACATCATGACATCATGTGACATGTCAGTGATATATATATATACAGTATATACCTTCTAGTCTCCATATGTTACAGTGTTTGACAATGCAGATACACAGAAACAATACAACAACTAAAACTCTCTCTCTCTTTGTGTGTGTGTGTGTGTGTGTGTGTGTGTGTGTGTGTGTGTGAAAGAGAGTGTTGGCGTCCTTGCAGCTCAGCACACAACCTCCCATCTGTTTACCTCTGCCAGCAACAAAACATACACACACGCGCACACGTGTATACACACACACACACACACACACACACACACATTGTCAATTATGATAATTTAATCAAGTAATAATTAATAATGGTTTAATTATTTCATTAAACCACTGGTGACAGTAAATCCAGATGTTTGACAGAGAGGAGCGATAATAGGAACATTACTAAGAATAATAGGAATAATCACAGGAATGATAGGAATGATCATAGGAATATTAGGAATAATAATAGGAATAATCACAGGAATGATAGGAATGATCATAGGAATATTAGGAATAATAGAGAAAGTGTGTGAGACATGGAACTTTCAACAAAACTCAAACAGTCACGTCATAACACAGATATATATTTGTCAGATTTCACTGACGCTCCAGGTGATTTACCCTCAACTCACCCCCCTGGCCCCACCCTCCACCTCCACCACCACCAGCCCCACCCCCCTCTGTGTACCCAGTAAAGCCCCCCCCCTCGATACGACACAACGAGCCTCTTTGTTTCCACTCTCTCTGTTTATCTGTTAACTATCTCAACAATTTCCTTAAGGGGAGCTTTGTAATTAAAAACCTGCCGTATGTCAACACCGCTGTCAGGCAGCACGCTGAACCACAGCCAGAGGTACAACTGACGCGTACCTGTGTGTGTGTGTGTCTGAGTGTGTCTGAGTGTGTGTGTGTGTGTGTGTGTGTGCACATGGAGCAATCAAAGGGCTCAGATGCTGATGGAGATTTGAAAAGTTGCCAAAAACAAAGAAAACAGTCTGTGAAGATTTAAGGCTTAAAATGTGTGTGTGTGTGTGTGTGTGTGTGTGCGTGTGTGTGTCACAGTGTATCGGTATGTGTGCTGAGTGGGAAAGAGAAAAGAGGGCAGGGGTTAACACACACACACACACGCGCACACACACACAGGTCTGTATTTCCATCCATTATTCATCCAGTGACGTGCAGAGAGTGTTTCAAAGGGCATTAATGAGGTGTGTTATTATTAATACATACAGGTTTGAACACAGCTGACAGTGAGCTGCACAGCTACACAACCAGACCCAGTGACCCACACCCAGACAAACGCACTGCACAGTGTCCAGCGGGTGGGATTAGTTATGGGTCGATTATCAGAAGACACGTTAAATCAGTATGGGACAAAATGAATTCCAGCTGTTGTCGTTATTGTGCAGGTTTAAAGGTTTAGTCCACAACACAACACAACACAACACAACACAACACAACACAACACAACACAACACAACACAACGCGCTCGGAGGACGAGACGACAGCGAGCGGCATGAGTGATGGATGACGACCGCGTGCGCGCAGGATCTGGTTGAGGCGCGAGGTGGTAAATCACCAGCGTTTGACGGACAGTCGTTGTGGGGACGCGTCTGACTGCAGGGCTGTGTTTAATGTTTTAATTCCCATCCAGAGACGCGTCTGCAGCGCTGAGTGGATTAAGTGCCTGATGGAGCGAGGACAGAACCGTCATTGTTCAACAGATCTAAGTGTGTTTTGGCCCCGCGCTCTTCTCGCGCTCGCCAGAAGATTTCCTGATGATAGCGTCGCCAGGGAAACCAACATCCAGGCAGAGACGGCGAGTCAGAGGAACCAGCTGGTCGGAGTCCCGCTGGACAAATGTCCACGTGTGACACAGGTCGACTACCAGGTCTGATTCCACATCACAGTCTTCAGACTAAACTACATTAGTGTAGGTGAAGAGAGGAGTGACGGTGTGTGTGTGTGTGTGTGTGTGTGTGTGTGTGTGTGTTTGTGTGGGGGGGGGTTTAACGAGTCTCCTAATGATCTAAACAACCCCTGCTGACATTTACAGTCCCTGAAGGGGGAGGCAGGGGTCAGTGACCCCTCACCCCACCCATCTAACCAAACACACACACACACACACACACAACACACACACACACACACACACACACACACACACACACACACACACACACACACACACAGCCTCTGCTCTTTGTCACATTGGTCGACTTGGCTTCTCAAACGTTTCTTTTTTTTCACATGGTTTGGAAAAGCCACCGGGCTCTGGAGAAATAAACAACGCCTCGCTGTGGAACAACATTTTCATGGACTTAATGGAAACACACACACACACACACACACGCACACACACACACACACACACACCACAGTGTCTCCTTACCTCACACAGACATAAATATAGAGCAGAGTTTAAGATTTATTGCCGGGCGTTTACATCCCTGTGACTTGGATTCCTCTACAATCATATAAATCTACAGTTTCTATATGAAGGGTCAGTGTGAACAATCAATTCAACTGCTAATTACAACATGTGACCTTGTTTTCTAACGAACAAACCCGTATTCCTCTTCGCAGAAGCCGGTTTTCCCAACACAAACATGTGGCCTCACACAACTGACCCTTATTTTCCTATTCGTATTTATATATGTGTGTGTGTGTGTGTGCGTGTGCGTGTGTGTGTGTGTGTGTGTGTGCTGTAAACTGTCAAGGACATTTTCGTTCTTGGCACCTGCTAATATCTGACACTGACACACATTCATCTCATAGCCCCACATAGCCTCCCACACACACACACATAGCATCACACACACACACATAGCATCACACACACAGCATCACACACACATAGCATCACACACACACACACATAGCATCACACACACACACACGCATAGCATCACACACACACACACATAGCATCACACAAACAGCATCACACACACATAGCATCACACACACACACATAGCATCACACACACAGCATCACACACACACACACACACACATAGCATCACACACACACACACACATAGTAAAAGACACAAAGCTGTGTGACACCTCTGCAGCTCAGCGCTGCGGCGGCGGAGAGGAAATCTCGCCATCTGTCAGTAAACGACAGTCATTTTATTCCTACTGCTCGTCCATCTGTGGACGCGGAGAAGTCTGCTGGAGGCCCGGGCGCCGCCGGGGACACGGCAGAGACATGATGCAGGCCAAAGACGTCTCACGGCCACTGAGTCCACACTAAAAACACATTCACTTCCTGTTCGGGTCTTATTCCTGCAGCTCAGACACTTCCTGATTTGTGTCCCGATCAGGATCAAGCTAAACGTCTGACGCAAAACTGAAAACGCCATCGAAGACAAACCACAGCTGATCATTCAAAACTCAGGCCGCAAACAGGACGACGCCTTCAAACCTCCGGTTTCTACCGGACGTCAAGACGTCTCATCACAACAGGACCCGGCCTCGATGGTATGAGTCATCACAGACGCAGTACACACACAGTGTGAGGGTCTGGGGGCGTGTCCTACCTGTGGGCGGAGCGGTGGGCAGCCGGGCCGGCGTGACGCACAGAGGCAGGAGGACGGAAAGCCAGAGTGAGCACCACAGCGCCGTCATTCCTCTGGACGGCGAGGTGAGACACAGAGCAGCGAGGCCCGACTCAGGCAACATCCTCCGTTCGCATGCTGTCCGGAACGAGGGCGGCCGCGCACGCCGCGAGGAACTGTCCACGATCTCCCCACCACCGACCCCACCTGCAACACCAGAGAGAGAGAGACACACACACACACACACATCGTCAGAGAAGATAAAGACAACAGAACACTTTCTTCTAACCCTAACCATCTGTGCCAAAGCCCTGACCCCTGACCCCTGAGTATACTCAAATACAAGTTCATCAACCTAGCCGAGGAGAGAGAGAGAGAGAGAGAGAGAGAGAGAGAGAGAGAGAGAGAGAGAGAGAGACCTTAACTTTCCTCCAACGCTCCTCTGCCTGCTTTAACAAACGACTGACACGGATTCACTCATCCTCCTGCAGGAGGAGGAACGCCCGAGTCGGCGGTGTGGGTTGCCCAGGAGGAGGAGGAGGAGGTGGGGGTGTTGGGGTGTTGGGGTGGTGGGGATGGGGGGTGGGGTTCAGGGGGGGGGGGGGGGGGGGGGGGGGGGGGGGGGGGGGGGGGGGGGGGGGGGGGGGGGGGGGGGGGGGGGGGGGGGGGGGGGGGTGCAGCAGGGTGAGGAGGAGACTGCTCTGCTCTGTGTTTGCATAAGCAGAGAGAAGCTGGAATGTGCGGTGGTTTGAAGAGAAAGCTCTGAGAGGGTCTGCCCAGAAAAGCAACCCCCCCCCCACACCACCACCACCACCAGCCAACCACCCACACACACACACACACACACACACACACACACACACACACACACATTAGCGCTGTAACCTTTAACTTTCGCAGCTCTGTCCGGTTTGAGAAGAGCTGTGACAAACACACACATAAACATGTCAGCGAGGGGCTTTGTTTGTGCACAGAGGTGTATTAACACGCACACACACACACACACACACACACACACACACACACACACACACACACACACACACACACACACACACAGTGAGTCCAGAGAAACAGTACTGTTTATCTTTCCCTCAGAGGACCATGTGATCGGCTCCTTGCTCAGCACAAAGTGAAGCCTGGGTCGACTGCGTTTGCACATTATCGCTACACACACACACACACACACACACACACACACACACACACACACACACACACACGCATCGACATACTGGAGCCTTTCATGTTCAGCGTATGAGGAGAGGCTCATCCTCACTTCTCCTAACAACACGCGACGCCTCGCTGCTCCTGCGCTTTGTTTACACTGCGCGATAAGGCCTCGCTCGCCGGGCGAGGGGACAGCTGACTCACACACACACACACACACACACACACACACACACACAGAACTTCACTGCGAGAGCTGACAGCGCCTCAGATCCAGATCCGTTTCCACCCCCTCAGCCACGTGAGGAGAAAAACACTGATACAAAAATAACACACAACCTCTGGATGAACAGGTCAATGACAGGTATTAGTTTGGATTACGTCATAATGACAGCGGTGACCTTTTAACCTCTGACTGATGAAATGAGAGGAACGAGGCTGCGCAGCCCGAAGAAAAACACTCTGATTTCTTTGAACCACCTCGACAAGCCGAGGACGAGAAGGAGGACGAGGAGGACGAGGACGAGGAGGAGGACGAGGAGGACGAGGAGGAAGTGGAGGAGGAGGTGGTGATGTGGATCCCGGAGTTCAAAGCCTACAAAGTGTTTTCATGCTGATATGTTTTTTTTTTCCTAAAAGCATGAAAGGGAAACACGGCCGTCGCTGTGAATAATACATGAATATTAATCCAGCAGAACTGTCCTCAACAATGGAACAGCTCCGAGGCAGAGAAGTTCAAACCCCGAGCCGCTCACACCTCTCTCTCTCCCTCTCTCTCTCTCTCTCTCCGGATCGTCAGGAATCTGTCATAATTAAGCCAAAGCATCAACAGCCGGAGTCGGATCCACTCGCTTGTTTTGGGAAAAGGTGGATTAGTGTGGGAACAGCAGCCGGGCGGAGGAGGAGAGCGGAGATCAGACACACGAGGAGGTAATCTTCCATATCACCCACGCGTTATCTGCTACACTGCTCCTCCTTTTCTTCTTCTGTGTCTCAGCCTTCATAAGCCCCCCCCCCCCCCCCCCCCCCCCGTCTCAGCCTTCATGGCCCCCCCCCCCCTCCACTCAGAGAGACCCTCAGGTGAGAGGAGATATCGATCAGCTCTGCAGGCGTGATGCAGGGCGAGCTGCAGCTCCACCTCACCTCAGGCCTTAAACATCTCGCCGCGCGTCCTGAGACGGCGATACCTGTCCACACGTCCTCCACAGGAGACAGAGGACGCAGCAGGACACGGTGGTCCCTGTGGGAATCGATATGCAACACTATCAATACATCAACACTATAAAACATCTCGTCCGGGTCTGTGTTCCACTGTCCTTACATGAACATGTTAATTATATGACATTAATTATACAGGAACATTCCTGTGACGTCATGGGAAACGTCATGGCTACAGCGCCACTGGAGACTAGAAATCCACTCAGAGAAAAGTTCATTACAGCTACAATCAATCAGCCGTTCTTCTAAACTCATTAATTAGTCAATTAACCAATCAAGCCAATTAACGCGTTATCCCCCACCACCACCACCACCACCAAACTCTCCATCTGATCTGGCTCTGATGGAGACACGCGCACACTCCATTCACAGGGGGGCTTCAGAGGCTGAGGCGGGATGCACGCGCTCCGGACCGGGGAAGACGTCACCGTTGCAGTGAGCAGGAAAAGGCGTGTTCGTCGGATGGCGACGAGAGTCGTCGACGCTTCACGTGGTCTCCTCTGATCATCAGTCAGATGGTCGATGAGGAGACCAGACTCCAGCGCCTCGGACTCACGCGCCGTGTGGTTCGACCTGACGCCTGGTCCTGATACCGGGTCCTGATACCTGGTCCTGATACCGGGTCGGTGTGTGAAGAACACATGGACTTTACAAACCTTCATCTTCTCCTACCTGAACATGTGGAGTTATTTCCGCAGCGCGCGCGCACAAACAGACGCAACAGACGTTTATTATCTCTGACCTGATGATACATCTCCAAACAGGACAGGCGCACGCGCTGCGCCCGCGCTGCGCCGCCACGGTCCCGGACGCGCCACGGTTACGCACGGAGCAGGCTGCTCGTATAACAACAACAAGAACAACAACAATAGTAATAATAATAATAATAATAATAATAATAATAGTAATAATAATACTAGTAATAGTAATAATAGTAATAATGCTGGTGGTGCTGGTCGCGCGCAGCTTACCCCGGGTGTTCCGTCCTGACAGCCGCCCTCAGCCGTTCAGTCGTCACCAGCATCCAGGTGAAGAAATGAAACTCTTTTAATTCTCCTCTTTAAAGTTGGCCTAAAAACCACAGCGTCGTTAATCCTTGGCTTCTGGGCCACGTTGTGAACTAATCCCGCTCAGTGACAGCCACAGTCCGCAGTCACAGTCCGCAGCTCCGTCACCGCCGCTGCGCAAACCGCGCAACTTCTGCCCTAAATCCCGTTTCCCGGCGCGCGCTGCGGTCCAACGTGTCCAAAGCTCCGGTGCGCGGTCATCCTGTGTGCGCGGGCAGAGCGCAGGAGGCGGACGGGGAGCGGCAGTGTGCGGGTCTCGGTCCTCTCCGCCGGGGGCCACTCGCTGCGTCTCGTCGCCTCGGATCTACCAGCTCGGACTGGTGGCTCTCCTCCGCTGGCTGCCGGTGAAGTACGAGCTGCTGTCAAGACAGACCGGGTCAGGACACGGCGCGACTTCCGGCCGAGACTTTCACAATAAAGTCATTTCTGATGAACTGGTGACGCAACTCTGTAAGATCTGGTTTTATTCAGTGGCCCAGTGTAGCCTACTCGAAACCCAATGTTATTGCTAACAAAGTTAACATTAAAGTCACGGTTAAATACTTTAAAGAAACGGTGCAGAAAAAGAAGGTGAAATGTTTTCACCACATTAATACAGATGTTAAACCTCAGTGTCATCAGGTCATTTCCTGTTACTGACGGCTCATTACGATGAGCTAATCGCTAATCGTCAAACTGTATAATGAACTTTTACATCTCATTATTAGTAAAAACTGTGTTTCATTGTTTCTGCTGTCTACAGCTTTATATGGTCATAAACATGAGCCATATGAAGGGGTCAACAATAAAACAATGACATGGTGACATAGAGTTTGTTATTAAATAAACACACTCGGGTGCACGGGTATAATTAACCTAATGATAAATAAATGAATAAAGACTCAGACAACAGACAGACTCAGGAATCTTCCACTCGGTGCATACTCTTATTTTGAAGGACCGGCAGCAGCGTGAGTTTGGCACACTTTGTGGACTTGACGCATCTGTCCTGTCTGGTCCCGCTGGGTCCAGGATCCTCAGCCTCCCTCGGGGACACGCTGCAGCAGCAGCCGGGGGGAGGGAGATCACATTTCGGCGCACCGCCCCTCTGGGCCCACTGGAGGCAGCAGGAGCTGGACGGTCCAAGCGCCTCCTGGTATTCAAAAATCCTCTTCGTTCAGAAACATTAGTGGTTTCCAATGTGGGGTTTGGGGTCCGGCAGGGGCCGGGGGCGGAGTTGGGGGGTCTGGGTGGTCTGTGTGTGTTTGTTGTTATGTGAGTCTGGATATGTTGGGAGCGACAATGTGACCAGAGATTTAACATTTCTCTTTCGTTATCTCCCGGGCCTCCATTGGGAGGGGGGGAGTAAGGGGCCCCGGAGCAGTATGGGGGCCCCTGCAACATGTCAGGGATTAGATTCTCTCTCTTTCTCTGCGTTTGTGTGTCAGGGTGTTTGTACTGTTTTCTTGTGGAGCACCCGGTTCTCTCCACAACACCGTGTCCCCGTCAGACACAAACACCGACCAGACACATTCATTTACTGCTCTGGACATTTTTACAAACCGTTTGGGTGAAGCGGGTTCAGGCTCGGTATCTGTGCCTCACTGTGGATCGAGGAAAACAGGAAAACCTTGACGTGAAGTTGTAACTTTACTTTCAACACATCTGGATCCTGAATGTTCATGAAGCCTGTTTTCTTTCTTCTCTCATTCAATTATTCCAGAGAGGTATGAAGGAAAAAAACGAATTCCCCCCAGATCCAGCCGGTGGAGATGTTCCTGCTTCATGTCCCGCTACATTTAACCGTATTTGTTTGTGCTGACTTATTGGAAGCACATTGTGTTGTGATTGTTGTTTGAATGCTAAACATGTCCCTTCCATTAGTTTTACTGCCGCTTTAACCGTTGCGTTCCCATTGTGCGCTAATTGGTTTGTGTTAAACACTGTTAAAGTGTCGCTTTCAGTCATTAGGAGCCTGAACTGATGTTTGACCAGTAAATTATCGTTAACCACCCATTTAATTGGCCATATACTGCAGCCTGTGGGCTAATTACTGCCGCCACCGGCAGCCGCCATCGCTCCTGAGGTGTTTGAACAACACGCAAATTACTGTCATCTCTGAGAGAGTGTTTTAAGAAGGCGACTTTATGACGCCATAAAGGCTGCAGGAGTGTGCCGCTGTCGACCAGGAGGGCGAGAGAGAGAGAGAGAGAGGGGTGGGTGGGATCTGTTTGTGGTGATTTGTGATCATCTGTGTTTGAAGTGATGGAGGAGGAGGAGGAGCAGTGCACCTGTTTCCTCAGGTAGATACGCAGACGTATACGCAGCTTCACAGACGACGGATTCGACGGAAGTCCAGGAACAAACGTCGGAATTTAAAATATATGAATGTGCAGGTACGGATCACTCAGATGTTAGACAAAGTTTCTCTGAAGTTTTCTCCACAGGTTTCAGACGCTTCACTCATTTCCTGCCAAATCAGACAGAACCTCATAAAAAAACCAAATCATGTGGTGTTAAATCAACCGGGCGTCTGAAGCTGAAAGACAGTGACAATAAACTTCAGTGATTGCGGCTGTAAAAAGTTATTTACCCTCATGAAGCCGTTTTGTGTTTGACTGTTTTACTCACTTCATTAAATGTGGCCGTTTTGATACGGAACAAAAGAAACATTAGAAGAACAGGGAACATAAATGTGACACACACATTTACACCTGCTGTTTTTTTTCATACATTCATTTCATTCACTGGTGACATAGAACTTTGACTTCACAGTGAGCTCGTGTTCAGATCCTGATCTCTTTTCACGCTGTCAGAGAGAAATCCTCCGACGTTCAGGTGACACTGTTTTCATTCTCACGGGAAAATCAAAACGGACAAACAGCGTTCTGAAAGTGAGTGGGACGGAGGAGGACGAGCTCACTGACCCTGTGGGCTACAGTGTGAGAAACAGCCGGGGGGGGGTGGGTGGGGGTGGGGGGGGGGGGGGTTCGAGCTCGGGAACAAAAGCCAAGCGGTCAGGAGAAGAGGTCATACAGATGGTGAGAATGCTCAGTCAGACAGCTCGAGTACTGATGGGCCAAGTGACCAGATGACCTCTTCACACACACACACACACACACACACACACACACACACGCACACACACACACACACACACACACACACACACCCTCCTCACCTCTTCACAACTGCTAATGTTAGTAGGAAAACAAAACTCCCCCCTGCACCTCCCAACTTCTAAATTAAAACACACACACACACACACACACACACACACACGCACACACACACACACACACACACACACACACACACACACACTTGCTTCTCCCCCCTCAGGGAACAGATCAGAGGGAGATGAAAGGTGAAGTCCTCTCATTTAAAATGAAGTTAAAAATTAAAGGAGAGAAAAGTCTCTGGGTTCAGTCGAGTTGTGGAGCTGCGATGATCCGATGAGGGAAACACGCTGACTCGTTGGAAGAGCGTCCCGTTGGAAGAGCGTCCCGTTGGAAGAGCGTCCCGTTGGAAGACCGTCCCGTTGGAAGACCGTCCCGTTGGAAGACCGTCCCGTTGGACCCGTCGCTTTATCTGACCGCTCGTATCTGGACGCATATTTTCCACCGATAAGCGACGAGCCAGTAGCAGCGACCTGTTCTCCGTTTGGGCTGGGTGATGGGAGCCCGTGGGAGTGAGGGGGGGTCGGGGGGGGCTTTGTCTGGCAGAGGTGAAGAAAAGCATGGGGACTAATCATTAACGGGGGAGATTCAGACCAAACAAAGACGCGGCACAAAGGGAGAGAACCGATCTCTCAGGCCACTGCAGCTTCAGACGCTGCTCCGCTCTTCATCCAGATCCGTGTTGTCTCACCGACACCAGTGGTTCACATCACCGGGGTCGCGACCTCCAGTAGGTCAGGACATGAATCGGAGGGGTCAAACTATCATTAACTGGACGAGAACGAGGAAGAAACGTCTAATCTTCTCGTTTTCATGTGACTGTTTTGGGACCAGTTTCATGAACTCAACCTGGACAATGACCCCGAGCCTGTAGGACCTGAACACACCTGGTCTGGTTTGTCCCTCTGTGCTGCAGCGTTCGACCACAGACTGTGATGAGCACCAACACCACAAGGCGACTGGGCGTCAGCAGGGTTGAAGATGTGTGGTGAGATGCTGTTTGGTTTTCTCTCTCCTGGCTGGACTGGCCTCAGTAACGGGAGAGTTTGGAAGAACAGGGTGAAGAAGAGAACCTAGTTTGTTTGAAGCTTCCGTGATTCCTCTCATGAAGAATCACGGTTTGACGTTGTCGTCACTGACAGTGAGGACGACCTGGTGGCGAGGTCATCGAAGATCGACAACCGGGATCAGGAAGTGCTTCCTTTAGGTTCATGTTGTATTACACGGGAAAAGTCCTGATGTTTGACGACAGATCCGTCTCATAACAGAAAAAAGACAAAGTCAAATAATAAACTCGACTAACTGACCGTCGGTTAGCTTTGCTTAGAAATTACCTATTTAAGCTAAGCTAACTGATGTGGTCATTGCACAGATATGAGCAGTGCTGATTTACATATTGATCCCGTCCTGGAATCAATCACTTGCCGTTCGCAGTACAACAGAAGTTCTTGATGGAGGAGGGTCGATAATCTGGTTCTAAAACCCGGCACCGTCTGAACATCAGGGTTTGAGCCTCTGATGCGGTCGTCCAAGTAAATCAAAAGCTGCGCAACGCTAAATCCCGAGTCTGTTGTCCCGGCACACAGTGGCCGGTTGTCCCGCGTCCGGAACTTGGCTCTCTCCACCGGTGTCCGTTTCCAGCTTTGGCTTCACCTCGTCTCTGCTGCGCTCACGAGCTGAGGTGAAAAACCACGAGTCAGCAGAACAAACAAAACCAGCCCTCAGCTGTGTTTGTGTTTGTGTTTGTCCCCGACCCAGAAATCTCCCCGAGTCAAAAAGCAGCTCTTGTTTGTTGATCAGTTGTTTACAGGGGATAAACAACAGAAGCCTGACGCCCCCCCCTTCCCTCCCACACACACACACACACAAACACACACACACACATATCCACTTACACTACAACCAAAGTGTTGGACACCCTCAGACAGACAGGTAGAGTCCATGATGACAGTTTCTACATGGAGCAAACGTTCCGCTATTTGCACGGCAGCAGCAGTGGGAACTGGGGGGCGGGGGTGAGGGGTGGAGGGGTCTGGGGTTGGGGGTGGAGGGTGGGGGGATGAGGATCAGATAAAAGTAGTAACATCGTCGAGTCAGATAAAAGTAGTAACATCGTTGAGTGGATTTGTGTTTAGGCTTAAACACTCGAGTCCGATCAAACAGTGTCGTTATCTCATCGTCAGCTGATATCGTGGTTGGACGAGAAGCTGCCAGCGCCTGGCAACACACAAACGCACAAAAAGGATTTTTTTTTTAAAAAAAGGGGAAAAAAGGGAGTGTCGGTCTGCTGTGTATCAGCTGTGAGGCGGCGCGAGGAGTTGGCCGCCCGCCTCTGCCAACCAGACGGCGTGAGAGAAAAAAACCCTTATTGAACGTTATTGGATCAAGGTGGAGACGCTGATGTGAGTTTGGATCAGATTCTGTCCTTTTATCCCTCCTTAAAATAAAAATAAAAATAAAAATAAAAAAAAAATAAAATAAAAAATAAAAATATTAAAACCACTTTGTAATTTCTGCGTTGTTGAAATGACCGGTGTGAGCATTTCTTTTTCCACCGTGTTGTGTTGTGTTGTGTTGACAGCAGAACATTGTGTTAGGTTCGGACTATACGTTACACTATGCAAACACACACAGACACACAGTGGTGAGCGGGCACTGGGCCAGAACAGTGTACAGGCCTGTGCTTCCAGGTTCCATAAACTCAGCCGCAGTGCGTCGGCCGCACTCGCATTAACGCAGCGTCTGGCTTTTATCTGAGCGGCGCTCTGATCGCACAGCATCGGTAACGACACACAGACATCCGGGTTGTGTGTTCACCTGAGGCCACAGCTGATGACGGAAACCAGGGAGGGAGATCAGCCGCGGGGCAGTGGCACCGGAGAGAATCGGGAATTGGGATGAAGTGGAAAAGCCGCGTACCGGAAACACATCAGCAGCTCGTCATTCCTGCTCGGTTGTGTTGTTGTGTATTTGTGTCACGCTGACATGTACTGGACACAGATATGATGGAGCTTGGGGAAGGTGGTGATGTTTAAAGTGTAAATCAATCAATCAAACATTTATATAAATTTACAAATAAAGCCTCTTTTCCCCAGTGGAGTAAGAGGTCAGAGGTCAAAAGACTCTGTCCAGCTGTGACCTTTGACCGATGCACTCGTTCGGCGTGTATTAACAATCGATCATCGCGCGTGTTCAGCTCAGGATTTCCTTCTGTGGTTCTGTGAGTGAAGAGGAGCCAGAGAAAGATGAAAGGCTATTTCCTGCCAGCGTCTCATCCAGAGGTTATTTTTAGCCTCCGTGACCACGCCCACTCTCCGGCGGCATCAGGAAGACGCCGCCGCATCCGAGGGCTTGAAATAAAAGACAGAAGAGCGAGAGAGAGAGAGAGAGAGAGAGAGAGAGAGAGAGAGGGTTTTCAGAGAACATGTATCTGCATGTGAGTGGGCGAGTGAGTGTGGGTCTAGAACAGCTGGGGTGGGGGTGGGGGGGGGGGGGGGGGGGGGGTGATATAACAAATGGTAGAAATATGAATAATATTCATAATAAAATACTGGTTATGTTTTTTTTTGACCACTTCCAATACGTATTCACATGTGTGTGAATATATATATTTATATATGTACATATATATATGTGTACTTATATATATATATATATGTATTCACATGTGTGTGAATGGCAGCGTGGGAGATGGAGAGGTGGAAGCGGAGCGGCGTGGGTGGAGGGGTGGAGGTGGAGGAGAGACTCACGCGACCGGTCAGACCTGTTCTTACAAGTGGAGCTCAGGTGAACGCAGCGCACGCGCACACACACACACACACACACACACACACACAGCACGTCCACCACCGACGACAGCGAGACGTGATTCACAACCTGCCAATCAAAACAAGTGGCTTCGCCGCTGCTTGGAAACCGGTCAACCAGCGTTTTTGTTCCTTTGTTTCCTGTTTACACAGAACGACACAACAGCTCCTACTGTGGACACATGTACGTCTCACTCCACTGACTGACGTCAAACACGTCAACACAGACAGAGAGTCTCAGTCTCTTCTGGTCTCAGTGGCCCTGATGTCGTCTGATCCTGTACTTTACATCTTCTTTTTGTTTACGTCCTGAGTTGAAACCAGGGACAGATGTGGTGTTGTGACAGTGACATGTGATTGTGTGTCAGTAGTGTTTACAGTACACAGCAGTGTAGCAGGTGTGTTCACAGCCTTTATCAATCATCAATCATCAATCATCTGACAGCAGCTGACGGAGCGTTGTCTTAACGCTGTCGTCACCGGACCATTTTTAAATTTTTACTTTCTATATTGTTTGTGTCCAAACGTTGTTGTTGTTGTTGTTGTTTTAGTTTTTTTCCACCGTGCAAAACTTTTACTTTTGAAACTTTATGTGGTTCAATTAAATCGTTAAGTGATCGTTTAGCTTATTAAAGTGAAGGTTTGATCCATGCGATTGCTCGTTAAGATCTTTATCATATCCACAGTGTGTTTTTCCCCGTATTGATTGACAGGTCATACAGTAGATCAGCTGACCCCTCCCCCTCTCCTCTGATTGGTGCACCTCACACTGAACTCCACATGCAGGTTGTGATCTCTGCTCGATGTTGGAGGGAATGTGCCGGGAGCCTCCTCTCTGAACGCCGGCGTTCCGACAAACCATGTGACCCAGTGAAAATTATTCCCCCTCTGGACACAGGGGGAATAAAGGGGAATAAAGGGGAATGATACCTGCACGTCTCCCTCCACACACACTCTGTGACAGCTGATCAATTTGCCTAATTCTGATTAGCCTCCTGCTGCGTCGCCTCTGTTTGTCCCTCTGATTCAATGAGGCAGGCGGGGTGGCGGGTGGGCGGGGTGGCTGGGGAGGGGGAGGAGCCCCTCGCCGCTCGCTCCAAAGCTATTAGCTCGCTCTCTTTCCACCTGTCACACACTGGTGACTTCATCTCGACTCGGCCGAGGCCCCCTGGTAGATATCAGAGAGATCATCTGCGTCTAAGCTGAGCGACTCCAACAAGCGTTGCAGCCCCTCCCCTCCTGCCCCCACCCCGTGACCCCCGCGACCCCTCAGCACCACGGGCTGCCTGAGGATCAAGGGTCTGAAGGAGGAGGAGGAGGAGGAGGAGGAGGAGGAGACGAGCAGCAATGAGCTCTGTCAGGCAGAAAACTACAGAAGGGCCAGGCGACAAATACACACTCCCACCCCCCACTGATACACACACACAGCTGGGGCAAGCAGTGACACGCACACACGCACACACACAGATGAAAAAACTCAACAGTAATCAGGCACAACTCCTTTCCCCTTGAGTTTTCTTCTCTTCTGCACATTTTCTTAGTCTCTCTCTCACTCACACACACACACACACACACACACACACACACACACACACACACACACACACACACACTAGCAGCTGTGACAAAGCCCTCTGCAGGATTAGCCAGCCTTTGTTTGCAAAACACAAATTACAAGTCTTTTAGTACCAACTCCTCCCTCTCTGCAAGTGAGGTGTGTGTGTCTGTGTGTGTGTGTCTGTGTGTGTGTAACAGATAGAAAGTGTGTTTCCGTGTATGTGTGTGCTGTGTGTGTGTGTGTGTTTGCAGGCACATGTGTGCGCTTGTGCTTCTTGCTCAATACGATGTGCATGTGGGTGTTGTGGCGTTTGTGTGCAGACAAGTGAAACCGAGGGAATGTGCGCATGTGTGTGTGTGTGTGTGTGTGTGTGTGTGTGTGTGTGTGTGTGTGTGTGTGTGTTATCAGTCCCAGGACAGCAGAGAACACAGGCGTAAAGCAGGAGAGACGTGTGTCTTCATGCCGCAGTGCAGCCCAGTGTGTAAAGCACAGAGTTCAAACCCCGAGTTTCCACAACATCGTTGTGTTGTGTTGTGTTGTGTTGTGTTGTGTTGTGTTGTGTTGTGTTGTGTTGTGTTGTGTTGTGTTGTGTTGTGTATCTGCAGCTCACACACGATGAAGCTGGAGGGGGGGGGGCTATTTGGGTCAGTGTTTGTCGTTTGTCTTCATTTGGGTGGAGGTGAATCCCAGTCAAACTCTGCTCAGCCACTTAGCTAACCAGCCAATCAAAAAAAACAACAACACAACACAACACAAAGCACTAAACTCACACTACGTCGTTCCTTTACTCCTCATTTTTACACATCAACTGGAATTTTAAGAATTCCTTATTTCACAGCTCTAATTGGTTTCTATCCTGTTTGTCCCAGAGCCACTTTGATTGATGGTCTGTAGTTTCCTCGTGGAAGCTGCACTTTGTCCGACCGAGTCGCACAAACAAGCGGAGGAGATAGTGAGCATTGATCCGTATCGATCAGCAGAGGAGCTCACTAATCATGTGGCTGTGAGGTGAAGAGAATAAACACACAAACACTGTGTTGTACGAGCGACAACGCGGAGGGAAAACAGGCAAACAGCGTCGTGCTGATGAAAAAAAAAAGAGTCAGATTGTATCAAACGTCGCACAAAAAACCACCCCGCACCTCAGTTAAAAACACAAGGCCGCTGACACACACACACACACACACAAACCCCAACAACCCACATATTGAAACTCACACTGGTAGCTGTTAGGTAAACAGCTGGGAGATGTTAGCGGCCTTAATCAGTTAAGCGCCGAGGTCGGCAATGTCAATATTTTCCCATATCTGCCGAGCATTGTCTCCTTTATTTACCTTCCCGCTGCCCTTTGGGAATCACATTCCACTTCCATCTTAAGATGGCCCCAGATCACTTAAGCCAGCGACCATATGTCATAACTCTGCACAGGATTAGGCACATTCTCCACTTTATGGGCCAACGTGTGGGAAAGTGTGCGACTACCGGTGTTACTGAGATCGCGCCTTCGCTCGATCGCACAAATACTCCTCTATTTGCATCGAGAGAAAACATTAAATATGGTGAAAGCGTCGACAACAACAACAACAACAACAACAACAACAATAATAATAATAATAATAATATAATAATAAAAAGCTGTGTGTTTTCGTCTTGTTTTGTTGTGTCTCCGTATTTGTTGCTAAGAGCTAATTGTCGCGTTGTTATTCACCTGTCAATCAAACAGAGTGGGCGGTACGGCGAATTCTTTTCGTGGGTCCAAAAAAAAAGACGCCACGTCTTCAGGAAGCTCGTTATAACCTGTGATTATAGTTCACTGTTAGGCCGGTCGCCATGGTAATTAGGGCAGAGCGATTAAAAGAGGAACTGCTTGGCGCCACGTTGACAGGAAACCACACAAACCTGTGAATGCATCACGGAGCTGTGAATGCATCACGGAGCTGTTCTCTGTGAGGTGAGTTAAACCTTCAGCTGGATGTACACAAACACCTGTATCATGTGACTCAGCCGTATGTGTGACCCTCGCTCACCTCTGCACACGTGTCATCAGGGGCGTCGCAGGTGGAGGAGAGCAGGAAGAATCTGAGGTATGCGGCGGCGAGCGGAGGCGGGCGGCAGCTCGGACCAGATATGTGACAGTCTTTGGATTCTTGGCGCGTTGCGTACCTGTCGGTCGGGCCCCGGGGGTGGGGAGGGGGTGGGGGTGGCGGGCAGCTTTCACCTTCCAAACACCCACTCAGCCTGCACAACAACACAAAGAGAGATTGTGCGTTCGCTGACATCAGATAGGACTTTGTGGATGGAGGTGCCCTGACTGGTGTTGTGACATTTACCTGTCAGTGGACGGTCGGATGTAAACATCAGAGTTCCTGCCATTAGAAAATATTTGACAACAATTAACACGGAGACGACACAGCAACACAATTAACTAATTTCAGTTGATTCCAAAAACTGTCTGATTAAAACAATCATGACAACAACACACTGAATCAGCCTCTCAGTCTCAGTCGGGGTAAGTGTGTGATTAACGATGGTGTGTGACCTAAATGGGAAATCCATTCAGAGACATGGAAGAATATTTATTTTTGTTGGTTGGTTGGGACGGTGGTTGGTGGTTACCGTGGAAACAGAGGAGGACGGTCCTTTAACAGGCTGGATATGAGGCTTTAATGCGCTGGAAAAGAAAGAAGAGAGAAAAAGACAATGTATGAGTGTGTTGTTGTTCACCACAGCTGAGTTATTTTAACATGTGTGTCCGATGAGCGACAACAGACAACAGCATGTGGGAGGTTTCCTCCCGTTTTGTGTCAAGACTTGGTTTTATGTTTCTCAAGATGGAAACTAAAACGTAGTAAACAACATTCGAAAGCTCTTTTTCATATATATATATATCTATATATATATATATATCTATATATCTATATCTATCTATATATATATATATATATGGATATATATATATATATATGTTCTTATGTTGTGTCCTGTCTGTCGTATATCGCCGCTGCAGTTAAACACCAGTTGCTATGTCTGGCTAGCGGTTTTTGTTCGGTGCGTCGGCGTCGTCTGTTTCTCTGAGTCCAAACAGTCTCTGTTATGACAGCTAAAAGCCGGGCGGGTCGTTACTGCGCCATAGTAACCCGAGTGTCTGTGTGGGGGCGAACGGGCTGCGTGAACACACACACACACACACACTCACACACGCACACACACTTACACAAATAGGTCGCATCCAAAATAGAAGGCCACAACGAACAGTGAGTGGTAGAAAAAGCTTCGACATGGAGAAGCTGCAGCGTGTGTGTGTTTTCACACACAACATATTTCTATGAGCAGTGAGACATGAGCAGTGAGACATGAGCAGTGAGACATGAGCAGTGAGACATGAGCAGTTTGAAGCAGCAGCTAGTGAAGTGGCTGAACAGCTCCTCACCCTCACTCACACACACGCACACACGCACACACACACACACACACACACACACACACAGTAAACCTGTTCAACAACACAACCAGCTCAGCGGCAGCGCACACCTTCACCAAGTCCAAACTGACAACGAGCCACGACACACCACAGTGATTTAACACATTAAATCTCATTCATGGTTACACAACAATAATACAAGACAAATAATAACAATAACAATAACAATAATAATAATAATAATAATAATAATAATAATAATAATTATTATTATTATTATTATTATTATTATTATTATTATTATTAATCAGCTACCAAAACATTATTTTGCACCTACGCTTGCAGATTGTGTTGTTTTTTATGTATTCCCACACTGAGTAACACATATTATTCCACTTTCTTGAATTGGGCTCATTGAAATCCGGTTCATTGTACTGTAAACCCCCCCCCTCCGCCCACCCCGGATCGCTGGGCCTTGCGTCCTCACCACAGTTTGTTGGACAGGAGCTCCACGCTCCAGACAGACCCAGCATCACTCCCCTGTAGAGGCTCTGAGCCCGGCCTCAGAAACACGATTCCAGCCTTGGACAATAATCGTCCTCAGTTTCCACCCCCTTGTCTTTGCCCTCGCCCCCCGCTGCCCCCCTCCGCCCCCCTCCGAGCCCCTCGGCCTCAGAAACCGCTGGCGCCGGGATCTGTGTGTTTTCACAACTGCTTGGCTGAGCACAGGGAGCAGCTCCGTTAGCTCTGCTGCGTCCACCGCTCAACACGAGACACACAAAGCATCTCTGACGACCCACAAGGACTGTCTCTCTGATCCTGGTGGACAAAGATGGACCCTGGACCCTGGATCCTGGACCCTGGTCTGGTCTGGTCTGAGCCTTCAACCAGGCTCTGACGCCAGCACTTTCACTCAGAACTTCATATGAACCCACGTACACACATTCACCCCTGAGCTGCATCACAATCACACACACACACACACGCACACACACACACGTCTAAACAAAGCAACGTCTAACGTCTGACGTCTAAACAAAGCAACACAACTCAAACAGAGAAAAGTTAACTTCCTGTTGGACAGATTAAATCTGATCAAACAGCTGATACTGACAATACTCAGCTCATTGTTTTAAAGGAACAGGAAGTAAAAAAAAAAACACACCCCTGTCAGCTGACTTCTTTCCTCGGAATCTGATCCCGAGTCTCGTATGTAAACATTTTCCTTTTTTTTCCCACCAAAACACAAAGCAGACACGTAAACGGTGTGTTGTGCGTCTTGTTTGGTCCGAAGCGAAGCCACAGCTCTGGCATGTGATCAGTGCCACTGATCAGCTGCTGCTGTTTAGGCGCTAACGAGCCTTAACGAGAAGCAGCAGAGAGGTGCATCACTGACCTGCTCACTGTGTGTGTGTGTGTGTGTGTGTGTGTGTGTGTGTTGGGGAGTGGCTGCACAAAAGTAGATTTTACACTGCAGGGCCACAACACACAATGGAAATTAGGGGGTGACGTCACTTTTGCATGTGATCTTATCCTCCATCAAACCACTGTGGCTGTTCCACCAGGAGGAGAACAAACTAACATCTCAGGAGGAAAGGCCACTCCGATTAACAATAATCCGCACAATATGAGAGTCTGCGTACAATGAAGTGTGTCGAGTTGTTGTTTTTTTTCTCTTTTGTCGTTTAGAGGCATGATCCAAAGTCGTCTTTTACTTCAGAGGATGTTCTGAACAAGTCGGAGAAAAAAAGAAAAAGAAAAAGAAAAATGTGCGTTTTATCACATGGGGTCGGCCCATATGTCTGTTTCCTCTCTGCTCTGCATCACCTTTAAAAAAAAAACGACAACAAAAGGAACTTTATGTCTGACGTCTTTGTGCAGACGAGTGTTTCTGGTTTGCTACATATGAGCGGAGATACGATCTGTTTACATGATCTGTTTATATGATCTGTGTTCCACACCTATTAGAACACGCCTACGTCCACATTCAAAACAACCGCTCGTCCGTTTGAAGATTCCATCGCACCACTGATGTCCATTTCATCGTTAGGTTTTCACTGCCGTCCCTTTGTTCTCCTCCGTCTTTAAACTCTTGCATCTGCTTATCAGATCCTGGATGCAGATGTGTCTCTCCTGTTGGATCGGCCCGTTGGCTGCTCTCTCCCATTCATGTCCCGGCCCCCGGACCTCATGGCGACATGGGGCTTCTACTCCTAAAGAGGAAGATCAGACGACGACATCATCAGCTCAGAGGCTCCGCCTCCTACACAAACACCTAAATACAAAAGATCGACGGACACTTGGATTCATATTAGACCAAACATTCCCAACATGCACCTTCAGGATTTAAGAGGTGAAATCGGTGACACTGAGCTGAGTGTGTGTCAGCAGGGTCACCTGCAGCGTGTGTGTGTGTGTGTGTGTGTGTGCGCGTGCGTATGTGTGCTCCGCCCTCCCTCCCAGCAGTCGAGGTGTGCCAAACGTAACCGCAACACAAACGGGAGACGGCAGCAGCGGCGGCAGCTCGTTGTGTAGCCACGCCTTTGGGCGAAGGGACACGGTGAAATAACCACAGATATCAATCACGGCCCGGCTCCGACGTTCCCGCTCCGACGTTCCCTGACAGCTGAGAAATAGCAGGGGTGAGAAATAATTAACGGAGCGGTGAGGCTCCGATGGGATTCCTGCACATGACACGGCGCTGTTTCCAGGACTCGCATCCATTCAGTTTAGTTTAGTCAGGAATTTCTGAAACATTCCGACACTCTGCTCCTCACTGACCTTCTGCTTGAGGCAAAATAGGCATCGGAAAATATTTGGTCACTCACAGCGTTTGCATCATAACTGCAGCTGAAAATGTCTGAAAATGATCATTGTTTTTAAGAGTTGTCTTAAACCACAGCTTGATCCCCGTGCACATTTTGACCAGATGAACCCGGGGTCATCGGAATGTTACAGGGTCACCTGACTCACATGAGTCCCGGGACCAGATGTAGAGGTCCTGCATCAGGGCCGAGTGTGGAGGCTGTGATTGGTCTGCGCGTTCCCACAGAAGCGAACGGGAACGTCACCGGGTGAAAAAGACAAACCCACATAAACAGGTTCTTCCCTGCGGTCGACCGATCAAACGACTCCTCGTCATATTCCTGAGAGTCGGCGTCTCGTTGTACGATGGAACTGTTTATCATTTCTCAGTCACCGGATCAATCGCGCCTTTGTTTATTGTGCAGGTTGTGGGTGGGGACGATGCTGGCAGACAGTTCGGCGTATTCCAACCTCTCGGGTGAGAAACTCCCATCACAGATCACAGGCGTCTAATTGGCTGTGTAAATCCCGGTATTCCCAAACCCCCCTGACACCCAGTCGGAGCACTAATCAGATCCATGCTAAGCGGAGAGCACTTCAGTATCATGCTCGCTGTTAGGAGGGTTGACATTAGTAATTGCATATTTTTGCAAGTCTGCGCCTGTTGCGTTTGGAAGTCAACGGGACGCCGAGTCCTGCAGCGGCTGTTGCTCTTCTCTCTTTTTTTTTTCTTTTAACAACTCAAACAATATAACGCTAGAGGAAAGACGTGAAAACACAGCCGCCACTAATTCACACACCCAGACAACACCCAGTAACCCGCACATACCCTCGTCTCCTGGCTGCACACTCGTTTCTCTGGTAGTATTTTAAGAAGCCAACTCAGTTGCTTGCACACGCATGTGGGTTGGCAACAGCAGCAACAGCAGCAACAGCAGCAACAGCAGCAACAGCAGATCTTCAAGTATCAGCTTCAGATACGATCAAATCCACAGATCTGAGTTTGCACCGCTGCCTTCAGGTTGTCAGAAATAACCCGAACCGCAAGTTCCCACATCCTCCTGACTCTGTGATTGTTCACACTTCGTTGTCACTGTCATGGTTCAGATGAAGTTTATTGCTCAAACAGAGACGTGAGGCGAAAGGAAACAGTTTAACTCATGAACACAAAAAAACGATCGGGAGCGAAGATTTCTGCGGAGGAGGATTCACATGCCCGGAGCTGCAGGTCCTCGTGCTCCAGGCTTCGGCCAGACTCCTACAGACTCTAATTACGCTGCACTTTCTCTGCCGCCTTTAATTAGAGGCTGTAATGTCGGTGTGCGACTCCGGCAGCTGAGGATCTCCCAGTCTGCCGCTGCTCTGATATTGCTTCCAAAACCAAACATTAATAACGCAGGATGGTGCCAGAAGCCAATTTCCGCTTCGTGTGCTGAACCGATGACCTCCTGTTCAGAAGAACACGCGGTGAGGTCACGGCGAGGGAACTATGCACCGGATAGTGGTGGATGGTGGATCCTGACGGACACAATGACCACGAACAGCGTGAAGGAAACACAAGTCAAAGCGTGTGGATGTGGCTGCGTCCCAGGTGAGTACAAAGACGAGAAACAGGTAAACGTTTGTTCTCTCTGCCCTTCAGCAAGTGTTGCAACACCGTGATGAATGTCACATTTACGATCGTGTAATAGATTAGATTAGCGCCGCGGTAACCTGAGCATGTCGTAAAAAAAAAAAATAAAATAAATCACAGCTCAATATCATCTTTCTGGACCAAACTCTGAATGAAGTCACTGACACTGTGTTGCAGCAGTCGACACAGTTGACACTGTGTGTGTAACCGTAGCAACGCGTCAGCGCTGACATCACCTGAGAGAGTGAGAAGACTGAGGAGGGGACAACAAGGTGCAACTCGACCCGGGGCAGTCGGGAACGTGACGGCCAATGAAACCAGCTCGTGTTTGATTAGCATTAGCATTAGCATTAGCATTAGCGTTAGCGATAAGCTGAGGGATGTCTAGGCGGCGTGGGATCGTGCGGCGCTGCAGGAGACGTGGGAGGTTGGAAGCTTCAGACGGTGAATAAAGTCTCTGTGAGGGTGAAGGTCTCAGACGCAGACGCTCTGACTTGTTTTGTGTTGTTTTGTGTTGTTTTGTGCAAACTCGACTTTGATAAACGCAGGAAGATGCAGGATGTGTAGGCATCAGTGTTTTATGAGTCAGCTGCTGTGTGCTGGAGAACTTCCTGACACAGCAGGGAGACTGGTGCACGGAGAACCTCTCTCTCTCTCTCTCTCTCTCTGTCTAAGCCTGAGCCTGTCTCTCGCCCAAGGCTGGAACACTTTGTTTATTTGAAGTCAACCTCCTCACACATACGCACAAAGCCGTCTTTGTCTCTGTGCCGCAGCTTGAACCTTGTCACCGTTAAGCCGGTGCCTAAACCCGTCTTCCTGTCTGAGCCCCAACATATTTCCACTTTTCACCTGCACCGAACCCATCTCTGCCTGGAGCCCGGAGCCGCGTTCCTGACTCCTCAACCACTTTCCGTCCATCCATCCATCCATCCATCCATCCACCCTGCAGAGGACATCTTCACCACAACTGTTTGATTTCCCAGCAGAGAACCCGTATCTTAGAACCAGGAAGCAATGTCCCCAACATTTATCCAGACAGACAGGCAGGCAGACAGGGACACATTTGCAGAGAGACAGTTATTACTTTTACAGCACCATAGTGATCAACAGTAATTATCTTTTCTGACCAGAGGGGCGCTGCCTTTAATGCCTCCATCGCCACTGACAGCTCATTAATCTCCAGCTGCCAGTCACCGCTGCACAAACCTGTTCGGACAACCTGGATACATACCTGAGAGATGTCGACAAATCCAATCCCTGAGCCCTGTCACCCACACTCCCACCTGTTTACGCGTTACGCCGACCGATGGGATCGGACAGGTCCCCGATCGATGGCTGAAGACGCCATGAAAATGGCGTGCGACGAGGGAAACTCGTAACAAACCAGCTGAGATCAGTTCAGTTTTAGGACTGAAAGATACCTTTTTGGAAAATGAAAGTATCTTTTTCAGATACAGTGGTAATATCTGAAATTGTCAGTATCGGTTTTGGCTTTTTTAATGACACAACATTTACACAACATGCAGATATTATCCATCAAACTCTCCAGCTACTTCTCCTCTCACTCAAAACGTCAAAATATGAGAAATTTATAGTTTTTGAGATACTTTTGTTTTGCTTACTGTTGTTTGTTCACCTGAAACAAGTTTTTTTTGGGGGGGGGGACCCCGCGTTTATCGGAATCGATTGATATCGGTATCAGAAATTAATAGTTGGTCAATATTGATATGTCAGATATCAGTAAAAAAAAAAAACCACTGAATTATTTTCTTGAACATATTTGCTTCTTACAACACACACATCCATCCGCCACAGTAACAGCTGATGATGGGATGAAGAATGGCGGAGGAGGGAGGAGAGAATTATGGGAAAGAAAACGGGATGATGAGACGTTTGTGGGGACAAAGGTGAAGACGAATAATAAATAAATCAAAGTGGGATGAGGGAGTTGAGTTGAGAGGACGGTGTGTAGAGAGAGGGGGAGGAGACGGTGGTGAATGAGAATCATTTCTCATGTTGACGTGTCGGTATTCAATAATCTGATCTGACCTGATGAGGCCCAACGCTGAGCGGTGTAGTACAGCGTAATACTGCTGATTACACACTGTTCATCACACTCGTCTAACACGGGAAACAAAAAATCAATTACCAGTGCAGAAAGTATAAATCATCTTCTTCCCCATAAGAACAAGTTTCACCATGTGTTTCACCATTTATATATAAATATATGTG
>JAFBJQ010001413.1:201042-211042 GCA_016785345.1 Trinectes maculatus
GCTTCCTCCAGGACACGCGTCTCAGAGGTGAAGTATGTAGCCTGTGCAGCGAGCGCGAGGGCTTCAGCACCTTCACGCCGTGCGTCAGGAAGAACAATGAGAAGATTGTGATTCAGTGTTCCTGGTGAATTTGGCGATGGACAAATTCCTGCGGAGGCCGAGTGGAGGTATTTCTGTATAAACCTGAATGCCCCTGTGTGCAGCAGCAGCAGCGGCGGCGGCGGCGGTGGCGGCGGCAGTTGCATGGTGTTGATGGAAAAAAAGTTTTATGCCCCAATAAAAGCTGGTTTACTGCCGACTAACTGGCTGTGTATTTATATCTATAAAAATAAAAACAGAGGGAGGACGCGGAGAGACGCTGTTTGTTTTGTAACGCAGAGAAATGTGAAAGGAGACGTTCATAGAAACGTGGAGCCTTTAATAATGGTGACGTTTACACCACCAGCTCTGGGCTACACGTGTAATAAGTCTGAATTCAAACCAGATTTTTATAGTTATATATGTATATATTTGGCATTAGAGGCCAAAACGGAGATGAACAACTCGTCCCGCGTCTCCACCCATAATATCAAAGTGGACAATCTAAGCCTTTCGTGTCTTTTGGCGTGTTATTTTTGAAGGGAGGCGGGACGGGGAGCCGCGCTCGCCAGGCCGCTGTGGGGTTAAACGCTAGCAGGACTGGGGCTGGAGTTATTTCACCCAGGGGCCCGGAGGGAGGCCCGGGACACAAACAGGCCTAAACTGGTCTCAGCAAATAAGCGGCCTGTGGTGACGATGCCCACGGCGCAGCTGCCGGTTCCCCAACGCGGGAGAGAGAAAAGGCTGCGTCGTGAAAGTATATAGCTGTTATTCAGGATGCTAACCATGTGTTTTCTCTCTCTCTCTCTGTGTGTGTGTGTGTGTGTGTGTGTGTGTGAGGGGTTATTTGGGCAGTGTGTTATTCTGGTTTACTGAGCTATAACTGGACAGTAATTCAGAGAGCTGCTTACCGTAACCTCCGACCAAAACGCTGGCACCAGTTTCCTGCATTCATCACCGCCGCCGCTGCCGCCATGCTGCAGACACACAAAGACCAGACGGACCAGGCTGTGTGTTTATCATACGCGTATGTGCTGTAAATATCCATCATCATCCATCAAGAACTTTACCAACGGTCCACTGGAATCAAGAGAAGTGATTCCTGAACTTTTTCATCTAAAAGTATTCAGATAAGTTGTGGATTATCATGTGTAAACTGACATGAAGAAGTTTAAATGTAAATGTGACATCACACGGACGAATCAGTGTCAGTGCTGAGAGACATGTGACTGGATGGAAAACAACCATCTGATAATGGCAACAAACTGCGACAACCAATCGAATGTGTGTTTTTAACTCAGAACCAGCTGAAGTGTGTTAACGTTACGACGTAACAACAGAGAACCTTGACTCCGGTGTCATTAACTTCTCCTGACTCGTTAAGGTTCATTTGTAGAAAGATGTCAACCAATCACCTCAGCCAGGTGTGTGTGTGTGTGTGTGTGTGTGTGTGTGTGTGTGTGTGTGTGAGAGAGAGAGAGAGAGAGAGAGAGGGAGATGACACAAGTCAGACCACCCACATACACACACCTACAGAGGCGAGAGTGTTGCGATACCCTGAATCGATACAAGTATTTTTATCCAACACTGTTTAACCGCACAAACAGACAAACAAAGCGAGAGAGAGAGAGAGAGAGAGAGAGAGAGACATCATGAGAAACTGGGAAACTTCTCTCGCTCTCCAGTGTGTGAAGTCGATTGTGTCTTTAAATCAAAGTGCTTTGTCGTTCCAAAGCTCCCTGTTGACATTTGTTTTGTGGTCGACACTGGAACACAACACACACATTATTTTGTGTTGTTTTTTTTCTCCCCTGTTGTTGAAGATGAGATATTGTTGAAAAGCCTCTTTCTCGTCTCCCAGACACACACACACACACACGCACACACACACACACACACACACACACACACACACACACACACACACCACAGCCACAGCTTCCCTCCACTCAAACACACAATCAGGACCATTTGTGTTAAAAGGCCTTAATTGCACTTGTCCTGTCAGATAAATCTCATGTGTGACAGTAAAGTGCATTAAGTTTGTGTGTCTGTGTGTGTGAATGCGTGTGCGTGTGTGTGTGTGTGTGAGTGTGTAAATTATACTCATCTGGTGTAAATGATTTAAATCCCATATTTCAATCAGATTGGACATTTATCCAAACGCCACCATCTGACTGTAACGGTGAACTGCGCGTCGTTGAACGAGCCTCGTTACCTGTAACAGTGAGCTGAGCAGAAACCACAGACTCCTTCCCTGTCTCCTTCCCTGTCTCCTTCCCTGTCTCCTTCCCTGTCAACCCTCTTCTCCTCGTCTCCAAACTCAGCTCGCAGGCTCTGACATTCCTTTGGTCTGACTGCATCACACTGGGCTGAATTGTAATTAATTAGCGGTTGGAAAAAAAAATGGTGTCGAGAAAATTATACAGTGTGTTTCCAGGGAGTGAAACTCGGAGGGAGTGAAGGACCTCTGCTCCTGGAGAAAAACACACATACACACAAACAGGCCTGTGCCTGGAAAACCAAATAAAACCACGCTCATATAAAAAAACAAAACACCTCTATTAATAACTACTAATACACTGGTTCTGACCCGTTTTCAATCTTATCTCACACCGTTTCTTTAAAACAAAAAAACAAAAAGCGAAATATTGGGTGTAGGTTCAGGTCAATGTTCAGGTCAATGTTCAGGTCAATGTTCAGGTCAATGTTCCTTCTTCATAACATTTACCAAAACGTTCATGGAGATAAAGTGGTGATTAGCCTCGTTATTGTTGTAGCATCGGTCAGAACATGATTGACTGAGTTCTTTATTCCGCGTGCCCAATAAAAGGGTGAGTGGCGTTCCAAAGTGGAATCAGTGTTATGAAATCCAGAAATGTCAACATGCTGAAGTAACCACTGAGTCACTGGTACTGATCCACACCCTCTGTCAGACTCCTCCAACCGTCACCTTAAGAAACACGCTGCGATGCACAACTTGAATTAATTCGCTTCACCTGTCTTATTCACGTCAGAGCTGCTGACACGTGACGGAGGCCAATGCTGCGTCTCCTCCTCAGTCTCCTCACCCAGCTCATTTAGCTTTTGCTGAGTCGGCTATCTGATGTCACGCCAGTTTTAAATCGCCGTTGTTAGATTGACGGACGGCTTTGATGTTAGAAAACTGTTGATATGTTTGTTTGTTTTGGGAAGTACACACATGATGTGGGAGAAACAGCAGTAAGAATCAAGGAGTACAATTTGTTGTTGTTGTTGTATCCCATTCAGGACTCCTCAGAAAGACTCCTCAGAAAGACTCCATGTCTGAAGCTGCCGCTTCAAAATAACGCTCACTTTTCTGCTGATTGCCGAGTTGGCTACAGGTGTGCTGGCCACACCCCCACAATCAGTGAGATTCACAGCACCTGGACAGCAGAGCAATAGAAACTGACAGGAAGCAGCTCAGAACAATAGCAGATTGGCACCTTAGTGAAAAGGCCTGACTCAGCATTTCTCTAAAATGGATTTTCAGCCACAGCAACCTACTGTCTCCGTTTGATAAGCACATTAAAGGCTAAATGATGAAACCTGAACAGCAGCAGACAGGGCTCATTTCAGACAATGGATACAGACAATGAGCCCAACATGGAATTAGTCTATAAGGATTAACTGGAAAACCTCAAACACCAGACCAAGCGCAGGTAAGATACAAGATACGTTCAATAATATACTCAGCTAATCCAAGAATCAATAATCATATCAAATCCCACTAGGCAGCGGCTGAATCTGCCGTAACGATGCACAGATGAAGCAGAGGAGACAGATTCTCCACCTACATCTGAATTATTATGAATATCATATCTATATTTACAAAGTAAAAATATATAATTAAATACTCTGACCTATTTGACCCTAACAACTGAAACGTCCCTGTAGCCTGATTAGAAGTGCTGGCCACAAAGAACGTGTGTGTGTGTGTGTGTGTGTGTGTGTGTGTGTGTGTGTGTGTGTGTATGTGTGTGTGTGTGAGCTCACAGGGTGAATACACACCATTATTCAAGGTGAGTCCCACCGGCGCCAAACACACGGATCTCGTCACGTGATTTGTCTCCGACTGAAACCTTGTTCTGGCTGATGATGAAGTTATGAGCTGCAGGGGTCGGCGGCCCCGCTGTGGGGCCCCACACGGAGCCGCCTCTGTCCAGCTGAATGAAGGCCACACACACCAGGTTATATTTGGTTTTCCTGCTCGTCGCCACGAGTGTGAGGCTCTTTTCAAAGCGCCTGTAAATGCTGCCAGTGTAGCCCAGCGCGTGCAGCTCCAATAACACACCCCGTCTTTTTATTCTGAAACCCCCCCCACCCCACCCCTCACCCGTCCCCCGTCCCCCATCGTCCTCCACTCACTAACACCTTTGTTTTTCTACTTTTTTTTACCTTTTTTTCTGCCTGGTGGTGAATTTCTGCTTCACGGTTGCTTGGCTTGACCCGCTGTTATCACTTCTGCTGCTGCCAGGGACAAGGAGACATGGAGACATGGAGACATTCTGACACGTGGACACAGGATCTATTAACTATGTGATATATGATCTATGTGTAACACACGTTACCCAGCGTGTTCAGACGAGGTTATGACGAGGTTATGATGTATAAATAAATGAGAAAAGAGAATGAAAGACAACTTTGTGCTGCTCAGACGATGTCAAACATAAAGGACGGGAGTCCACGCTAAAACGAGACCAAGCAAAACAGCGACGTTATTCAAAGACAAAAATATTACGTCTACAACAAAACTCATTTCTGTTTCACTTTATTTGACTTTATTCTTCAGCCTTTGTGTTGTTTCATGACACCTGGCTGCTGATTGGTCAGATCCTCCGGGATGATGGAGTGAGTCTTGCTGAGTGTCCTGCTCCGCCTTCTGGAGGACGGCGTTTACGTTACGTGAGTAATGCGGTGCCCTAAATGCCACGGCCGTCCAGAGCTGATAGATCTGTGATGCTCTGCCTCCTGTCCACGTCCCGCTGGAGGGAAGACACACACACACACACACACACACACGCACACACACACACACACTGACAGAAGTCATGGCTTTCATCGTCCATTGTGCGACGACGGGTGACCCTAAATATTTACTCTGCTTGGCAGAGGCGGTGTCGGGGGGGGGGTTTGGCCTTTGAGCAGTGAGTGAGGGGGGGGGGGGGGGGGATTTTTGGCCTTTGAGCAGTGAGTGAGAGCGGAGTACAATAGTAGCGGAGATTATGTCACATGTTTACACGCCGTTAGCCGCCGCGTTGAGCTAAACGCAGGTCCCCACGTCGGCCTCATCGTCACTGGCAGAAAACCCCACTTTTATTTCTGAGTTTCGATCCCTCCAATCCGGTCCCTCCAATCCGGTTCGGCGCCAGGAGCCGAACCGGTATCAGCTCAGGTATCAGCTCAGGTCAGGAGCCAAACGCCGTATCAGCATCACAACGGGAACCTTGTTGAAAAGCGTGAAATCCCTCCTGGCGTTGACTGTAAAGTGATTTATCAGCAGCCTCTGTGTGAACGTTTCCACGTCTCCTCTGATAGACGACACTGACACAGAGCAGCGCGGCCGGTCGCGGCACGTCTGCAGCTGGATCCCTGCCACACATTCACGAGTTCAACAGTTAAGACGCCGCCGCCGCTGTTGCGATAGAGTTCATGTTGGGCAATTCTGTCAAACGCCGATCACCACAAGCGAGTTCCAGCGTTTTGATCCACATAAAGCAGCTATTGTTTGGTTTAAGGTTGAGATGACTGATAACTGTCTCTCCGGTCCAGGTTGTGACCTCTGCTTCCTGACATACACCTGGAAGCCTGTTCGCCGCTCCTCACCCTTCACCTGTCCGTGTGCACGCTGCTTCCTGCAAACTGTAACGTTGTTATGATTTTCTATTTGTTTTCATGACCATCATCTCCGCAACAGTTGTGCAGGTCACTTCTTGAATTTTTTGTGTTTGTTTGTTTTTTGTTTGTTTGTTTTTTTCAGCGCTCCAGAGTAATTCCTGCGTTGACGCAAGAGTCCATCTCGTAAACCAGGAATGCTGAGCACATAACGAAGTGGCTCCTCGGTGCCTCTTTTTCACTGATATGATTTGCTGGAGTTTTATTGGCGTTGGCGTGTCTGGACTGCTCTGCTTGTGGAGAGCTGTTAACTTTAACGGGCCTCGGTCCGAGTGAGACAGACAGACAGACAGACGGGTCAGGAGTGATGGCAAGGCAGACAGCTCCACGTCTGGCTGTAAAACATCTCTCACCGCTGGTGTCTCTGTCCTGTGAATGTTAGCGTGTTGCACGGTTGTGGTTGAGGTTTGCTAACGCTGACGCAGCTGAAATGAGAAACTCTGTTAGCACTTTTCCCAGGAGAGAGAATGATTGGGAATGTGAATGAATGACAATCTACACACACTGTGAGGTTTCCGCTCTTGTTCAACACGCGTAGAAATGGGCCGACGTGATATTTGCCAAATCTGTCTCCATATAGGGGAGGGGGGGATCAGAACATTCCTGGAATTATTCTGATTTCCCGCTCGGGCAAAGAAAGAAGTCGACCTTCATTCAGAACGAAGGTGTCACAAGGGCGTTGAGACAATCGCACAAATAGATTTGGAATCTCAGCATCGCTGACTGGTTGTCCAATGACGAGTTGTCCGAGTTGTCCGTCTCTGCCTGGTGGTGGTGAGGTGTCCTCTCTGTGGAGAGCTGTGTGTGCCGACCTGTTGGTTCTCAGCCAGCTGCTGGGTGAATGCATTCGGCCCATTGTTCCCTGCCCGGGCCCGGGATTGGAGAGCTCTTTGTTGGCAGCTCTTGGCGCTGCCGTCCGCTCAAAGACATCTCTCTCTCTCCTGGGCTTGTTGTCGACCATCTGTTCGCCCTGGGCTCTGACGCGGGACATCACCTTCAGCACCTTCAGCACTATGTTCAGGGAAAGGACCTTGTGCACAGTTACCTCATCGTCAAATTCAAATTCAGTCAAACAAACAGCAAATAACCAAAACTCCCCCATCCTGATCGACCTCGTGTGCAGCAAGTTGACTCCCGTGATGCTCAATCTGTAGACGGTTCTTTGTCAGGCATCATTCTCAGACTGATCGCCGGGTGACCACCATGAGGGTCGTTTAGAGTGTGGGGTGTTATAGCCCGGGACAATAGCTAATCCACAGGCTAAACACTCGGAGCCCTGATCTGCGGCTCTGATCCTGGCTCTGTGAGCGGGGTCACGACGCGAGGGATTCTGGATTAGATAAAGCGGTAGACCCTCCGCGACATCGCTCCACACTTACACCACTTGCACTCACAGATGTTTGTGTGGTCGCAGGGGGAACGATGCTACAGTACTCGCTCACATGTCGATCGTATCATCTGTGTTGCTGTGTTATCTCCCTCCGGGATACAGAGATATTGTATGAGTAGTGATTTGTTTTTATTGGGTATATGAGAGGTTTGGGTCTAATCAATACTTTTGGTCCAGGTCCAGATTTGGTTTGTATTTTTGAATGACAGGACACAAACCAATGATTTAGTTGGTTTGAAGTTGTTTTCAAGACGGTGTAGCTTCAGATATTCAAATTCAAGCAACTGATTAAACACAAACTGAACGCGCTGCGTGAATTTCCCGATGCTGAAATGTTAATTTTCCCAACGCCTCCCCTTTGTTTTCTCATTGTGAAGGTTTTCTACTCGGATTGACGCCGTCTTGGATCATATCTCGTAACATCTCACTCCGTTGGCAGCCTGAAAACGCCAGAGAGCCACTGCTGTTTTATGAAAGGTTGGACCCCAGCTGGCTCCATGAAGCCCCTCAGTCATCCCGCAGCCCCCCGCTCTCATGAAGTCCTCTCAGGTTGTTTGCTCAGGCTGCTGCTCTGAAGACAGCCCACTCAGTTTGGATGTTCTTTCCCAGGCGAGAGCTGCCGGCTACGTGTTTGCTTTCCCTCCACTCTCAAAGGCCACATTCACCTCAGGCCCCGAGGAGACCGGGAGCAGGGTATATGAAAGTATGTCAGGCGTGGTGGGCCGCGCCGCTTTGAAACTAAGTGCCGTTCGGTACAGCAGGCAGCCGAGGGTCATCTCTGTGCTTTTATTCATTTACTTTCTCGTGAAGGACACTTGTATTTCCTGCGAATCCACATCGACCTTGATGGTTTCTGAAGATACTTTCAGCAAATACAAAATATGGAGGACGACTACATGTGCTCATTGTTCTGTCAAAGTGAAAAGTCGAATAAAAGGTTGATGAAGGGGTTTTTTTTCATCTTTTTGTCGGGGGCGGGGAGGGGGGACTGCAGCTCAGGCAGCGATTAATTAGCCAAATGCATTAACACCTTTAACACACAAACTCAGCCAGTGTAATTAGTGCAGAGAATTAGCAGGAGTGGGTTCAGATGATCTTGTCATAGCTTGTTATGAAAGTCAGAGTTTGAAGTAAACTGTTAATCCCCTTCGACAGGTTCCCCGCCCAGTGCAGTCAAAACAGACTGAACATGCACAGTCAACAAACACGACAACGCTGGATCTGGAGCAGTGTGTGTGTGTGTGTGTGTGTGTGTGTGTGTGTGTGTGTCTAACAGGTCATGGGAGAGAAAAACTCAATCTGTCTCCACTAGTCTCCAATAAGTTCTCCGTGTGAAATGGTTATAAAATTGTGTGTTTATATTCCCGTACTCCTGTCCACAGACGTGTCTCCGACATGCCCATGCCCCCTCGCCACCTCGCCACCTCGCCACCTCCACCTCCACCTCCCAGGTATTGCTGTCTGTGATTTCGAGGCAGGTTTCTCTTCCTGCGTCCAGCGCTCACCGCGGCCGTGCAGCTATCGCGGCCTGCGCTCAGAGCGCCGTGCACAAACAGCGCGGCAGCAGACAATGGGCGGCGTGCAGTGAAGTGCACGCCATAATGAGGCAGATGTCTGGATACTGGGAGCCACAGCAGGTGGGGGGGGGACACGTCCCTGCCTTTGTTGGAGGGGTTTACCCTCTCTCTTCTCTCTCCTTCAACTCTCATGGCCTCTCGCTCTTCCTGTCTTACAGACATGTGAGCGTGCACATGTGAATCCCACACACACACACACACACACACACACACACAGAGCCTCCATTGGTTTTAATTATCCCACTCCAAATCCGCCGCTCCATTAGTAGCTGTATAATGGTCTCCCCCGCTCTGCCTCCCCCCTGCTCTCTTCCACCCCCCCGGCTCCTCTCCATTCAGGCCGGGGAGAGAAGCTGCCCTTTGAGCCCCTGTCAGCCCCGCCGGCCGGGGTCTCCAGGTTCTCACATTCCCCCTCAGCCAATCACAGCCCTGCGTTCAGGCAGGGGCCCAATTAGACGTCAGCGTCCCGCCAGAGGAAAAGAAGGCGAGAAAAAAAAAAAAAAGCAAGGGAGCCAATCGCTGTGATTAATTTATTCAGATTCCCTCCGGGGACCGACTCTCCTGGAACGCACCCCATTTTTATGTCCCCCCCCCCCCCCCCCCCCCCCCCTCTTCATTCCTTTTTATGTCCCCCCCCCCCCTCCCCCTCCCCCCTCTTCATTCCTTTATTGCATTTGTGAAGAGTGATAGAAGAATGCGGAGTATTTCTTTTTCAGGCACTTTTAATATGTGCCCCCCCCCTTCTCCTCACTTTCCCATTTTATCCCCCTCTCCCCCTCCACCCCCTCCTCCTCTCGAGGTAATTACAGACAAGTCTCAATAGATGGGAAATTCATGTCTTTGAGTCGAAGCCATATGATGTATGAGAGAGAGGCTGGGGGGGGGGACTAAAGGAAGGAGAGAGAATGAAGGGGGGGGGGCAGCAACTTGAACCCGCAAGTGTTATTGTGCTGAAGCCGAAGGGGCCAACACATAGTATCCATGGTAAATAAAACAGAGCTTCTTCAGACCCCTTCCCTCTCCCTCCAGCCCCCGGCCC
>JAFBJQ010001413.1:216042-218542 GCA_016785345.1 Trinectes maculatus
CTGTGGAGAATTACCGCTCGGAAACAATAAAATATCCCGCGCTGGTAGAAATATGTCAGGAATGTCTTTAATTTGACGCGTCTCCGTCCTGGTTGCCTCCCTTCAAACCTCACGTCTCATTGTCTTATTGTTCCTCTGCGTTTCCATCCCGCTCCGGCTCATAATGCACAACATGATGGCTGCTGTAGTACACAAACATGTGGGGGGGCACTCAAATAAAAGTCATTATGTAATTACATTACTTCTCAAGCAAGTTGAAAAAGCCAACACAGGCAGTCTCTGTCTGACAGAGGCCTTTGTTTACACGACAACAAATAAAAAAAGAGGAGAAATGTCTCTTTTCTCCGTCGTTGGATGAAGACAAAGTCGTCTCTGGACTGATGGTTGTTTCCGCTGAATCAGCAAACAAAACTTCACAACAGAATAAATCACTTTTCGTGGAATTTTCTTTCTTTCTTTTCTTTTTTTTTTGCAGTTGTGTGTTTCCGGTTTGTTTGGAACAAACACAACAGGCTTGTTAACTATAAGTGGAAGCTGTGGGCTTCAGCCACAGGCCACTGGTCCACATTTGTGACCAGGAACACCAGGAAGTCAGTCTCGTTTTTCACTATGACAGGAAACTCATTTTATCCATTTTACAACAAAACAACAGGATTGTGTCTTCTCTTTACGGTGTCGTCAGCTTCTGCGCCGCGGAACATCTCCGCTGATGAATCACCTGCTGGCGGTTAGATCCCGTCAGGGCGGGAATCACGCGGCCCGCTGCTCACCTGGAGCGTTTTAATCCTACGTGTGGGGTCGTGACCTCAGATAAGACACAGAGACATTAAAGAGCTCCCTGCACTTTAATGTGTCTCCGACTCTCTGAACCGCTTTTCCCCTGATCCGCTGTCACGACACCGCCTCATTCCCGAAATTAACGTTCCTCAAAATACCAGATACTTTTTAGGGAAAATACACCTTTATCTGTCCCACTTTCATCTGGTCTCTCTCTCTCACACACACACACACACACACACACAGCTTTCTTTAAGCCTGTGAGGCTTAGACGAGGGAGGACGGGGGCGATGCTGAAAATATGTTGGGGCGAGATGGGTCTGTTTGAAGCTTCGCAGCGGAAATCCAGCAAAGTCCTCACTTTGTGTGTGTGTGTGTGTGTGTGTGTGTGTGTGTGTGTGTAGCATATGGAAAGCACATGGCGGGATGCTCTCCCTGTATACCTCCATCTCCATCCATCTCTCCATCTCTTCTCATTGCAGGGGTTCGTGTGGACGATGGTCTGGACCTGTCGATTCAGCAGTTCTGCAGCAGGGCAACAGAAACTGAGCAGTCATGTTTATTAGCATTAGCACCAATCATTTACCCGGTGTTGTCGGTCCGCAGTGTCAACGCTAGCGCTCCGTCTTTGACGTTTGGTAAGATGGCGCCACTGTAAGTCTCCGTCTCTGTGACTCTGTGACACGCCACCGTCTGTCCCGCCACTGGATCATCACAGATCTTTGCCTAATTCATACCCCAAAAAATTACATTTGGAAATCGCCTGAGTAATTGTGAGACTATTAAAGCTGTCTCCTCCGCACTCGCTCTGCCAGGAAGCCTTCTGACCCGCACATCCGCACACAAACTACAATTACATCGCATTCCAGGTCAGCCTGTGGTCGTCCGACACGTTTAGACTGCTTCAATTAGCGTCGCCGGGCCCGGGACGACAGGGATATGTTCCCCCCGGAGGACCCGCGGGCTGCTCACCATTTCCGAGCAATTTCATTTATTGATGCTCTCAGCATTGTTTGTGGCTCTGCGGCGTGAACATTCCTGTAAATGTCACTCGGACGACTGATACAAAACGCTGATGGGAAACATGGTCCATATCACCCAGGGTTCAGTTGTCCTGCAGTGTGCCGCCTGCTAACATGCTAACTCTACTGTATTACACTGTAGTTGTGTCTCGGACTACTGCAGTTCTACAGTGGTGTGGTTCACTGTCTGTCACATGTCCATCATCATCTGAATCGTCTTTTTTCTCATGGATACATAAATAAAGGATCCTGTTTACGCCGTATTTCAGATTCGTATCAGTGAGATTCACAGTAAATTCCTCTGCCTCTACCTCCAGATGCTCATTCCCAGATGATCCGACCAACTCTGACTTACTGATGAAATTCCCTGTCAGACGTCGTATTTCCAGAGAAGCCTGTTTGCAGTAACGTCTCAGGATCATCGTTAACCCAACCACGGAGTTCGTACTCGACATCCTGTCGTACCGGAGCATCCGATGCCCCAGCTGCTCGTATAGAACATGTAGGGAACATGTTCTCCAGCGACTTAGCCTACTTCAGCCCAACTGGCCTGAAAATATGTGACTTTATCCATGTCTCCTGGAGACGGATTTACCCGGAATACCAGAGTTCAGCCACTCTGCCTGGATCCCTCTGAATATAGCAGAGGGCATCAGGCTTCAGGAATGCCAGCAGATCCAGGGTCAGGGGATCACTGACCT
>JAFBJQ010001413.1:223542-231042 GCA_016785345.1 Trinectes maculatus
GGATTTAACAGAGGAGACACACACACACACACACACACACGGGCTGTTCCAGTTGTATCATCGTCATCAAAATAAATCCGACAACGGTGTCAAATACAACCTGTACACTCCTCAACTGAAATCCTACACTGTAGGAAAAAGAGCCGTCCATGACAGCGTAACACAACTCACAGGCTGCTGCACACACTGAGGGGGAACACAAACACACCCCTGTGTGTGAGTCTGGATCCAGCTCCTGGGGGTATGTTGTTGGTTTTTTTTTTTTTATCCTGCCTGAAAACATAATCACTTCCTTTTGCGTTGTGTACTTTTTTTGCATGATGGTGGATTGGACAACTCGACAAAACAGGTTCAGCTCTGGTCTATTAGATAAACAGCAGAGACAACAAACACAAACACTTGTGGAGCCTTGTGGAAGGATCTGTCCTTGACAGCCACACACACACACACACACACACACACACACTTGCACAATCGTACACATTTAGCATCACGCGCTGACTAACACAGCGTTTCGCCATATAGCCTAAAACGTTTCCAGCGTTTTTGTTTTTGGGTTTATATCGTGTTTATCTTTCGTCGCCTTGGAAACGCTGGAGTATTTTGTGTTGAATAAGTGTGTGTCAGAGACACACTGTTCTTTATCAGGTTGTCGTCTGACGCCGTCGTTCACTATGGCCACACGGTGGCGACGTGACTGATGGAGCGCTGAGGGACGATGTGTTGGCCAAGGCCGACTGCTACAACAACACAACTCTGTTATCAAAGACAACAACAACAACAGCGATTTTATTTTCTTACCCGCCTTTTTTGAAACCTGGACTCTGACTCTGTTTTCCTGTCGTTTTTTTTCTTACTTTCCAAAAAAGTCATTACATTAAAATGCAAAGTGCATTGAATTGTTTGTCCCACATCTCCATACAACACCGAGTGGAATTCATGAACAATTCGTTACTCATGGGACTAAAACATGAGATCTGTTGCCCGTCCAGACGAGATGCTGAGTCTCATTGGCTGATGGAACAATCCATCTGAATGGCAGCACAGGGTGTAGGTGGCATGTGACCTGATGTGACCTGATGTGACCTGATGTGACCTGATGTGACCTGATGTGACCTGATGTGACCTGATGTGATGTGCCTGGCCCTGTGAGGGCTGGATCAGGGGCTGATGAGCTGTAGATGTTAAAGCTCCTCATCTCCTCTTTGTTGGGCCTGAGAACATTGATCACAGTCGTTGTTGAGTCTGGAGTGAAGGAGGTCGGCGGTGGAGCAGAGAGCTGAGTGAGACGTCAGCAGACACTCGGCTTCATGTCCGTCCACACTCCTGTTTCTGTTGCACGTTTATCACGTGTGTCGTTTTCAAAGTAGCTCACTGCTTCCTTTTCAGATTCAAGACTTTTAAAAATAAATAAATTAAATGATAAAACCGTACGTTTGCTTCAGGTTTGAATTTTGCGCACTGAAAAAAACACCCCCTCTTGTCCAGCTGTTAAATCCTGTGTTTTGTGAATGAACCCTGGCACAGACACACACATCACAGCCTTGTTTTATGGCCCGTGCTGCCGTTTATTCACATAGCTTTAACCTGTTTCACCCGTTCACCGGCTGTTTCACTGTCGGGTTCCCTCAGTGAAACGGGCCGATGTTAAAACTTCAACACAATATTTACTTTTCTCTCATTTACGTTACGTGTGGATTTATTTAAAAGAAACAAAACAAGACTCTACTTTTTATTTGAATGATTTAATTGTTGGTTTCATTAATTGGCTTCACTCCTGATTGCAGCGTGTGTATTTGAGGGTCAGATGTTTTACCATATTTATATTTATCTGTATTTTGGTTGATATGTATGAATAAAGACTCTGTGGCGGCGTCACAGACTGGAGGTTCTGCCGGTTTGGGTGTGGCGACTAAATATTTGTGGCACTGAGCTGCTCTGTGTAAACTGTACATCGCCACGCGTTTACCGCAGGAGCTGTGACATAAGTGCCCTCTACTGGCGGAGGCAGGACCTGACGTCAGATCCTGACCTGTGGTGTGGTGATGTGTATGTCAAGATGTGTGTATGTGTGTATATGATGTGGTACTGGGTGTTTGTCGGACACACAAAGTGTGTACGGGCTCCCTCTGCTTTACGGCGCCTCCCGCAGCGTGGGCTGGACTCGCCGCCTCCCGGCCAGGCCGGACTATTCTCCCGCCTCAATAGCTCTGTGTGACTCCCCCAGCGTCTGAGGGCCTCCACTCTCCCGGACCCTCGATCCCCCCATCACCCCCCATCACCCACCACCACCACCGCCACCACCGCCATCACCCCCCATCACCCACCACCACCACCGCCACCACCGCCATCACCCCCCATCACCCACCACCGCCATCAGCCCCGGCTGAGGGGTCGCTCCACAGCCCCGAGCTGAGCAGCTCCAAGACAAAGGATTAAAAGAGAGAGAGAGAGAGAGAGAGAGAGAGGATGAAGAAAGAGAACTACGCTACCGAGTTGATCCAACGCTGCCCCGTCAGGCTGACAGCAGAATTTACTGCTGGAGCCCAGTGAAGAGTCCACTCACACACAGAGCCGAGTCCAAGGCCAGAGAGGGAGGGAGGAGAGACAGGGACAGAGACAGAGACAGGGACAGAGACAGAGACAGAGACAGGGACAGAGACAGGGACAGAGACAGGGACAGAGACAGAGACAGAGACAGAGACAGAGACAGAGAGAGACAGAGACAGGGACAGAGACAGGGACAGAGACAGAGACAGGAGGCGTCAGACGAAGATGGAGACCCGGGAAGATGGAAAAACGTAAACGCACTCGCTTCAGGAAAAAGTCTCTTGTTGAGTCATAAACATCCTGAACAAGCACAAGTACAACAACACATACTCCAGTTTGTATCAGTGTGTGTGTGTGTGTGTGTGTGTGTGTGTGTGTGTGTGAGACAGTGACGTATCAATTATAAATCACAGTGTGCTTGTCTCGCTCGCGGTTGCCATGGACGGAGTTTCTCCACATCCTCCGGGAGAAGTGTTCAAACTGACGTGGTGAGTGGCTGTAACCGTGGCGACGGCTCTGTCATCAGACACATCTCACAAGCAGAGTCGACTGGCACTCAGGTCCACACACACACACACACACACACACTCAGTAACACCTCTGCGAGAAATTCCCACTTTCCGCTTTCCTATTCTGGAACCTGTGGACGATGAATTTCCACTCACCACACAGGATTCCTCACATTCACCACCAGCAACAATGCAGACTACACTTTGGGAGGGGGGGTGGGGGGGGGTAATCTTAATAGTTTCAAAGGCTAAAAAGATGTGCAGAATTCTTTGGGGGGTGTGAGGACTGGGAAAACATCTCTCTCAGCACGGATAAATATTTGGATTAATCCTGGTTTTCTCATGCAAAGTGGGGTCCGAGCAGAAGCGTTCGCAGAGCGCCGGCTCCTGGATGAGTTAAGTAAGCCCCGGCAGCTTAAAGAGATCAATTGGAACCCCCCCCCCACACACACACACACACACCCTCTCCATTTTCTCCCAGTGTCCATTCACAGAGCGGCCAAACAGCAGGAGATGGAGGAACACTCATGTGTGAAATAGACTCCTCATGGGGACACTGGTCTGTGGTCTCCTCCAGTCAGGACCTACGTCCTAATCCCCATCCAGGTTCTCAGAGGAGGGACAGGGGACGAGAGGACGAGGGCTTGTCTTCAGGGACAGGGTGTGTGTGTGTGTGGGGGGGGTAAGTCCATTGACAACAGTTGCCTTTCACATAATGAAATGCACAGAAACACACAGATTTCAGACCTTGTTGTTGTTGTTGTTGTTGTTGTTGTTGTTGTTGTTGTTGTCTTTTCATATAAAGATTTTCCTCTGACACCAGTTAACTTTCTCGTTCATCATCGTTCATCATCATCAAGATGATAAACAACTGTGATTCCAAGATTCTCATTTCTCATTTCGTTTTTTGTTTGTTGTTGTTTGTTGTCCTTCCACTTCCAACAGCAACACACATTCACACAAACTCAGATAAACTGCTGATCAGGCTTTTGTCATAATGAATAGTTTACCGTGTCCCGTGTCACCAGATGTGTGTGTGTGTGTGTGTGTGTGTGTGTGTGTGTGTGTGTGTGTAAAGTCATTATCGGTTCTCTGCAGAGTCGTTAGCGCCCTCTGTTAATGTCTGAGGATTCATTATAGTGTAAAAGAGATAAAAATTCAATTATTTCCTGTTGGGTACTCGCATTAGTCCTGATTGGCCGTCTTCTGCTCAGGCTCTTCTCACTGGCTGTGGTATCAACACCACATCACAACCTGATGGCCAATGCAGCGCCGGCGCCTAAACAGATAGAAATTCATTTTTTTTTTTAACTCGTTAAGGCGTCTGTGTGAGACAAATCTATCTAAATCTACAATTACAATAATCACATGTGTTTTAAAAGCAGAGCCACAGAGGAACCACGAGTTCAGAAATGAGAGAATACAAGTTCATTTCTGTCGCCTCTTGTTTGCGATCCAGTTCGTCTTCATGTTTTAATTGTTCCCAAGGAGCCAAACATTTCAAAACCCGAATCCAGCCTCCGCAGTTCATTAATATTCAACGTACTGCTGAATATTCTACTCATGTGATTCTCCCAGGAATTTCAAATATCAGGCACCGGACGTAGCTGATGTTTACCTGAGGATCAAACCATCCACAAATATCCACATTCACAGTATGACTGATTTGGTGCACTGTTTAACTTATACTGAAACTACATTCAATCAAAAATAATCAATAATCAATCAGCTTCAGTCACTGTCTCTTTGACCCCCGGCTCTGTGTGTGTGCTCACACCACCACCAGCAGGAACGTTCACGAGCTCCCTCATTTGTTTCCTCGTTTATCGCTTAATTAACTCCCAGCGTTAGGGCCGTGAGACTCGACGATCAATATAAATCACCGCTGCAGACGGAAACGCGCTAACGAGATCCGATGGAGGAGCAGAATTACACGCGCTGCTGCCTGGAACCATTAGAGGTCACTCATTCTCCCTCCGCGCTGTTAAAAAGCCATTTACGCCGATACTGTGACATACAGTATTTAATTAATTAATTATTTATTTTTAATTTATTATTTATTCACATTTACATCAAACTACAGGCGCATGTGCACTGTCATCACAAAAAAAAAACATAAACAGTTTTTACAGGAAGCGCCATAAATTTCACTTCCTGTGAAATTATAAAACGAAAGAAAATGGCGTCAGTGGCTTAATAACATTTTCCTTCAATCACACGGCAAAGTTTCTGATTGGACAACTTTAGTTTCATTATTGAACCAGGCCTCTTAAGTCAATGAGGAAGAAGCAGCTTTGTTAGGAATTTTGTTTTGTTTCCTTTTGTTTCGTTTCGTTTCGTTTGTAATTTTGAGTTTTGGTTTTTCTTTTCATCGTCCTGCTGATACAGAGTCCAAACACAGAAGGCTTGTTGATATGGCGACAGGAGGGTGTGAGGTGCGTGATGTGAGGTGTGTGATGTGAGGTGCGTGATGTGAGGTGTGTGATGTGAGGTGTGTGATGTGCGCTCGCTCGAGGAAATTGAATGGAATGAGATAACTAAGACCTGGATGAATGAGACGTGGTGTGAAAATGAAACATTTCACAATCGGATACAATAAACACATGCTTTAGTCTGACTGAGTGTGTGGGTGTGTGTGTGTGTGTGTGTGTGTGTGTGTGTGTGTGTGTGTGTGGAGAAGAGTGAGTGAGAGTAAAGGACCTTCAGTCTGTGAGTGGGAGACGAGCAGATAGAGGGAAACTGTAGAGCAGGAAACACACACACACACACACACACACACACACACACACACACACACACAGACAGGTTATCAGACGGGTTCTTCTCCGAGGTCGCTCTGACCCGTGTCTGATGCGCCTCCTGTTCCGGCTGCAGGTAAGAGGAGCCACAGTGGGCGAGCGAGGAGGAGAGGAGGGAGAACGTTCCCACAAAGATTAAAAAAAACAACAGTTCGCTCGCCGACGCCAAAGTGTCTTTGTTTACATGAAGAGAAGAAGAATCCAGGTATCGACAGTGATTATTAAAAAAGACTTTTTATTTTTAAAAAAAGCTACACTGGAGACGGGTTGTTAGCTGGGGGTCATGACCTCCGCAGACAGACATGTCTCACGTTGTGCTGCCACCTTCAGCTGGGTGTTTGTGTGGCGAGACAGTGTGTGTGTGTGTGTGTGTGTGGAGAAGAGTGAGTGAGAGTAAAGGACCTTCAGTCTGTGAGTGGGAGACGAGCAGATAGAGGGAAACTGTAGAGCAGGAAACACACACACACACACACACACACACACACACACACACACACACACAGACAGGTTATCAGACGGGTTCTTCTCCGAGGTCGCTCTGACCCGTGTCTGATGCGCCTCCTGTTCCGGCTGCAGGTAAGAGGAGCCACAGTGGGCGAGCGAGGAGGAGAGGAGGGAGAACGTTCCCACAAAGATTAAAAAAAACAACAGTTCGCTCGCCGACGCCAAAGTGTCTTTGTTTACATGAAGAGAAGAAGAATCCAGGTATCGACAGTGATTATTAAAAAAGACTTTTTATTTTTAAAAAAAGCTACACTGGAGACGGGTTGTTAGCTGGGGGTCATGACCTCCGCAGACAGACATGTCTCACGTTGTGCTGCCACCTTCAGCTGGGTGTTTGTGTGGCGAGACAGGGACGAGTCCTGATCCATCGCAGAGCTTCCTGTCAGGGCGACCCTGCAGTGTCTCAGCTCCGCTCGCTCCCTGGCATCCGGACGCTGTACCTGGCTTTATAAGGCCTTGATGCCAGGATGCAGGATGAGGCTGTTCCCGGAGAAAAACAACCCCCCACGCTACCTGTTCAGTCTTTATGGATAAGTGTGAGTGTGTGTGTGTGAGTGAGTGTGTGGGTGGGGGTGGGGGGGGTCCCCGTGTGGTGCAGACGATGAACAGCACAGCTGGTTCTCCTGCAGCAGTAAGTCATGTTGATGGGTTGTGTAAACGTGTATGTAACACCACACGACAATGGCACAGCTCACTGAAGCCACAAATCCATACATATATACTGTATATATGTGTGTGTGTGTGTGTGTGTGTGTCTATTAACATAATTAATAGACACCCGACTTCCTGTTTTCACTCTGTCAGACAGGAAGTCACATCTGTTTGTGTTCAAGTGTCCCCGCTTCCGTCTCACACGAGCTCACTGTGTGTGTGCGTCTGTTGTCGTCACTTCCTGTGACCGACGTGTCGATCTGATCGGACAGAGAAACAGCGATCGATTCTCCATCAGGCTCCCATCGATAAAGACCCCCCCCCCCCCCCCCCCCCCCCCCCCCCCCCCCCCAAACAGCGATCGATTCTCCATCAGGCTCGCATTGAAAAAGACCCACCCGCCAACCCCCTCCCGGCGCGGCCTCAGCTGTTGGGGGGCAGGACGGTGCGTGGCTGTCGGCCAAACACAATGTTTACACTCACACGCA
>JAFBJQ010001414.1:768-90677 GCA_016785345.1 Trinectes maculatus
GCCTACGCAAGTAGAGGCTTGTCGTGCAGTGAGGCTAAATACCCGGCACACAAGTTGGAATTTTTAGCCCTCAAGTGGGCTATCACTGACAAATTCCACGACTATCTCTATGGCAGTGTCTTTACAGTAGTCCCGGATAACAACCCGCTGAGGTATATCCTCACTACTGCCAAGCTGGATGCTGCCAGCTACCGCTGGTTAGCTGAATTATCCACCTTTACATTTGACATCACATACCGAGCTGGAAAGCAGAATCAAGATGCTGACGCTTTGTCCAGAAGGCCTCATGGCGAGTTGGTCAATGACGATCAATCTAAAGAGGAAAGCCAACGGATTCGCACCTTTACTTCTCACCATCTCAGCTCAGAGAGAAATAACTTCTGTCCTACAGAAGCTGTTAAAGCAGCCTGTCAGAGCCACACTATTGCATATGTGGAGGAAGACTTACCCTTCCCTTGTCTTGTAGAGTCCCTCGCTATCCACCCGGGAGCCATTCCTGCCGAGTTTGAGGAGGTGGGAGTCCAAGACGGGTTGTTCACAGTTCCCAGGTACAGTAAAGACGAACTAGCCAAACTGCAAAGAACAGACCCTGTTATCAGCCCAGTCATTGAGCTGATTGAGTCAGGAGAACTTGCACCTGTCAGTCTAAAGTCAGAATCACCTGAAAGTCGGCTGATTTTCAGAGACATAAACCGTCTTGAACTAAAGGATGGCTTATTATACAGGAGAAGGCAGTGCAACAGTAAACCAGTCTATCAGCTCGCCCTACCAAATGTACTAAAGCCATCAGTGCTCACCAGTCTTCACGACGAAATGGGGCACATGGGGATTGAACGTACCCTTGAACTGGCCAGGTCCAGGTTCTATTGGCCAAAGATGGCGTTTGATATTGAGACCAAAATCAAACAGTGTGAGAGGTGTGTAAGGAGAAAAAGTCAGCCAGAAAAGGCTGCACCCCTTGTCAATATCCAAACCAGCAGGCCTTTAGAACTGGTTTGTATGGACTTTTTGTCATTAGAGCCAGATAGTCATAACACCAAAGACATCCTAGTTATAACAGATCACTTTACGAAGTATGCTGTTGCTATACCAACAAAGGATCAGAAAGCCAGCACAGTTGCCAAATGTCTGTGGGAGCAGTTCCTCAGTCATTATGGGTTTCCAGAACGGCTCCACAGCGACCAGGGACGTGATTTTGAGTCGCAAACTATTAAAGAGCTCTGTGCTTTAGCCGGCATTCGTAAAGTAAGAACCAGTCCATATCATCCTAGGGGGAACCCAGTAGAACGCTTTAATCGTACATTGTTAGGCATGCTGGGAACTCTGAAGGTTAAGGAAAAGACAAGGTGGCGTGAACATGTAAAACCTCTTACGCATGCATACAATTGCACGAAGAACGACGTCACAGGGTTTTCACCATACGAACTCGTGTTCGGACGCCAACCCAGACTGCCAATTGACATCGCATTTGGGTTACCAGTTGAAGACAGTTCGTCTCCTTCACATTCGCAATATGTGAAAAGTCTAAAGAGCCACTTGAAGGAAAGTTACCAGCTTGCTATGGAAAACTCAAAGAAAGTAACTGACAAAAACAAAAAAAGATTTGATGCTAGAGTGAGAGAGGCCACACTTGAAATAGGAGACAGAGTCCTGGTGCGAAATCTCCGCCTTCGCAGTAAGCACAAATTAGCTGATCGATGGGAACCGACAGTTTATGTAGTGCAGAAGAGGGCTGGAGACTTACCTGTCTATGCAGTGTACCCTGAAGGCCAAGATGGTCCCTTATGTACACTACATCGTGACCTTCTATTGCCATGTGGGTTTCTCTCCGAACAGGAAGAGGAAATAGTTCAGCCAAAATCAACTCGTAGACCCAGAACGAGACAGACATCAAATCGAGTCAATGAACTGCCTTCATCGTCTGAGGATGAAGAGGAAAATGAGCAATGTTTTCATTCAGTTAGATTTACTGAGATAAGACCTTTGGGCGCCTCAAACATATATGAGTTACCGAAGCAGACATCTTTTGGAGTTGACACAACTACTGGAATTGACACATCTATCGAAACTGGCAACTTACCTGAACTGGAATCTGTGGAAAGAGAATCTGTGGAGAAAGAACCTGTAGAAAAAGAAGTTGTTGAGCTGGAAACAGACGGAAACTTACTTTTTGCTCCTGAACCTGAAAATGGCACGGAGGAAGGAAATGATGCTAATGAAATTGAAAGAGAAAACATTGCAACTGAACTTGAATCAGAGATGGAACTAACAAAGCAAATGGAGACGAGTAGAGGAACTCTACTCACTGAAGAAACTGAAAGAACCAAGGAATGTGTTCCAATAACCAACTCACCTGTCTCTCAAAATGAATTCCAAGGAGATGCTCCCCAACCAGCCACCATTAGTGGTACAAACCCTGCTGTTGAAACAGAAGAGAGTAACGGTGTGGAAACAGATCAACCTCCACGGATGTCTGAGCGTGTCCGAAAAGCACCAGGGAAGTTCACATACCCTCAACTTGGAAATCCCTTCATCTCTTTTGTTCAAACTATAGTGGAAGGTTTTAACAAAGCTACAGTTGACACCTTTGAAAGTACTTATTCTTGAAATGAGAACATGAAGGGACTCATGTTATGTAAGGAGGGGAGGGTGTAACCCATGTGTAAAACTTGGTTGACTAAACCATGGGCTTAAGAGAGAAATTGTTTTTTTATCAGTTGTTTTATGTGTTAATACATCTTTAATGTTTTTCCGAGTCGCACTTGAATGCAACAAGTTCCAACTGCACTTGAAGGCAACGCTCAGGTTCAGCGCAGCTGACCAAACAAAAGGCAGGTAGCCTCTTAACAACAAATTAGCGCGCATGTCCCGCCTACGGTGTAGGAACGGAGTTTGTGCGCGGTGATTTGCACTTCCTTTTTGACTCCGGCCGCGACAGGGAGAAAGCAGCGGTCCGCTAAATAAAGGCGTTTAGCACTGTGTTCAAGCGGTTACCCTGGCGAACCGTTTTAATCCTATGAGAGCTGAGAGTCCCCGACGACACTCAGCGCTGGAATAAAGAGCATCGGTGAGAGTGACATTAGCGGTGCTCATGATATTTGTTAGCTGCTGCTAGCCACATGCTGAACGTTAGCTATCAGGAGACATACTGCGGTGAACCGTTGCATTAAACTTGTTGCCTTGTGAATATTCAGCACCTTAGCCTGTGCACTTAATACACTAAACTGCACATTTATTAGCTGATTAGCATTGTGTTATGTTGGTATATGTGACTGCAGTTAGTACAAAGTGCAGGTTGATTAGTCAATTGTGTTAATGTGTCAAATTAAATGGAATATTTTGAGATTTATGTTAATACTGAACTACAGAAGGAAATGAGTTATCATTTTGTAATACAAATTGTAATGTGAAGAATATTCTCCTTTTCGTTGTGAGTTAGGGGTTAATTTCATGATCCTTATTACAGAAACTCATATTATGCTGAATTAAGATGTTTTGCTCATGAGTTAAATCATCAGAAATCACAATTTCTGATATGTTACTGTTTTGAATTATTACTCAATGGTTCGTGGAAGACATTTGATTTCTGGATTTGGAATTATTAAGCTTTAGTGTAATGTAAGGTCAGAATTTTAAAGGTGACACTGTCATTATACTTCAGTGCTATTGTTGTACAACAGTTAGATTGATTACTTAAAGGTCCTGTTTATTAAATTAAACAGGTCAGGTCTTTTGGAGATCCCTAGTCTCCCCTAGTCTCTTGAAGAGGATCCAGAGTCCTGGAAGGAGTGATTCAGGATCATTCTGTGATGCATAGATGGCGAGCCTCCCAAAGATCCTAGAGAAGTTGGATTGACTCTTCGTCACTAACTCCAATCGGTGGTAGGGCCAACCTGGTTGGCAGGATTGGTACACTTTCGAAAGGGGTTAAAGCAAAACTCTAATCACCCTATTAGAGGAACAGATACAAAACAGTACTGGTACTAAGGTAAACAGGACTTGTTATTTTAAAGGCGCCATTTTATTTTCTTTGTTATTTTCTACATTATTGTTCATACAAATGTTGTAAACCTTTATCGTGAAATATTCACTAAAGAGTTTACTGTTGCACTTTATGTTGTGGTGAGTGTTGTTCATTGTTTGGCTGTTCAGGTCTAATTGAGCTCCTTTTGGACCTAGCTATTCAGTGTATCTACTATAAGTGGGTTACATGAGAAGGAAAAACTTGGCGAGCCAGCCAGGAGCTCTGTGAATAGACAACTATAACCATACATGAACATCACCTGTGATTTCAAAAAACAGAATATACTTTGAACTATATAGCCTTTAGTCCTGATCCTTGGTAGGTCTTTCGAAATGGAGATCGTTGAGAGGGAGAGTATAAAAGTTCCCAACTCCCTTATAGTCAGTGGGTTGTCAGGTACTCCTACGGATGATGAAATTGGCGATTATCTCAAACAGTATGGAAAAATAAGTCGCACAGTGAATATTGATGATGCAATGTCAGAATTTGATGGTCAGGCCATTGTTGAGTTTGAATCAGGCGCAGCAGTGCAAGCACTTGAGCCCATCTTACCATTGCATAGAAGCAGTTCTGCGGATCCTTCAATCACCTACTATGTAAAAACATTAGCTAGTGTTTACAGCAGCAAAGTAGGGACTGAGACTACTCGTACTTTTCTATCTGAGCTTAAGAGTATAGCCAAAATGAGCGGGAAGCGATTTGAAGATATTTTGCAAGAGGAGCTGACTAGAATAACTAAATCTCTGGCAGGAGAGGCCCAGGTGGCAGAAATTGAGGCAGCTCAGGAGCCTACTATCCAACCGCCCCCTGAAAATACACTGACCCCCTCTCAGACTGCTATAGCTGAATCCCACCTTACCCAGACTGAACAGTTTCCGCAAACTCCAGCTCCACTTGGTTCACCTGTTGTAGCAGAAACCATACGCAGTTTCAGCTTGCCTCCTGATCATCTCAGCCCACCCGATGTACAGCGTGTCGTAGTGGAACATGTTGTGAAGAGCACAGAGATTGCTGCTCAGCTTCACTCACATGTTAAACTGAGGACCTTCTCAGGAAGGGTTCCCTTTCCCAACCATGAAGTCGACTATGATACTTGGCGATCTAGTGTTGAGTTTTACTTGACTGATTCCACTGTTTCTCAACCACAGTTGCTACGGAAAAGGGTTGACAGCCTATTACCCCCAGCTGCTCATGTAGTGAAGTCTTTAGGTCCTAGAGCCACTCCTCGTGCTTACCTAGACTTGCTTGATTCAGCATATGCAACAGTAGAGGATGGTGATGAATTGTTTGCCACATTTATCAGTACCCACCAGAACTCTGGGGAAAAACCATCTGCCCATCTGCACAGGCTGCAGTCATGTTTAAATGAGGTTGTGAAAAAGAAGACAGTAAGTGCCCGTGACGCAGACAAACAACTACTCAAACAATTCTGTAGAGGATGTTGGAACAACTCACTTATTGCAACACTCCAGCTCGAGCAGAGGCAGAGTACTCCACCAACCTTCTCAGAATTTCTGCTGATGTAATCTAGAAGCTAAAATCTTGGCAAGCAATTTAGCATCAACATTAATCAGTGATACAGGGCGGTAGTTGCTACACTGCTGTGGGTCCCTGTCTTTTTTATGTATTAAAGTTATTATAGCCGTCTGCATACTATCTGGAAGAGAACCTTTCTCTAAGGCGTCCTTATAGACTCTATGCAGTTTTGGGGCAAGAATATCTGAAAAAACTTTATAGAATTCAGCTGGGAGGCCGTCTTCACCTGGAGATTTCCCCGCCTGCAGGTCCTTTATAGCCCTTTTAACCTCTTCCAGTGTAATGTCAGCACCAATTCGGTCCTGTTCCTCCTGTGATAGGGTCGGGCAATTTACGGTGGATAAGAAAGAACTAATATTTTGAGTATTAGGGTTGTCTGATTTATAAAGACATTGATAAAATGTGGCAAATATAGCATTTATGTCCATGTCGTCTGTTTTCAGTTCACCTTTATCATTCTGCACCCCAGGTATAATTGATTGAGTATTCTGTTGCTTTGCTCTCTTTGCACAGACTGTTTCAACAGTTGGTAGGAGTCTGTTTAAACTTGAAACTCAGACAAAAAAGATTCCCTTGTTTACAACGCCGGTATGATTGCAGTGGCAGTGGATTATATCGAGCTGCACCCCTCGTACCCGTGTGTAATTATGCAGACAACTGAGCCACATTAGCATTCATGTATGATGTTGAATGATTAATGTCCGATACTCAGTCTTCTTTGTCTTAGTCTCCACAAACTCTTGAGAAAACTACACACACACACACACACACACACAAACAAACAAGGAGTGATGAAAGTGGTGAGACCAAACAAAACAAGAACAGCGGTTTTGGTACAGCAGAATTAGAAACGTATGGATTCAGTGAGTGATGCTGTTCTAATTATCCACAATCATTTGATTTATTTCCTTATTTGACTAACAGACCCTTAAATGAAAAGCTTGGTGCCACCAGGAGTTTTGTAACTTACTTTAAAGTGCATGCAAAGCCAACATTTCTGCAGAGTGAAGCTTATTTGCTTTCTTTCTGAGTGGACATCTGTGGAATCCGTACAAAGCTGGTTCGCCCAGAGGCATCAGAGTCTTGTCATAGCAGTGAGGTTGCCAGGTTCTGTTACATGTGTGCTCCACTTTCTAACAAGCCTTGCTTCTGTTTTATTGCCTGAAGGCTTTGCCTCAGCGTACTGAGACAGATATTTGAACTCACTGTTCAATCGGGAGTTGGGCACCCTGCTCTATAAAACCCCATTGATGCCAGTGCCCAGATGGCAGAGCACTCCTCAGCTCACTCAGGCTGTATTGTCACTCAGGCTGCCATGACTTTGGTAGATCCCTGTACTGCTTCGTGTCTTTTTTTGATAGTGGTCGAGTAAACTACATTCAGATTACAGCAGTCACCAGCTCCAGGTTCTCACAGTCGGGACCAAATGGGGAGGTACTGTATGTGGGTTTCAGATTTCTATGTTGGGCTTGTCAAAGGGGTTCTGAAGCACAGGCTGTTTGTCAGGTGTCATCCTGGAATTCTCAGGTGGATAGAACAGAATTCGATGGAGAAGTGTTGGATGTTGCATGTCTCCCCGAATAAAGGGAAGTGACTGTTTGATCCAGCTTGCTGGGTTGCACAGAATGATGCTCCTCACAGTGAGGGGAGACGTTTTCCGAGGAGCAGCCCACCTGGGTTGGGTTGCACACTAATTAGGTTTGCCCATAAGCTACATAAAAGCTGCTCAGGCCCCCAGTGATGGCATGAGTTTTTCTTCACCGTCATGACACTTATCAGCCGATACCTATTTATACGTCTGACAGTTCCAGTCACACAGGAGCGAACCACCGGACTCCCACATGGTAAATCAGTGATGATTGTGCTCCAGGCAATGGTCACAGGAGGTTGCATTACTTGGACATGCTGTCCATTAGTGGCTTAAACAATTAAGTTCATTTGTGCATTTGTTTGTTTTGGTTTTTATCACATTTACTGTAGAGACTTACCCTCCACATAAAAAATTGGTGGGTTTTTATTTTTCACAGGATTATTGGCTGGCAACTTCAAGACTTCAGCCATGTCAATTTACCACTGTGCCAGTCCTGCTACTTTCATCTGATCTTAAATGCTGTCATGTGGGCCACATTATTACATATTACCTCGGTTCTGCAGCAGAGCCTGTGTGTTCCGCCAGTGTGTGGGAGGGCAACGAGGGGTGGTCCGACTCTGTCTTGCCTGTCTCCCTGCACACCTTAGGAGCATCACGATTCCATGACGACATGAATCTGTCTTACCTTCCCCCCAGCTCCATCGGCATGGTGGAGGAAGAAGAAAATAGGGAAGGAAGCAATCACTACTCATTGGAATGCTAGTGTGCCTGCAGGGAGGTTTTCAGAACTGCTGCCTCCCTATTTCTGGCTATAGTTTCCACATGTGAAAACTGCCTAATCATCTCAGAGACAGGAGTGAGGAGCTGTACCCCACACAGATGATTACTAATACTTGCCCCTTTCACTTAGCTAAATAAAAAGCCACATGTCTATTGGTGATTCTACATCACAGGTCTGGGACTTTCTGTCATCACAATGAATTCAGGCTTGTTGTGATGCACAATGCACTTGTCAGATAAATACATGTTAGATGCTTCTGGTGCAGCAGGTGGAGAAAGTTAGACGTATATTTCTGACTGGAACAATGTCAACCACTCAACACATCACCAGACTGTTCCCTGACATCTGTCTCTGGCTGTGCAGAGATGTGGTCAGTCCTGTCAAGTCACCACAGCAGAACAGAAAAGGTCTGTTCCATTTCCACCTGAGTTACCAGGAACTCGACGGGTTTGGAAAACAGTACTGAGGCTGCTCGCTAGGGGGAAGAAGCACATGGCATTCATGAGAAGTGCTCAGATAATCAAACACAACTTGGCGACTTGGTGCATACTAATCTGTCTGTTTTTTTCCCCTCTCGGTTATTGATAGCAGTTGGGTCTGGGTTGGATGTGTTCAGCTCAAGGCCAGGCAGGCAGAACACCACATCCCTAACAGCCTATGCGTCTGGTGGTAACCAATAGTGAAGTCAGATATACAAATAAATATTTTTAAATTAAAAAAGAACTGGTAACTGGTAAATATAGCATCTTTTATCAAATAAAATAGCAGTTACTTGGATGTCATTCCAATCCTGTGTGTACTTGCAGAGTTGCTTTTTTTTGCACAAGTCCAGCTGGGCCTTGTTCTGCTGCTGTTGCTTAGTTCAAAGCGAGGTTTGCAGCAGTTGCACGGGGAGTTTATAGCATGTGGTTCCAACCTTCAGACTGGGCAGTGAATGCAAAGATTTCTCTGCGGGTGCTTTGCCGCAAGGGATCAACAAAGAGCAAAGTGTGTGTTATAAGGCTGGGCAGGCACTCACGAAGGTGAAGTTGCATCATGGTTGTGATGTTGTAGTCATGCACACTGTGGTCAGAGATGCTGCACAACGGCACTGGGTCGATGGGAATGGTTCTGTGACTTTGTGTGTTAAACTGTGTCCTGACTGTATCAGCATACTGAACACACAGACATGACACTGATGTTATCAATTAATCAAGAATCAATCAATCAAAGAATGTTTCCGAATCCTACAGAAGTTGTTTTCAGAGGTTTTTCCATTGTGGAAAGAGAAAAAAATACTGTTCCATAATAAAAAAATTAGTTACTGTTACTGTAGATGGCAGTGTTAGTTACATATGCAACTGAGTTCAATTAGTATCATGTAGCAACAAATGTGCCTCCGCTACAAAGCCTTTTGTCAAAATATCATTGAGGAGAGCAGAACTCCGTTAAATGTTAATCAGACTTGTTTGTCAGTTCCATCTATCTCCTTCACAGTGGGGGGAGTGGGCGGGGCGTTCTGTCTGTTGCTCTGCCAGCATGTTTCCCCTGTCAAATGGGCAAAAATTACAAACATCAACTTAAACAGCTCCCCGCAGCCTGCGATAATGAGCCAACACTTCAGTGGCCCAGCTTCCGAATCGATGGCATTTGATTTTGACACATCTGGACCATCAGCTGACAGTTGGTGTGTGTACAGATGAATCTCTAATGAAGAGAGACGGATAAAAGGCTTTATGTAATGTCATGAGGTTGGCTCTCCATCAAGTGCTGCAATCTTCCACCCACCAAATCCAGATTAATTCTGCTTCTCCCTCTCTCTCTCTCTCTCTCACTCTCTCTCTCACTCTCTCTCTCTCTCTCTCTCTCTCTCTCTCTCTCTCTCTCTCTCTCTCTGTGTGTGTGTGTGTGTGTGTGTGTGTGTGTGTGTGTGTGTGTTTATGAGATGGGTAAATCTGTCAGTTGCTAAGAGAAACTGACCGACACTTTATAATATTATTTATTTGTTATTCACGCTGTGTGATTTACAGTGCAGTGCAGAGGTCTGGAGCATTCAAATTATTCCATTCAAATAGTAGACATGCACACACACACACACACACACACACACACACACACACACACACACACACACACACTGAGACACACACACTGAGTACATTAGAAACGGCCTCTGATGTCATTCACGTGATTTGGTCACTTGGTCATGATTTCTGTTGCACGATGGCGATCATGACTTCATGGTCATATGAAGGTAAGCCTTTGCTGCCCTCTATTGTGTGGCAGATCACATTGCACTATATATATATATGTATGTGTGTGTGTGTGTGTGTGTGTGTGTGTGCGTGTGTGTGTGTGTGTGTGTGTGTGTGTGTGCGTGGGTGTGTGTGTGTGTGTGTGTGTGTGTGTGTGTGTGTGTGTGTGTAATGATACCAAACATATTTTTAGAGTAGTAGAGTCCAACACTTCACATACTATAGGATTTTGAAATGCACAGTTGTGCACTGTATTGTATTTGACCTAAATAGACTGCCTATTATAGATGGCTGATGGAGATGCACCCTCATTATTGCATTCCTCTCAGTCAGGATACTGGAGGGGTAGAGGGAGTTGTAGAATAGAAGAAGGCCAGTGCAACCATACACCTCAGGTGAGGGCCAGTGTCCACAGAGAACACTACAGTTGTGTCTTTGTACATTTTCTGTTTCTGGTTTTCTTGGATGGAATCTAAATTAGTTGCTTAGGGATGGACAATGTGTGCTTGGCCGAGTGCAAGTGCACACAGAAAAGCATCTCAGCACAGTATGAATATTTTAGCAGGATTTCCCACACTTGGGTCCTGAAAACAAAAAATAACCAAAAGTATCTATAATGTTGAACACAAAAGGAAACGCCTGCACAAATCTCACAAAAGAGAACTTACGCATCGAACATAAAAACGCTCCCACTTAACAATGAGATACACCCTCAGCCATCATGTGGAGACTGCACTCAAAGTGAGACTCTTCTGAATCATCTGAATCATAACGAGCACAGGAGAATAGATCAATAGAAAACCCAGTCACATCACCATGGAGTGCAAACCTTGAAAGAGATCGAGGAGAGGAGTCTTCCAGTCGAGTGATCCTGAGACTGGGTGACTTCACACACTCAGAGAGGAGAGAAGGAAAGACAAAAGGGAACAAGTTCATTTTGTAACCTTTTATAAAAGGTTGGTGTTTTTCATGCGTAGATGTGGACTAATGTCTCAGGAGGACATTTGTTATGCAAAGCCAACATCACGTGCGTCGCAATCCTTCATCTCATTTATTACAAAAATGTGTTGTTGTCCAGCTGTGGCAATAATGTAAGTAGTAAAATCATTACATTTATACATTGTATTTATCCAAAGTATATTATAATTTCCTTCTAATTTACCCAGTGTCACACAATGATGATAAGTAGACTGTCATGCAATGGAGTGGGGCTCAGCCAGTGTCTTCTACAAGGACACTTTGGCATGTGGACAGCACAGGAGGAGCCATGGATTCAAAGTCCAGTCATCTACCTGCTCGAACATTACTGCTGTGTCATCAAAATCTGTAGAAACTTTCAACTTAATGACTCAATAAGACACATCAGTGAGGAGAGTGAGAAGAGAGGGCGTACATCCTATTCACTCATCCATTCATTACCTTATCACACCTGCTGCATCTATAAAACCACCACCACTGTCATATTTCAGTCCTCCAGTCACAAGCACTGAGATTTGTTTTTGTTTTTTTACATAGCTCATTAGCTTTAATGGATGATCTAAAATCTGCACATTAAATATCTCATTATATCTTCAAATTGTCACTTATTAGCCACTTAAATGTTTTGTTTTTTCATTTACATTTTAGAATTCTTTTTATTTTTCCAGTAATGGTTTTCACTGACCTCGCCGGCCCATATTTTGAATTGCTGTCAGTTTGTGTTTTTCTTGTTACCTTTCAGATGATGCATGCACTATACACTGATCAAAAGAGTTCATTCTGAATGTGACTTTAAACCAGTTAACAGTTTTCGGCTGATCTGTGTACAGCTGTTATTTATGTGGCTGCTTTATCAGTCTCTCTGATGGAGCCGAGATGAAGCGAGACATCAGTTAATTCGCAGATCTTAGTTGGTATAATAAAATGAATGATGATCAATAATGACCTGATTTCATTTTAACACCAGATGGGGGGGTGGAGGGGGGGGGGGTGTATAGTTTACCAGTTATGCTGTCGGGGTTATGAGCAATGTACTGTATGTGTATGGCAGAGGTGACCTTCCAGCTCTCAGCCAGAGGATCTACCACCCAGCCCAAGTTCAAACAGTGCAGGGACACAGACCCTGGATTAACAGGCTGTTACATAACGTCCCCCTGTGTATTGAATATATCCTGCTGACGGTTTCAGATTATGTCTTATCAATGCAAATGCATCAAATCAGTCATGTTGTCAAATTTTGCCAAGTTAGAACCTGCATCACACATATTATATCCACCAATGCAGGTTCACAACCATCAACTTGAGTCACCAATGGAGTCTGTGTGTGACGTTAGGGAAATGGTTACTGACCAGGTGGGGAAAACGTGCCACACTCCAGTGAGCGCACGGAGCACACAGAGCACACAGAGCACACAGAGCACACAGAGCACACAGAGCGCAAATCCAAGCCATCTGACGCAGAGGATTTGTAGGTTTAGGAGAAGCAGCGTACCCCCTCCTCTGTTAGATTAAATACTGGGCCAGCCATGTGTAGCTCCTCACTCTGTTTACAACGCAGCATGTGTGCACAGCCAACATCTGGAACAGCCTGTGGTTGTGAGACTCTTGGAGAGGCCTGGGACTGTTGGCACCATGCGCACTGATGTGGTGCTGCTCAGCCTGCTTCTCTGGATGACCGGTGTGTCAGGGCTGACTCGTCTGAGGGGACATGTGCTGCAGCCACACCGACACCTCAGGTGGGTTCAGAGCAACAAATGACCTTTGACTTTTGATGATGCCAGAAATATGTGTAAAACTTTTTTTAAAAAGCTCCTTTTTTAATCACCATGCATAAAATATTTTAATTCACACTTTTTATTGCCAGATTAATTCAGCAGAGAAATCATTTGACACTCAACCAGGATTCTGTGTGTGTTACTTGGTTCTTCTTACACAGCTATGGCTATATTGGCCCCTGTGACTGAATCAGAATATTGTCAGTGGGAAACCCGACTTCAGATTTCTTTGTCCCATTAAAAGTTTGCATGTTACTCTCACATTTGGTTGCAAGAAAGGTTGGTTTTACAATGGATATGTAAAGTTAAGAATATGGCATATGTATACTGATAAAGCTGCATTCATCTGGGTACTGATGTTTTCTACATGTGATCAGTCCCTTAGAGTGATTTTGTGCGGGTACAACTTGGATTATCTCAAAATTTTGTAAGCATTATATCATATGGTATAAGGAGCAGCATGCCATGATCCCTCTGCACATTTGCATTGGCTTTGCTGGAGCACAGTGAACTTTAGACTTGTCTCAAATTTCAAATCAATCGATTTTAAGGCTTAACGATTTAATTAAAATTTACATGAATATCTTCTACAAACAATTGCCCCTCAGCCACAACTCAGCAGAACTCACGACACGGCAACTTTAGTGTAGCTATTTTACTCAATTTAAACTTAAAATCAGTTTAAAGCTCCGACACTGCAACCATGGACTCTGTATGCATCTATGTGCATTGTTTTACTCTCTATTACATGTGTTTTGTTTAGTATTCAGATATTTCTGCTTTATTTTGGATGACACAGTCATGGTGTTTTGGCAGTGCTGTGCATATGGAAGTTTTACATATCGTGTCTCAGAACAGTGTATAAAACCTTTAAACTTAGTACTGTAGATAGAAACTTGTATTTTATTTATTTTCCTCATCCTACTGGCTTGACAAACACACAATGTAACACACCGATCAGCACAGATGCTGTCGCATTGCATCACAATGCCCGCTTTTGCCAGCTACAAAAAAAGGTGACAGGTGCCAGAGATAAAAAAAAATAAATCACTTACTCTGATTACGTAACATGTACTCAGAGTGTGTTAATGTGCTTTCTGAGTTATTGCTATTGCTGTGGCTCTGGTGGTGGTTAGCCAGGCGGAGGAAAGGCCTACGTCTTTTTCATCTGCATCTGTTGGAAGATAATCATTTCATATGTGAGAAGCTTAATTGACTGACTAGTTATAATCTGCCATTAACTTATAGAAATCACAGTGGAGTGCAGTTACAGTAAAGGTGTCAGATTTGCAAAAGAAATAAAGCAAAACTTTTTTTATTGAAGATTGATGGAAGTCACATGTTTTTTTGTGTCATATAGTTTTTCTTCTTTTCTTTTTATTTGTAATTTTCTAAATTTGACCTTGCACAAATTAATCAAACAGTGGCATTACTGTGTGAGGGATTTCCACTGGTTGGAACTGTTGAAAACAGAGTACACTTGCTGTTTTCTTTGTATGATCTGTACTGTTCATGTCACTCTGTGCTCACAGGCATTTGATTCTAAAAGCACTCAGTATCCTCTCGTCAACTCGGCTTTAGGTTTAAAAGCCATGAAGCAGACTAACCAATGCCCTCACAACTCATCAGCTTTTTGACCTCCCCATGTGTTATATTCAATCACATGTGTCATCATTCCCACTCACTCCATCCAAGCTGATGAATTAGGGTAAATGCATTAATGCGATCCAGCCTCCTGGAAAGTTGGAAAGAGTAAAACTTCCCCAGTTTAAAAGTGGTTAAAAGGTTCGTTCCAGTGTTGCAAATTATTATACTTTTATCATCAAACATCTGTCATGGACTTAACATGCAATCAAACCTGTGTGTTTTACCATGATTGGTGATTGATGACCATTGATGACCTGTTTATCCTCTGTCTGCTGTTTTATGTGATTTAACACAGTCACTGGACGACATGTGGTCAGCATCTTATCATTAAAACTGTTACTTTGTGTGAAAACACAAAGACAGGAAGTGAAAACGCAACAGATGTACATGATTTGTCATTTAAAAAGCAGGAAAAACAGGAAACTCAAACCCAGCAGGAAGTTGCAAAACATCACACACCTGTTCAGATTATCCTCATCAAAGTAAGTACCATGGATAGTTCCCCTCTAAAGGGCTCCCATTGTAAAAGGCTGCACTATACCCACTGCTTCAGCTGCAGCACCACCACCAACAAGTGATAAACCACAAACAAGCCACTGTTCTGGGAACTGAGACGAATTATTAAATTGTAATAATACTGCTTTTTTTTGGCAGTTTTTCCTCGCCCTTGCTGAGGGTGTAGGTCGGAGGTCAGAGGATGTCACACCCTGTATTCTTTGTTAAGGTCCTATGAGGCGAATTGCAATTTGTGATTATGGGCTATACAAATAAAATTTCTGACCTATGGGGAGGCTGCCCTTTAATCACCTGCCCACACGAGAGTTAGGTGGCAGAAATAAAACAAAAAAATCAGCAGTTAAACTGGAAACATTGCATACTACTCATTACTTTGTGTGAAATTTATTCACACACTCACTGACTATCTTATAGCAGCTGTGTGATAACTCAATAGTCATTCATTTCAAGAGATTTGCCATTAGAGTGGTTATACAAATCAAAACGATGATGGTAATAATGTCATTTATTATCCCAGAGACATCTGGCAAGACAGTGGAGATTGCAAGGTTTAATGTATTCAATGTATTGATTACATTGTAATGTATTTGTTTTTGACAAAAAAAAATGATGGAATGGAATGATGGAAAAATCTTTATTCAGTTTTTTTGCCATGCCCCTCTTCAATAGATATGTTTCAAGATTAGTTCTTGTGCCATCTAAAGTTGCGTAATATTTTGTGTGAAATTACATCATTTGTTTGTTTTTGGCCGTTCAGATCAAAAAGAGAAATGCCTGTAAAGGAGGGATCTGCTCGTCAGGTTGCCAGGTATGACGTGCGTGAGTGTTATTTTCTTTAGACCAATTAGAACAATAACAGAGATTAGACTATAGGAATAGAGAAGATTAAAGCAGCATGAGTGGACTTAAAGGCACATGGGTTAATCACACTATTGTGTGCAGTATCTAAGGAGGGGGAAGAGGAGGATGGGTCGCTTCTGGGTATCCGACTAAGCCCAGTGTAATCCATTCTTATCTTTCAGACTTATGAAGTTTATAATTATGGTTAGGATCCTGTATGGATTCTGCAATGCTGCAGGAGACGTGGAAAAATGAAAAACACATTATTATGGTGATAGTATGAAAACATTGTTGGTGGTTGGCAGCCATTCCCTCTGCCAGACTTACGTAGCCTGTGAGAATGAGGGAATCAGCCTCAAAGCGCTAATCTGAATTCTGCTATTAATTATGAAACAGTCTGCCTGCAGAGCTCATTATTATCATTGGATTTATAGGCATCATATTAACAAACACTGTTGCCCATAATGTTGCCCATTGTTGTACCTCTTGTCATGTAATGATTGTGACAATTGATTCTTTTTCCTCAAACCTTTATTGAGCAATCTCTTCTAAACATATCACAGTTTAAGTTAAATCATAGGAAAAACAATAGTGCAAGTTAATCCCCACATGTTGTTTACCTGAGAGACTATAACGAACATGAGGATGAGGATTCAAACTTTGACTCTCAGTTGATATACTTTGATTTACAATCAAAGAAGTAGAACTGCTGATTTTACCGACTTTGTATTGGTTCAGAAATTAACTTTCAAACTGTTATCCAAAAAATGCCCACCAGCCCCATTTTCAAGAGGAGTCCAGACCTGACTAAAGCCCGGGTCACAAAGTCGGAGAGGCTGCTGAGAATAGATGACCATGACTTTACAATGCGACCGGGATTTGGAGGTAAGGATGTTTCATCCTTTTAGAAATAATCAATCACGTGTCATCTCTTAGAACTAATCAATCAGGCAGCCTCGAGACTGACCTGTATTCACAGACGCTTTGGTTTTAAATCCATCTAAACAAGTCATCACCTATGATCAGCTGTTTCTAGACATAAACAGCGATGCTACCCATACCATCAAATCTAGCCCAGAGAGATGATGTAACCAGAGACGGATTATGTCTGAGTCATGCTGCTGTGGGCCAGTGATTAATTACCGAGCAGCAGCCGTCTGCGGCTTAAGGTTCCAATAACTCTCATCTTAATCTGCCACATTAGCTGGGCTGAAGGCCTAGATCTGCGAGCTCCTTAAATTCTCACACTTGCATTTCCTCTATAGGTTTAAAACCTCAGAAGCCGTCACACAGCAGACCCTGTTAGACCCCCTGTTAATCAGAACACATTTTCGGGCAGATTGATTCTGATTTGTTCCTGAAGGTTTCCAAACGAAATCACACATAAACTTGCAACATAACAATATGGTACAGTGGTTAACACTGGGATTTGATTGACTTTTTCCCATTAGTTTCTAATTTGGCCATATGATTGTCCAATTGTGCAATCACACAGCTGACAGCTGACGGGTTTGCAGCAGCATGATCATTGCGTCCTGGGCTTTGTGCCACTGAAGAGGATTTTGATTGGTTCAAAGAAAGACTAACAAATTGTGAGCGTTTCTTCCTCCTGCAGCAGGATTAAGCATATCGGTTAAGAACCTACAAAATTGCAAGACGCAAAAACAAACCATAAGTGCACAATAAAAAACACGAGCCAGCTAGGCTAACTGGCATAGCAGTATGGCACTAATTGTAATAGCAAGCCAGCAAGTATTATTATGCTTCAAATGTTACTAGGTGTGTAACAAATAACTGGACTGAAAAATAAAACACAACAAAACATTAGAAATATTAGTTTACCGGTACATATTAACAATAGCCCATATCGTTTATATCTAACGTGATACATTATTTCAGCCCATAAAGAAGTTTATTGTATTACAGTATTTGTAAGTCACGGTGCAGCTGGGGAAAGGTGCAACAGGAATATGCTGTCATGATGTCAGACACATTGTTAAAATTATTTAAATTATTCACTTCATTAATTTTATGTATAATTCAAATAATAAAGTAAAATAAAAATAACTTGCAGGATAAATTCTCATTCCTCTGGCTCGGTGCCGTTTTTGGGGGTGAAATCTGTATCCAGCTGCTTTTATTGGGATTTGGATGAAAGAGCGGAAGTCACAGTTTGAAGCAAAGACATTGGCTTAACCTCCAAATAAAACAAAAGATAAGCCCTAACAGATCTGACGGCAGGGACAGCAGGCATACATCTGCACCCTCTCCTCCCACTGCTGTATTTTACAATCATAACCGCTGTATTCACATCTTTTCCCAGGGCCTGCAGTTCCAGTCGGGGTGGACGTGCAGGTTGAAAGTCTGGATGCAATTTCAGAGGTGGATATGGTACGTCGCCGCGTGGAAGGCATGTACTGTACTTTGCATGTTGTCAGTCCAGGTAGTACTGAATAGACATGTCTTTCTGTTTTAGGACTTTACAATGACCCTGTATCTGAGGCACTACTGGAAAGACGAGCGTCTGTCCTTCAGGAGCAACAACAACCAGAGCATGACCTTCGACGGCAGACTGGTGAAGAAAATCTGGGTACCTGACATGTTTTTTGTTCACTCTAAGAAGTCCTTCACACATGACACCACCACGGACAATGTCATGCTGCGAGTTTACCCCGACGGCAAAGTCCTCTACAGTCTCAGGTAATTTCCACTGTCAGGAGGGGCAGCGCTCAGAGTGATGAAACAGCACAGAGTGGCTGGAAACACACAAAGTGGCACCAGGTGCCACAGCACAGCCTGGCCGTTAATACTGCCGAGCACGACCCAGTCATTCTGGTGAGCGGTGCGACGCTCAGAGCCAAGGTGGCTGATTTTGTAATCCTAGTTACAGAGCATGTCAGAGCTCTGTAACAGCTGGCGGTCCATCTGCACGCTGTTGCAACTTCCCTGCATGTAGCACAACTTCACCGACAGACACACAAACAAAATTCAAATTCTGCCATCAACAATTTAACCAGCATTTGCTATCAAGTCTGAAATACCAACATAAGTAGCACATGTGTATACATAACATCATGATGATTTGTGGCGAATACGTCCTAGTGTTGTTGACTGTGGTACTTTGTCACCTGATAAAAGGATGCTGAATTTACGAGGGAAGGCTAGTTGATGGACGGCACACTGTATAAGCATACCCATCACATGGCCGGGGTTAATCTGTGTGCTGTTGTTGCTGCATGCTCAGAGATTTTTCCAGGCTAAGGCAGATTGGTGAGAGAGGATGACAGTGTGTGGACTTGCCTGCAGACTGGTCCAGTGAGCTGGATTATGGATATTTTCATTTAGCATTTCTGCACTGAAAGCTCAAATCACTGCTGAAACCTATGGCCCACGCTGCCTTTGAAAACAACCATTGACTTTGTATGTGCCAGTTGGACTGAAGCAGGTCCAACAGGACAGTGTTCTCTGTGATTGTTAATAATACAATGATTGATAGAAATAGGGGTTTGTATTGCGAAGACCATGTGACACAGAGTAGAGTATGATAATACAAACTATTGTATTCACACATGAGGCTTTAAAATATTTTTGCATCTTTTAGACAGCCACTGTTTTCAATTAATTTCATCATCAGCTGTCCAGATTTCCCTTTTTCATTTGTTCGATTGTGGTGCTTCATATAAAATGTAAACAAATATTGTAGGTTACGTTTCTGTGACTCTGTGGTTCCTAGAATTATTTTAATGTGAAATGTTCCATAAACCCTAAACTCAGTCGAAGTGTTTAGTATCTGGCACTGTAATCGGTACACGTAACATATTATATATGCCTGCGTAAAGTGCAGTTTGCTCTCCTGAATGTCACAGCCTCTCTCTGTACTGACAGTTAGGTGATATTTGTTTCTTTTCAATTTGATGATTTGATGTTCATTAATTGTTGGTGATCTCGGGCCATCGGATTGTGAGCTCATTAACAGCTTGCCAGGCTTTTGTTTGCGTTTTGCTGCAGGAATTTGTGAAAGCCTCGACATGGATAGCCTGCTTTAATTTGTTTTATGACACAGCCATTTGTTAACCTGATGTGCCAGATGGTCTGATCCAAAAAAAAAAGTCACATTAAGCAGCAGTTGCTTCACAATGACATTACACCTGAGGTAGTTGGATCACTGCCAGAGGTTACTCCCACAAAGGACACTGTTATTTTGTATTACATAACAATGGTAAATTGTACTTAGTGCATCACAGAAATACAGGATTTCACTATCCTCATATCCTAATAGCATTTTTTTTGTTTTGTCATTGTAGAGTAACAGTCACAGCCATGTGCAGCATGGACCTAAGCCGCTTTCCTCTTGATACACAAACATGCTCTTTGGAGATAGAGAGCTGTAAGTAACGAACACAATCAAGGTTTCCTTTCCTCTACAGTTACACATATGCAGTGGGTTCTTTCTCCTTCGGGCCTGTTTTCTATCACATGTGTGAATGTGCTTCATTATGGAAGAAAAGTTTAATTACAGTTGTATTACGTGTTGTATAAATACTGGCAAAGTTCTTCTTACTCAGGGTAGAATAGGTCCCTAGCACCACCTTGCTGATTGTAGGATGTGATAATTGCCGAGAATGTGCTGTGTTGTCATGTAATATAATGAAATGTGATGTAATGCAGTGTAGATGATGTAATGTGTTGTGTGCATATGATGCACCTATAATTTGTTTGCCAGCTGCCATTAAATAAAACAGGAGAAGAAGAAGAAGAAGACTGTTTAACTTGAAATGTTTGTTTTTTCTTATTAGTCATGATAGAATTTGTGCTATAGATAAAAATCTTGTCTCACCAGATGCATATACAGATGATGACCTGATGCTGTACTGGAAAGAAGGGAATCGCTCATTAAACACAGATGAGAGAATCTCTCTCTCCCAGTTCCTCATCCAGGAGTTCCACACCACCACCAAGCTGGCCTTCTACAGCAGCACAGGTACTGACTGTGTGATGTGTACCCTTGTATGTTTGAATATCCATCTGCAGTATCTGGGGACTGACTTCCTCTACTCTCCAGGCTGGTACAACCGGCTGTACATCAACTTCACCCTGCGGCGGCACATCTTCTTTTTCCTGCTGCAAACCTACTTCCCTGCCACTCTGATGGTCATGCTGTCCTGGGTGTCCTTCTGGATCGACCGCAGGGCCGTCCCTGCCCGGGTGCCACTGGGTGAGTAGCCGTTGAGCTCATATGGGTAATTTTTTTCATGTTATAATGTTTCTGATATCTTTTATGAATCTCACATTATTTCACATGCTTTAGGTATAACCACGGTGCTCACCATGTCCACCATCATCACTGGAGTCAACGCCTCCATGCCCAGAGTGTCCTACATCAAAGCTGTGGACATTTACCTGTGGGTCAGCTTTGTCTTTGTCTTCCTGTCAGTGATCGAGTACGCTGCCGTCAATTACCTCTCTACACTACAAGAACGTAAGGAGAGGAAGCTGAGAGAGGGGGTTAGTACCGGCCAATCACTCCCATGCTCACAGATGCTAAATAGTAGATGTATAGTATATGTAATGACGGCACCAACAGGAAAACTATGAAGTCATTCAGGGCTAATCACAGGGTAATTAATTTGCCTACCCCAGTGGTAGACCACTGAAGGTGATCAGAAAACCTGCTATTATTAACACATTAAAAATTCATTCACATATACAATATTTCTGCTGTGCAGCTACAGCCTCTTGCCAGTAGGGGTTGCTGCAGTCCCCTCTCGAGTTTCACAGCTTAGGTCCAGAATGGAAAATAGCTCAACAACTGCTTCTTGAATTACCATTTGTGGCGCTTTGTGAACAAAACCAAAAACGTTTAAATGGTTTGACTTTGTGTGCGAAGACATGCCTGTGTGTAGAATGTTGTTACCCACCTATGTAGATGCATATTACTATGCATCTACATACTAAACTCATTAACCTTTAGAAGCTAGAGATAACAAAACATCCATTGGGGCTCAAACAGATTCATTTTCTGCGTGAATAAGAATACATTTTTCAGCAGTGTTTGTTGTGTTCTTGCAGCTGCTGTGTACCTGTGGTATGGCCCACACTGGCATGATGTCAGTAAGCTACAGTGAGGTGGACGTCAACACCACAGGGAACTACAGCATGCCGGAGGCAAACGGGGTGAAACGGGAGAGGATGCTGGTGCATCTGGCAATGGAGACCGACCAGGTCACTGGCCATGTTGGCTCCAGTGCTTACAGCAATGTGTGGATTGACACACATGCTATAGACAAGTACTCCCGCATCATTTTTCCTGGATCTTACATCCTTTTCAACATTATCTACTGGTCCATCTACTCCTAACACGCATGGAACTCAAACACACCTACCTCTCCAGAGTGGAGACCTGTGCACCATACTAACATACAGATTCAAACGTATGTGTCTTAAAGAAGAAAAAATGAAAAGTTCTTCTAAATGAAAGGCTGGATATAGTTCCAAAGTGAAACTGGCACAGTCTTACAGAACCAAATGACAGAATATCTACTATATCAAATATAACAATAACCTAATGTGGCTTAATCATAGTACAGCTTGTGTTTTATGATGTGCTGAACTTTTGCCCTGGGGCAGCCATGCTGAGGACTTTTGATTGAGCAGGTTGATATTTGTTAATTAAGGGTTTTCCAAATAATCCAAAGCTAAACTCTTCTTCAAGGGCTTAAAACAGACAGTGCATCAGTAATATGTGTAAATCACTTGGCATCTGGCATTTGGTGAGTTCAGTTTAGTTGCTGTTTATCATAGTAGAAAACAGAAGTGTCTGTCTTACACCTTTTTTCACACATGTGTTCACAGTTTTGAACAACAAAACCCCAATAAAACATTCAGACCCCAGACATGAGAGATGTGGTGCACTCTGTTTGATTGCAAAGCTCCCAAAACAAGTGTGTGTGTGTGTGTGTGTGCGTGTGTGTGCGTGTGTGTGTGTGTGTGTGTGTGTATACAGGCTATTGTGTGTATACACAAAGGCTATTGATGCTTGTCTTAATTTTGCCTTATTACCTATGGTTGTATCAGCACACCTAGGTAATCTGATGCAATTTGTAGCCATTTTTCCATAAATGCTAATATTACCTTACATTGGTAATATTAGCAATTGGTGCAGCAGCAAGACTTTGAATATATACTATTTGTTATGTTAATGTTTATCGTGTAAGAAAACTTCTAAACCCAGGCTGTTCGTGGATGCTTTATCTTAAATCCTAACACTGCGTTTATTTGTAAATGATTTAAACGTCTGTATCTACGTTAAGGAAATTTGTTTGCGGCGGACATCCAGCGTTTCTGCGCAGGCGTGGTTTGGCTACAATGAACCAATTAGAACAGAAAGGGCTGTGACATCATATCCAAGCGACCGTCACGTCTAAAAATTGCACCATGGCCGAAGACGAGTATGTATTTGTTTATAACTTTATCTAACGCCATCTGTTCATTTTTTAACATGGATCTGTAATGTCATATCACATTTTAGGAAATTGAGGTTTAATTTTTTAGCCAGGACCAACATTGAGAGCGTTACAGGCAGAAAAACTAGATTATGGGGAGTTTAATTTCACATGGGGCTAAGTGTACCGTAACCGACACATTGCTAAGTCAGTTTTTTGACAATATTCGGTACTCCTGATTTGCAAGTGATATGATTATATAGCTGACAGCCCCCGTTCTGCAGGACGTGTAAGTTACTGAAGGTTGTGGCATTATATTAATCTATTATCTGTTGCTACTCAGGCGTAATGCAGAACGTCCTGCGTTTGTATTTCGTATGTTTCGGTTTTATTAAGATGAACAACAATTTAAAGATGTAGGATTATCTTGGTTAATTTGTTAGTTTAGTTTATTTCACTTTCACAGATTCTGTATGAAACGCCATACAGTTATGAAACGTCTTACATACATTGGCACGTAGCAGAACAACGTTCAGTCAGGTGTCATTAACATAATGGCCGTAGCCATTGCCGATTATTTTACAAATGTCAAAAGTTTATCTCTGATCATGTGTTTGTATGCTGTGTTATCAGGCCAAAAAAGGTTATCAAGTTGGTTCCTGAGTATCTACTGAAAAAGAGGAAAACATACCAGGCCATCAAAGCCACACAAGCCAAGCTTGCGCTGCTTGAAAAGAGAAAGGTACTTGAGGATGGCTTCCGTTTGTATGGCCACACATTGAAAGCACTGATGCAGATGGAGGATTTGGAGTGAATGTACCTCCTTAGGTACACAATGCTGTATATTAACATTTGTATTTCTACATTATTCCAGGTATCAAAAGGCAAACCATTGAAGTTCAAACGTTTGGAAGACTTTTTAAAAGACAGCCACAAGAAGCATCGTGATGAAACACGCATTAGCAGAGCAAAGCACAGGCCACCTGCTCCTCTGCCTCCTGAGAAGAATAAGCTAGCCTTTGCTGTCCGCATCAGAGAGTGAGTATTAAGGTCTTTTTTACTATTGTTCTACAGGGAAATTCATCACAACTTTTAAGTTGGCTTTGAACAGCTGCATCCATCTGTGTAGTTTAATCCACAAAAGGACTAAGAACATTAATGGTAAAGAAGGTATTTTTTAAGCTGAATGGGTTATCTTCAACTTCAGATTTACCAATACTGTATGGAGAAACCAGCAACCTTTCAAAGACACCTCAATGACTGGAATACTTCAGTTGGTTCTATTGTGTGAGCCGTTTTAAATAATTCTTAAAAGTCTGGAGGTGGCTTCTTTTCTCTTCTGCCAAATTTGTTGATGTATGTCATATGTAGATAAGATCACAAGCCATAGCGTAATGACTGTGTCATTTGTTTATGCCTGAAAATCTAATTTTGTGGTTTTGCTTCCATACCATCTCATACTCTTCAGCATGACAGCCCAGTCACTTGCTTTTAGTGCTGAATTGGACATGAGTGATATGAACTATGTGGAGAGGTTGTTTAATAGTTAATAGGAATTAATCAGTTACTAATTTTAGTGTAAAAGTTATAGCTATTAGTATTACAGTTCAAATTAGTAATCATTGAAATTGTTATGATTATTGTACTTTGCATCAACCAAATTAGAGCAGTAGTCTCCCACTGGGGTGTATTTTGCAACAATTGAAAGTAGCAGTGATGGCAGAGACTTATAAGAGAATTAAGTGTAAAATATGTAGATGGTGTTTTTATAAGAGTGCTGAGGAGAACATGAGCTACAATTGCATCTACAGAACACTCTTTGAAGTAAACAAGAGATAACTTCTAACCTGAGTGCACAAAGTGTCAAAAGGAGGGTGTCATGGTTTGATGAATTTGCTAATAGTTTGTCATCATTGTAAACTGAAACCTGAAGTGTTACCTGCTCTTGTAAAACACGATATTGTACTGTTGTTTGTGTCATGTCTGCAGACTAATTTTGTTTACCCAGTTCATGTTCTCATATTACACATTAGTTACAAACCAATCTTTTTCTTTAATTAATTTAAAATCTGAATGTCTCATTGGTTGTATAAGATTTGAGAAACTGCTTTGGGGTTCAGATGATAAATGTGTAGTTCAACACCTTGTTGGTGTCCAATTACTGAATGTCTGAGATATGTCTGATAAGTATTTGCTTTATTACACCATTTACTTGCGCTCAAACATGACTGGATTAACAATGATAATTCTTTCTTGTTAGGATTAAAGGTGTTAGTCCCAGAGTAATGAGAGATATTCAAATGTTGAGGCTAAGGAAGATCTTCAGTGGGGCTTTTGTCAAAATCAACAAGACCTCTATGGCCATGTTGAAGGTTGTGGAGCCCTATGTGGCTTGGGGGTGAGTAAATCTGACTGTTTTGCTTTTGGAAATTATACCATTTTGGAAATGTGTGTTATTGCATATGATAAACGTATTGTTTGTGACCTTGCCAACAGATTTCCCAACCTGAAGTCTGTCCGTGAGCTCATTCTGAAGAGAGGACAGGCCAAGATAGGCGTCAAGAGAGTTCCTCTCACAGACAATGCCTTCATCGAGCAGCACATGGGTATGTCCCTTAACAACGTGATGAAGCCACACATAGGTTACATTCACATTAATGTTTTCTTTATAAAATAGAATTTCCAAAATAAATGATCTCTGTCGAGACAAATTAAGCATCTATTTTCTTGAGTTTTCAAAATAAAACAGGACCAGTCGCATTTCTTCTCTCACAATTCTTCATTTTAGGGTCTCAAGCTGTAGTAGTGTAGATGTGAGGCATAGTTTTAACAACAGTGATTGTTAAAATGGAAGCATTCTTATGTGGATGTAGTCAAAAATATGGCTCTCAGACAAAAGTCATGTCATGTTAATCATCAAATTAATATAAAAGCTGTGTCATTTGATTACATCCTGATTTTAGAAGGTAATCAATTGAAAGGTATACACAGAATAAATCAAATTAAAAGCTGCTGTTGATGTTTTGGCACATGTGATTGTATATACCTGGGTCTATTAATTCCTCCCTTTCTCCTTGAACTTGTTTCAAAACTCCCCCTTCTTTTACATCAGGTAAACATGGCATCATCTGTTTGGAGGACTTGATTCATGAGATCTACTCTGTTGGTAAGGGCTTCCGAGCTGCCAACAACTTCCTTTTGCCTTTCAAGCTGTCAGTGGCTCGTCATGCTGCCAGGGATAAGGCCGGTCTCCTGAAGGACCTGGGAAACCCAGGATCACGTGGTACAGACATTAACACTATCATCAGACAGCTGAACTGAGGAGGCCCATCTGCAAGATGGATACCAGTAACAACTCAAAGGATGCTTTATGGGGAGAAAATGCCATCAACAACACCATTACTTTGTTTCTTTTGCTGAGGAGGTATTGGATTTTACTCTGTAACCCTCTGGTTACATTCTCTGGACAATGAGAATAGTGATATCAGTTACCGTATTTATGTTTTTGTTTTGTGGTATGTTTAGAATATCACATTGGTGCCCTTGACAGTGTTCTGATAGAAGCTGGTTAAAATGGAACTATAGAATAACCTGAGGAACATTGTTCCTCTGATTGGAAGAGGACCAGAGCTTACAACACACTAGTACAGGAACTGAATAAGTATGGTGGTTTGTCCAACATGCAAGAGCCACCAGCTAAAATACAGCAGATTGCTTTGCTGCATTAAATAGATTTCACTGTAAAAAAAAAAAAAGATGTAAAGTCTGAAATAGGTAAACATTGATTCATCAGTCCATTGACTTGTGATTGTTAATAGACTTGATTTGTTTTTGCAATAAAAGAATCCAAAATGGTTTTGTGCTTTTGTGGTGGTGGCTGCAGAATGAATCATACATGTCAACTATTAGTAAGGATTAAATATATTTATAAATGATCTGCAGTCGGCAGTAAAACCTTAATCAAATCGAATGCACCCAACTCCAAACGTAAAAGCATCTCTAAACCTCAGTATATGCTTTCCATAATCACCTCACAAGATTTTGTTTTGAAATTCGGTTTGTCTTCACAACCATAAAAAAACATGGACGCGGACACAAACGCACAGACACACAACACTGGTGTTGCATTCGATTTAGTAACACTTGACTCGTCATGCGGAAAGAGGAGAGATGTGACCGATGTGATGCAGCTGCGTGTGAACCATTGCGCACTGGGAGAAATGGGGGATGGCGAGAGGATGACGTCCATGTATTTTTATTTAACCAGATGAGCGCGTGCCATCAGCCACCCGCATGCAGAGGATAACAATTTAGACATAATGCGATGTCACGGGATTTTGACGTAAATTAGAGAAGGTGAGAAACACATTTTTTATTTATTTTGTGGTCAAGCAGTGTATATAGTTACAGTAAATCATCTGTTGCCATGGTCATCTATCACCATGACAACGATATTCTGTGTCAGGGCTGCGATTGACTGGCGTCATGATGACGTACACTCGGTCATCACTCAAAACACTGGCATTGCATTTATGACGGAAGCGTTTGGCTATCTATTCATGTAGAACAGGATCGATACCATCAAAGCACGTGCTGTGCTGTCTTCATTGATGTCGGAAAGGTAATTATGGAAACTGTCGTTTTGAAGGTGCGTTAACTAATTGGAAGTGACATATTTTTATATCAAAAAGTCAAATGTCAGCTTTAATTGTAATAGGTTTAATTCAAAGGCACCCTAATAACATGCTGCTAGACGTGTTCAAATTGCGTGAACAGAAACACATGAAGTGTTTTTCAATTTAATATTTGAAACCCTTTGCAGTCAGTGACTGAAGTCTGATTTACTGACACCACCAGACACTTAAACACAAACCCTTGTGTTTGCATATTGTGCTGCCTCTGATGTGAGCCATTCCTCAGCATGAACAAGCATTCACAAACACAAATTAGGCCTATGAAACATTTAGAGGCCTAGTATTAAATTACTTAAGTGCAATTTAGGCACAGTGTTATGGAAGGACTACCTTCCAAACGGGTGTTTCAACTTTGATGTAGACGCAGTCAAAATAAAGAAATTCAAAAAAATCAATTATATTATTTCATACAGGAAACGTGTTCCACGCGGGAGGATCAATTTTATTTACAACTAAACTGCTAACACCCAAGTCCATCTTTTCCTGTACTGAGCGCGTGAATGCCTAGTTTACGCGGTCCACGTGAACGCTGCACCATACCTACTGTCAAGGAGAATGGGCGGTCCGTGAGTGTCTGACCCCACCGAGCACATGTAGATGTTGTACTATACTGCTGTGTTGTTAGCCGGGAAGAGGTGCCAGAGGTGAGTCTCACTGCTTAGTCGCTGACCTCGCACCGTATTGTCACGAAGAGAACTGACGCGTTTGTGTGTCTCGTCACCGCAGCGTGACGTGGAGTTAACCGGCTTTCGGGTGTCCGCTCCACGTTGCTACAAACGCTAGCTCACTAAGTTGTTGAGTGGTTGGGCAACACGGCCGTTTCGCGTTCCCTCTCTGATCGAGTAGCCTGTAACAGTGTGTCATGTCGGCGTACCGGTAACACAGCAGCCGGTACTCCCCCGTCACGTAACATTTGACACAACGTCGCGGTAACATTGGCAGGCGCCAGCAGGTTTTGCTAGCAAAAACATCAGGCGGCTCAGATGAATGAGTTGAATGAGCGCGTGCTGACTAATGGCAGCAGGTTTTCCTGAAGCTCGCGATTCCCATTAGACAAAAATGTTCCTTTATAACACATAAATTCACAATACTAGAGTGTTTGTTTATTCAAAATACTCTTTCACTGCAAAGAACGGATGAGATGCCATGTGAATTTAGAAATGTGACAGCTGACAGATTTCTCCATAGTGATTGTGCTGTTGTAACTGTTATTGTGACATACCAAAGTGGTATTGCAGGAAATGCTGTAAATTAATGACTGAGATGTCCAATGTGACAATATGGCATTTTGCTGACCAGGCACCGAACTGTAAAAGCTTGGTTACTTGACAGGTCCTGGAGGGAACATAAGTAACATAATAAGAAGGAAAACCATAGTTACTGCATTATTGTTTTAGTGCATCTGGTTGAGCTTGGCCATAATGGCCTCCTTTTAATTATCACAAACCTAAACGTGATAGTTTACTTATCACAAAACCTAAACTTAGTCGTTCGACACTGAGAATCAATTTCAGGGGATGGTGCCAATTTGCAGCCTGTATGTGTTAAGGTAGATGGGATGTGTTTTTTGTACAGATCCACTGAGACTCATAATAACAGTCGGTTCTGCCTCCGTGTAGGTCACCTTGAGGAGCTGTGTGAAGTTCTTAGATAAGTAGCAAAGGGACAACCTAACCTCCTAGTTATCTGTAATTTTTGCATCTTCTGCAGTCTAATGATTACACACAAGTATCTTCCAGCCACCACTCCTTTTATTCATTATTGCCTGACAGACTAACACAGTGTATCACTATGGAATGCAACCACAAGAACTGTCAACAGCCATTAATATGAAATACTGATTTTATATTTTATCTATCAGAGAAATTCATATTTTCGTTGATGTCCCTCTACCTCTTGAACCACAGTCTGTGATGTAGCTTGTTAGTTCACCAAGCAGGCCATGGTTCAGCTGGTAGCTTAATGATTACTGAGATATTTGGCCATTTTGGTCACTAAGATACAAGCACACCTGAGGTCTCTGGGTGAACAAATTCCAAAAATATAGACAGTCAAACACTTATGCGTTGATTTTCTGGGCATGTACTGGGCAAAGCTTTTTGTGTGTTGTGCTCATCCTGATTAAAACATTAAAGCATGTATTTTATCGCTTAAAAACGAGAAACAAAGCCGACATGTTTTTTGTCTTCTAGTTAAATTACTGTGAGTGTGGAATAAATTTAGACCAAATTTGTCTGTAAAGAATTATACTGATTTTCTTTTCATCCAGTGTGGTGACAAATCATATCTGTTTTTGTGTAAAAATGAATAAACCTAATATTTTAGAATGTAGCTTTTTTACACATTGGTAAACAATGTTAATATCATTTGCGATTTAGTACTAGGTTAAAGACCAATCCATCAGTTTTCTTTAGAAGTGGAATATAGTGCTTGTAAAAGGTCCACAAATGATTAACAAAATTGCATTAGATCAACACAGTCTCAATTTGTACATGCAAACTATTTTATTTTATAATAATAATAAAGTTCCTGTCAGTCCAACAAATTGTTGGCTTTTTTGCTGTCAGTCACTGTTTATAATCTCTAACTGGTTTGGCAAATGGCAAATATGTGTCTTATATATCACCCCACCCCCATTTAAACCAGCACACACCCCCGAGCTTGCTATTAAACCATCATTGATTGACTCGTCTATTGTTTTGGGGACAGTCCTGGACCAGCTGCCTAAGAGGTTATGAGAACATATTTTTTAGCCAAGCTAGTGGTATGCTTCTGTCAACCACCATCAACAACTCAGGACTAGTTGGAAATATCTATTCTACCAGATGGCTTAGGACAAAATTTATGATTCCCTTGGCAGTGTATCCAAATGACTGGTGTGATCCCTAACAGTCTCTTGTCATAAGGGCCGCCTTCAGTCATCATAGCATCATTTGGAGAGAAATAGCTCAATAAGTATCAGATGGATTGCAATAGAAAGCAATGATTTAAATATCTATGCTGTGTTTCCTCTTGTACCAACAGTACTTTTGTTTATTCACAGATAACATGCTAACACCCTGAACATGTTCTTTAACATGCTAAAGTATAATTCTTGCCATTATGCTAGTATGGTAAGTATGTTTGATGTGTGTACATTAAATGTGGGAAAGATATTTGGAAAGGACAAGTTGCTTTAGGTTTTATCAAATCAACCCTTAAATGTGATTAAATAACTGTTTTGATTTGACTATAAAAATGCCAGCCACTGATATAGAATCAGGATGATATATATTTTACTGTCAAGGACAATAAGGAAATAAGTCATTCTCTGGTCTGCACCTTTTGGACTCAAGTGATTCTGTTTGAGTGCTCACTGTGACACTGTGCACTGTTTGTGTTGGTTTTCTGTGAAAGAGAAATATGATTCATTTGAATGAACTGTCTTTTGTGCTCTCGTCTCATTCAGCAGTCACATGCAGCTGCATATCTTCCCATACCTGCCAGCATCTTTTTTATTTATCACCTTTTACACACAAATTGCACAAATTCATTGCCAGTTGCACATTGTTTAGTGTGTTTAGCATCTAAACACACTAAACAACTAATTAAAAAGAATTCATGATGATGTTGGAAATTGAACTTGTGCTCCGTGCTTGGCTTTCACAGGGGGTGTACTCATATATGCTTGGTACCATATTTCTATATATTTCTTTATTTTAGTAAGGTGAGAGAGAAACAGCAGTTTGATTCACTATATGTCCTGGACATATAGGGAACTGACAATAACAAATCTTTGAATCTTTGAATCTTTACACACAAAGCAGACATGCATGGATAAAGGCAGTCGTTCTTTCTGTGTTGCCATGCAACTGGGGCCTCTGTGATCTCCTTGTGTGAAGCTAATGTCACAACCGGCATTTGACCCTCGACAGAAGCCGACAGGTCAATATTAATACTAGGAGAAGTGTTTCGCACACTTCTACTGAAAAGAAAGATCTAATAGAATAGGCCTTTGTGTACTAGTGTAAGAGCAGACTGGCTTTCTGAGAGCCATGTTCTTTTGTGCTAAATCTTCCTAAGTATTTTAAATGGCAGCGTCCCATTAACAGTAAACTGTCCAGAATGGAGTAGCCTGTAGGATTGTTGTTAAGTTGAAGGCAGTAAGAGAAACCACAACTGGCCACAGTGTTGTGACAGAGAGATACATGGATGCACTATCCGCGTTTACGCACGCACAAGAGCACAATCCGGCACCTTGATGTGTATCTTGGCACTCTCCTGTATGTTGGGATTGTAGGTTTGGCCCATCTTTACCACTGTCTGGGTAAAGTTCATTTCAGATGAGCTGACTACTCTCAGGTCTGCTTCAAAGGTTGCGAGTGAAAATTTATTTCACATGTTCCAAAACGTGACACATTGCTTCAAAACAGACTCCTGTGTCATGCTGGGATTTAGAAGTTTCAAAACAAAACATGATAGCCAAACAGCTAAGATCAGCAGTGGCAGGTCTCAGCAGCCAGTCACATTCCGTTCATCAAGGAGAAACAGCTGAGTCATGTGACGAGTCATGTGCAGGCAGTGGTGGTCATCATCTCTGATTTCTTTCTGAAGGATCACTTCTTAAAGTTTGTCTCACAATTCATTCATACTTATTTTACTTTTCAAATAAATTACAAAATTTGCTAAATCTTCCACCCCAGACTCGAACCCACAATCCCTGCCTTAGGAGGCATGTGCCTTATTCATCAGGTCACTGGGGTTGATTAAAAAATTTGTACTGTACTCACAGAGCCATGAATGTCAATTTTGTCAGAATTGTATTTTTTTGGGTTACCACAGAGACAAGGTTAGCAGAAACACATAAGTGCTTCGTCTGGTCTCATTGGCAATATCTCTTTACTCGTCATTTGAAACAGTTGCCCTTTGCTGCCATTTCAAGCTGCCAGCAAGTGAATAAGGCTGGAGAGGAGTCTTTCTGGAGAACAGCCCAACAGACCAACAGTTGTCTGTGTGAATTTAGAGGGTTGGTGTGAGCAGAGCTACTGTGCAATAAAATCTTCATAGGTCACACTGACATTCTAGCAAGTGTTCTCCTGAAAAACAAATATGTTTATATGTACATGTACATCTAAAGATCCAAAGCGGCCTCTACATTTCTTACTTCAGTTTATTGTTTTGCAAGTGCACACCCTAACATGCAATATGATAATGTCTTTTGTAAGGCTGCATTTGGTGTTTTGGGAAATCATAATAACAATAAAACTGTAAGGATGGTTTTATGAGCGCCGAAAATGAGATGAGCACAGCTTGTAGTGGAAAAATAATATCCTTACTGTTGACAACAAAAACGTATCCCCTACAGTGAAACCTGTGAGGGAGTAGTTGTATGTCTCTTGTAAAAACATAACAAAGGATTCGGTTTTGTTTTGCTGAAATTATACAACTTTTTGGTTTCATCATGTGACATTTTTAGGAAGGTTGTATTAGTTTGCTGACTTTCTGTTCTGCCTTCACAGTGATCATGATGGTATTGGAGCAAGACATCCCCCTCCAGTGAACACACGTGTAGGTAGCCAGTGTGTGCAACAGCAGCAGTAGCGGCAGCAGCTTGAGCCCAGTAAGTGATGTAAATTCACTGCTTTTTTCTTATGTACATTTTCTGTATGTGGCTTTTGTTGAGATTTTTTTAATCCAACATGTTTTGTTCTGCAGCATTGATAATATTCATTACTGATGATATGTTTAGCGGAGAAAAATAAACCGTGAATTGAATGATTGTCTCTTGTAGATTTGAATGGAAAAAGTGTTACATTTACAACATTTACATTTGCAGATGAAATTCATAACTGAACATTTAATTGTATATCTTGTCTTGATTTTAAACAAAAATGTTTTTGTTTAAAATAAGTCACTTTTTTAGCTTTCTTCCTGCTTTGATATGGATTTTGTCTTTGCAGATGTATCAGCTGTGTGGTGCACAGTAATCTTGTTTTTGAATAGAAAGTAATATTCCAGACAGCTTTATTTGAGCAACATTGTCGGGCTTCTCTGATGCATTGATTCTGTAATACATCCTCACATACTCTCTCACTCCCTTGTCATCACAACCTTTCTCTTGGTGCCAGCTAGGGTAAGCAATTTTATTCTAATACACTAAAATCTCCTCCACTATATTTGTAGCCCAAATACAGTTGCCCTGACTTTATATTTGGACTACAAAAAACCCTAAACTCCCTGAACAGAACAACACAGGACATTCATGCCTGTGCTGGCTCAGGCACAGAACAGAGTGAAGGGCCAGTGGGAGTGAGACAAGATGTCTCTGAACCTGAAACAGTGATTTCCATGGCCATAAACAGTGACCAATGGTCATAAACAGTGGCCCGCATGTTTATAATAAGCTAATTGACAGATCGATTTACCGCTACTTCAGTACAATAAATTCATTTCTGATTACTTATTTTTTTATTTTATGACCGCTGGCAAATAATTTGTAGGTACATTACCTCCATGTTTACCTGACTAATTGAGTATCATGTACACTATATACCGTAAATTCCGGACTATAAGCCGCTACTTTTTTCCCACACTTTGAACACTGCGGCCTATAATACGGTGCGGCTAATACATGTTTTTTTCATGGGGCGATTTTCGACGTAAATCGGACCATACACTCATTGTGCCATTGTGCATACATTGTGCCACCAGATGTCGCTATAACACCACGCTAAACTAAGAGTTTATTATGGTGAATTGCCTTTTGTCCCTCTTGTCCCTCTTGACATACCGTAGGGGTTGAGATCACGAGTGTAATGAGAATTTCCTTTAGACCGGTTATAATCAGGTGCGCTCTGTTGTCCGGAATTTACGGTAGTAACGCATTGCACCACTGGCTTATAAAACATCACATCACATCACATCACATTACATTACATTCAGTTACATCACATCACATTTGGCACTTTGATCTACCCTCTATTCCCGAATATGGTGGTTGACAACTTCTAAGTGCATTTCTGCCACCTCAGTTTCTCTGCAACATTTCTCAACACTACTCAATAGACACACACACGCGCGCGTGTGCATGTTCTATTGTACTGTGTAAATTCAAGCATTCTCCCTTCACAGTTTAGCTACTCTGGTAGCATAGTTAAACATCCCCTTTAACTCATGTTTGATAGAGCGTGCACACCTCCTTTGTGCCATATCTCAGTTTGACAGCTGGTGCAATAAAAGTCTTTTAGCATTGGATTTCTAGTTAGCCCAAACAGTAAACTATGTTAATATGAATTAATATGAATCATTATTGCTGCAGGGTTATGAATGTGAATTACTGTCACAGGACTCGGGTCATGAGAGAGAAGTTAATTTAACTTCATCCTCACTCATTGTTTCACCCTGTTTCGTTTCTTCCAGCTGTCAGCGGATCTCCTTGTTGTCAGAGTGCTTCCTTTTGATATTGTGACCAACTCTATCTGCTTCCACTGCCCCGAACCTCCCCCCGTGTAGGTTCATCATGGGGGAGGTAACCCAGATGCACTTCAGTACGGTGGACTATGTCATTTTTGCTGTGTTGCTAGTGGCTTCAGCTGGCATCGGCCTCTTTTATGCCTTCTCTGGTGGACGCCAACGTACAACACAGGTACTCTAGACTTTGAGACTAGACTCTTAAAGATCTTAGGTACTTACCTTACTTTTACCCAATACGTAAAGAGTACAGGATCATGTAGATGCAAGTATGTTTGAAGTGACATAATACAGGGGGTCCTCGTGTTACGACGGAGATCCGTTCCTGAGAATGTGTCGAAAACCGAATTTCGACGTAAGTCGGACCATACATTCATCGTGCCATTGTGCATACATTGTGCCACCAGATGCCGCTATAACACCACGCTAAAATAAGAGTTTATTATGGTGAATTGCCTTTTGTCCCTCTTGTCCCTCTTGACACACCGTAGGGGTTGAGATCACGAATGGAATGAGAATTTCCTTTAGATTTCTGTTATCAACCGTGTAGACCCTGTGTTGTGAATAAAGCTACGGTATTGCCACGATCCCGACCGCATCTGTGTCCGTGTGCATCTCCTTACTGGCTGCCACTGCCCCCCCCCCTCGCTAGCTGTCCATTTCACATAAGTAAACACAAGGCAGAGTAGCCTAGCTGTGCTGTGGAGGTGCTGGAGAGCCGGCAGGCGCGCTGAGAGACAGAGAGAGTGCTCACCAACTAGTTCCTGTGCGAAGTCTGTACGTATTTACGGCGCAAACCGCTTAAGCCGAAACAAGGAAGTTAACGGGAGATGTGTGTAACCACGAAAACAACGTATCTCGCGACCGTCGTAACACGAGGACCCCCTGTATAATGGTTTTGTTTACCACAGGAGTTCCTGATGGCTGACCGTTCCATGTCCTGCCTGCCTGTGTCTCTGTCCCTGCTGGCCACTTTCCAGTCAGCGGTGGCCATCCTCGGTGCTCCGTCTGAGGTGTACACCTTTGGAACTCAGTACTGGTTCCTGGGCTGCTCCTACTTCTTGGGCCTTCTCATCCCAGCTCATGTTTTCATACCAATCTTCTACCGGCTCCGGCTGTCCAGTGCATATGAGGTGCACACCAATATAAAATTAACACACAATCAAGCACAAACAGTTGGATATCGATACATCAGGATGGTGTACTTATGACCTGTGAATGTTTTTTAAAACATTAATTAACTGTGATGTTCATTTTTCCTGTCTACCTGTTTTTCTGTTTCACACCCTATCAGCAATTTCTCTTGCTTCTGCTGTCTGTCGTCTTTCTCAAGTATGATCTCAGAGCTCAGCTTTTTTATCTGTCTTTCTTATCCTTGACCTGTTAACATACAAGAGTAAAGCATGTTCTTCTCTCAAGACCGTTATCCGTAGCCAGACTCATGAAACTCAAAGTCACTGTTCACTGATCTTTTCCAGAGATCTGCACTGTAGTAATGTCCCATGAACAAAATATCTTTAAAAATATTTGGCTTTGATTATCAGAACCTAAACTCAAGAGTTCTGATCCTGTGAGAAGTTGTCAGCACTGACCACACATGACTCTGAGATGATATGTAATCAGCCGTTTGATTTTGTTTGTTCTGTTTTGTTTTTCATTTTTTTGGTTGGTTCTTTTACATTTTCTCCTCCACAGTATCTGGAGCTGCGCTTTAACAAGATGGTTCGCATTTGTGGGACAATGACATTCATCTTTCAGATGGTATCTAGGTCCACTTCATTCTTTTTTTTGTATATTTATCTCTGCCAGTAAACTGTAACTGTGGCCATGGAAATGTCACTGTGACCCTTGAACATTTTTATAATGGCTTGTGTTCCCTGTATGAGATAAACAGTATCTATAGTTCTTCCACCAGAAGCAACAATGTTGATTATATAATGAACTGATCACATGACCTGAAGCAAAGAAAAAGCAATATGACAGTATCCAGTGTACTCTTTCAAACTAATCCAGAAAGAAATTAACAGTCTACGAACAGTAATTGATGTTGTTTGGCTCAGAGGCGCATGATGACAAGTTACAGTTATAATCTGTTATGCGAGTCAGGTAGCTTCAAAACATGACCACTCATCTCAGCTCTGTTTTGGTGACTCAATTTTGTTCTCTGCTCTTCAGGTTATATATATGGGTGTGGTTCTCTATGCTCCAGCTCTGGCACTCAATGCAGGTAAGAGTACCACATCATACCATCACACCACAGTTTACACTAACAGAGCACACAGTTACTAATAGTACTGAATACAGGTTAGGTTGTACCCATGTACACAATGTTTACCTGGGTAATTAAGTATCTTGTTGAGCCATGTCTGGTCAAGTTTTTAATCTCTTTTCACTTGCAGTGACAGGTTTTGACCTATGGGGGGCAGTGCTTGCCACAGGATTAGTGTGCACTGTTTATACGGCTCTGGTGAGTAGATGAAATATATCTACTATATATATTCACACACACACACACACACACACATACATACATATACATTGTGCGTGCGTGTGTGTGTGCACGCACCCTTACAGATAGATAGACTCCACCATCGTGACAGACAAACTGCAACATTAGTAATGTGTGTGCTTCTGTCCTGCAGGGGGGCCTGAAGGCAGTAATCTGGACCGATGTGTTCCAGACAATAGTGATGTTTGCAGGCCAGCTGGCAGTTATTGTGGTGGGGACGAGTCAGGCCGGGGGCATAGGAGAGGTCTGGAGGAAAGCGATCAATGGCAGCCGCATTGCTGGCCTAGAGTGAGCATTCAAAGCTTTTGCTTTTCGGAAGAAATTAATTACTATTTGCTGTTTTTCAGAAAATGCTCATGCTGTACTGACTCTTTGTTTGTAGCCTGAACCCAGACCCTCTGGAGCGTCACACATTCTGGACTCTGGGTGTGGGGGGAGTATTCCTGATGCTGGCTCTGTACGGGGTCAACCAGGCCCAGGTCCAGAGATACCTCAGTTCACGCACAGAAAAAGAAGCTGTCATGTCAGTATCAACCTCTCACAACATCATCTGCTAACCTTTCTCGTTACACAGTAACATGAAACAACCACTGTGAGGCATTTTTGACCATGCAGTATTTATTGATTCGTTTGGTAGAACTGATTGTATACTGTTGACAGTTTGCTGTTTGTAACCATGTCTCTCATTTGTTATGCGGTTTCAGGTCCTGCTATGTTGTTTTCCCATGCCAGCAGATCGTCCTGTGTCTAGGCTGCCTGATGGGTCTTGTAATGTTTGCCCGGTATGGTGAGGACAGCCCGCTGGACAAGGGCTACGTCAAAACTAATGACCAGGTGAACACCTACGGAATGTGCAGCATTAGTCTATCCATTAACTATACTCTCTTACCCTTCAAGGAGTGAAGAGCATTGGCTGAGTGGTGGGATGCTCCACACATGGGTTGTCATTGGGTAGTAATAGGGTTAGTAAGTTGTAGTATGGGAGTAGCCTAATGGTAAGAGCGTTGGGTTTAAGACCAAAAGGGCTGGGGTTTAATCCCACTCTCTGCACCAATCTGGGTCATTGAGTCAGGCCCTTAACCCCAATTACCCCCCAGGCGCCTTGTATGGAAGCCCACTGCTCCATGTGTGTGTGATGGGTGGAAAAGCAGAGACCAGATTCCGTTATATAGTGTTCTGTATAAGTGTACTCTGTCAATGACAATAAAATGCTTTATTTTTTCTTCTTTCTTTAATCTGCATCCCAGGCCCATCCTGATGTTTATTTTCTTTGTTTAGATGGTGCTGTACTTTGTGATGGATGTATTCAGAGATCTGCCTGGACTCTCAGGGCTGTTTGTTGCCTGTCTCTTCAGTGGAGCTCTCAGGTAAATGACCCAAGAAAACAGACATGAAGGGAAAGGCTCGTCCACTGGTGTTAAGTTTGCTTATAAGTAATAGAACAGATTTTTGTGTCTTAATAAAATATCAGTAACATAAATATCTTGACTGTGTGTGGGTGTGTATGTGTGTGTGTGTGAAAGATCGCAATAATATTGAAATTTAATAATAAATCTCACTACAATGCCCACAAGTTCATTCAAGTACAGTCCCAAACGTATGTGCCATGCAGATACTCTTATCATGTTCAAATAAAATGAAACGCACATGTTTCACACAAATAAATACTGTATATACTGATTACTTTTTTAATCCTGTGTCTGTCCCACTAGCACCATATCATCAGCCTTCAACTCCCTAGCAACAGTTACTATGGAGGACCTGATTAAACCTCATTTTCCAAACCTGACTGAAGCTAAAGCCACATTGCTCTCCAAGGGACTGGGTAAGACAACTGTTTTTATTTATGTATATATGTGTGTGTGTGTATTTATTTGTTCATTAGAGTTTTATAAGATCTAATAAATAATAAAACCAAGTAAAAATGACCATGTCTTAACTTATATTTACCATCATGTGCCCCACACAGCTTTGGCTTATGGCCTGGTATGTCTTGCTATGGCCTACTTCGCCTCCTTAATGGGATCTGTGCTGCAGGTACCAATCATTTTGCCTTTTGTTAGCCACAATACTTATCCTTGACGTGCAAATAAAGTTTGACTGTTACTTGTTTTAAATCTTGAAGTAGTTAAGTCTCTGTCCATATGTGCTGATACTAATTCACTTAAAGAAAATTGCAGCTGCACAACTTCCAGCCATCAGTTGTACTACCATATTCAATTATCTGTGTTCAGGCAGCCCTTAGTATCTTTGGGATGGTGGGTGGTCCCCTGCTGGGCCTATTCTGTCTAGGAATGTTCTTCCCATGGGCAAACCCAACTGTGAGTCCTGCTTTAACATAAGGAGTTGGTTAATTTGTTAGTGCGACCACAGATAAGGGAGATGGCAGTGACAACAGCGTCTGTGATCTCCTCAGGGTGCAGTGGTTGGGTTGGTGGTGGGCCTTGCCATGGCCTTCTGGATCGGCATTGGCAGTTTTGTGATGCGTATATCTACTCCTACCCCAGTACCTCCACTCAACACCACCGTTCTGCCTCTGTTTGACAACATGACCACCACGGTCATAACTGCACTGGCCAACACCACCACTGCCAAGCCTAGGTAACTAGTAAATGTCAAAAAATAACTATCTGTTGGCACCTGTAATCAGAGACCGTAAAGAAAAATGCTTGTTGTCTTTTTTTGTATGCTCCTCAGGCCGACAGGTGTGGAGGCACTGTACTCTCTCTCCTACATGTGGTACAGTGCTCATAACTCAGCCACTGTGGTGGTGGTGGGACTAATAGTCAGCCTGCTTACAGGTAAACACGTTTGGACCCATATCATATTATCACTGCTGAAACTATCAGATATCCAAGCATATACACCACATATGGGTGTACAGGGGGTCCTCGAGTTACGTCGGAGATCCGTTCCTGAGAATGTGTCGTAAGCGAATTTCGACGTAAATCGGACCATACATTCATTGTGCCATTGTGCATACATTGTGCCACCAGATGTCGCTATAACACCACGCTAAAATTAGAATTTATTATGGTGAATTGCCTTTTGTCCCTCTTGTCCCTCTTGACACACCGTAGGGGTTGAGATCACGAGTGTAATGAGCATTTCCGCATTGTTTAGGTTAAGATCATAAGTAAATATAAATTTAGACGTAATTTAAATCATCACAGGCCAGAAACACACTCAGACACCTAACCCTATACTGCCCCCTACTTACCTGTAGCCTTAAATGACCAAAGAAAACCATGTGACCTGTTCATGTGTCTCTCCACCCGTTAGGGCCCATGAAGGAGAAGGAGCTGACCCCTGGCACAGTGTATCCAGTCCTGGGCACACTGCTCTTCTTCCTGCCTGACCGGTACAGAGAAAAACTCTGCTGCATCACCCCTCTGGCTCAGAAGGTAACCACAGGTCATTCTGTGTCTTTGTTTCCTCCTGTTTTGTCCGGTGTAACCTGAGTTTTCTTTTCATCCTCGACCAGCCCAAAGAAACCAAGACACAGCCTTATCACTTGAACAAGAAAGACAATAACGGAGCAGCTTACCGCAAAGGTGACGCTGTCTCAGAGGAGGAGGACGGTGACAGAGCACAAACAGAGGACAAAGACCCTGTGTCTATTTCTCCACTGACAGCTCACACGGTCCAGGAGACATCCTTGTGATTCTTTTTTTCCGCAGGTCATAGATGTGAAGTTCATCACTAATTATGTCTTTGGTTGTTGGTGTTTTATGGGGGGAGGGGCACACCAACCTAAACCTTTCTCTTTAAAAAAAAAACAAAAACGAAATCACCCGGAAGTCAATCAATCAATCAATCAAATTTTATTTGTATAGCCCATATTCACAAATTGCAATTTGCCTCATAGGGCTTTGACAAAGAGTACAGGGTGTGACATCCTCTGACCTCTGACCTACACCCTCAACAAGGGCGAGGAAAAACTGCCAAAAAAAAAAACATTTTAACAGAGGAAAAAAAACGCAGAAACCTCCAGGAGACACTCATGTGAGGGATCCCACTCCCAGGGATGGACAGAAATGCAATGGATGCCACGTGTACACAACACATTAACATTAACAACTGTCAGTGTTTGCCGGACAGAAACAGTGCATGACCTCAAAAGATGGCAGTCAAAGAAACAGCTGAGCCAGTCTAATGAGTCTTTGTAGCTCATATGCACAATGGGCTGTTCCACTGTGGCTGGATCCTGTTATGTTTGACAGAAAAAAATCAGGTAGTTATGAGATGTAAAATGTTATTTTTGAATCAATCATAAAATCCCAGAGTACTTCAGAATAGAGAAAATATTATAAGTTAATACTTAGAGAGAAGTTACGACATTTCTGTACAACTGTGATAGTGTAATGTTTTTCAACAGCCTTTGATTAATACAGATAGTTGCCTTTTCAGTACTATTCTAGATGTCCAGTGAGAGAGAACCCACAAAAACAAAGCTGTGTGTTCAGTTGAGAACAGTCGTGACTCCCCATGTAATTCACACTTATTAGTTTACCTGAGCGGGTTCCTGTTGTTATCATGTTGAAGCTTTTGAACACAAAATTCAACAAATATTCAGACTCACTCACATTTTTCACATAATGTCACAGCTTCGTGAGAAGATGAAACACACACACACACACACAGCATCTCGACTTGGAGACTGATTGACTGACACACGGTGATCCCCTTCACATATTAGCCACTGAAGGAGATTGTAATCTCTTGTGACATAATTAAGTGCACACCTTTATTTTCAGAAATGGCTCATCAGTGCCATGTGGTAGATTTTTTTATCATTGTCTTAGTCATTGTTGTTTGTGGGTAATTTTTTTGGAATTGCAGAATTCTTGTTCATCAGCACTTCATGGTATTATGTCATCCACTGTCACTTCTTTGTATTGTATGTGCAGTGCTGCCACAGCACTTGACAGTGCACTCCATGTCAAGAGCAAATGGTAACGTGAATCAGTGTGTGTGTGTTCAGCTGATAATCGTCAAAGCACTCTGACATGCTGGCAGTCTTTGCAGAGACCATGCCTCAGATGCTTTCCACACTTTCCTCCTTCATTTATGCTTTGCAGTTGTATTTCAGTCCAGGTGATGTCACCTAGTGATGGAACATTGACCACATTTAAACCCATGTTCAGCACAGCTCCATTACACAACTACCATGTTTGTACCATCTCTCTGGCACGTAAAAATACCTCAATGTATCCAAAGCATATAGAATAAGAACTTTTTTCATGTTTTATACTTTTATTTTTTACCAGCAGAAGATATATTTGAGATCTCATTTGTATAGTTTTGTAATTTCACATAAAGCCTACAAACATTTCATGTTATGAAATGTGGAAATTCTATATGCAAGAACCATGAAATGTTTGAGTAAGTGAATGTCTGGCAGAACTGGGAATGTAGCAGTCTCCACTGACTGTGACACCACACATAACAGCATTTTGTTAGCATCCACTGCCTTACAGACAGCACACATACCAAATGTCCATTGTTCTCAGCCTGCTTTATTGTCACATTCCCAAAACTGTCAAATTCACTTCAGAACAACATCTAATGGTTCTTAGAGTTGTACTACTTTTAAATTCCATGTGATTATTTATACTTTATTTATAATTGCATAGTGTGAAATCCTTCTTCATACCTGAAATTACTTGAAGTGTGAGCCAGAGATGTTAACAATACACAGTTAAGCCCCTTTATTATGAGAGGGAGCATAATAAAGTGCTGTAATATTAATATTAATACTGTCAAAGATGTCCTCTATAAAGTCAGGCTGCTAATGCACGGAATAAAGCACAAGGAGGTCAGGAAGAATCTGACAGAAGCCATGAGGTGGTGCCAAGCAGCTTCTTTACAGTTGTGGCCTTTTTTTTATAGTGAATCAGTCTGAAACGCACAAGAAAAACAGTAGCGATGATGGAAGGAAGCAGGGGCACTTAGTAATTTCCATCAAGAATAAATATTGTTCTGAACAATATTTATTATATTTGTTCTGCATCCTACAAGAATTCTTCCTGTTATTCATTCCAAAAAACCAAAACAAAACCAGAGGCAGTGAAGTCAAAATGGCTCCTCTGCGCTGGTCTGTGCCTTCATTAGTTTCAGATTTTTATTTATGCTCCTGTGTACCCTGACGTTTTCACCCGCAGCCCAGGACAAAGCCTCGAGCTGAGTGTCGCGCGTCCTTCAGGAGTGGACCAAACCCCGATTATTAGATAAATGAAGTGACAAATGCCTCATAGATGGAACCATCTGTTTATTCTGTTCATCAGCAAAGAATTGTGTGTCATGCTTCTGTGGATGTAGGCAGTGTAAAACAAAGTGAAGACAAAAAGTGTGTTGAGTGAAAATTACACTTTAGCAGGTGGCTCTTAAACACCATATTCTGCATGTGTCAGTATCTACATGCAAATACCACTTATAAATTCCACAGTATTCCAGCAGAGCAGGATGGACATGTGTATATATATATACAGTAAAAGCTTATTAACTGCAGCCTGCCATTTGACACATTTCTGTTGCTGTGTAAAGTGTTGCGATGCCTCTGTTTCCTAACGCTCTCTCTGTTTGGATGTATGAATATGAGATTTATATGTTGTCACTGAATAGAGATGGTATTAAAACTCATTATTTGGAATAAGCTGCTGTCATTCTTTTCAGAAATATGTTCACATCGCCATGGTAACATGGCGACAACAGTGGTGAAATGTTAACTGTGGCATTGTTAATGCGTAGCTGTGAACAGCGGCTTTCAGCCAACCAGTGTTCATGTGAGGAGAAATATTTACCTGTAAACATTATTTAGCTTTATGTACACACCATAATGTCCTGAATGAAAATGTTTAACAGTTTACAGATATTATTAAAACTCATGGCCCAACAACAACAATTCATCCAGAGCTTTCAGTTGCAGCTTCTTGCCTCCTCTCTGGCCTCCTGCTGGAGGGAGGAGGGGCTGCGCGCAGCCACACAGCCCCATAAATCAGCGTGTTCCCAGCCATAATGAGCAGGAGATAGTACAACTATTTGTTGATTATCTCCTAACATGAGGGGGAGGGGAGGGGGGCTACGCTTTCTTGAAGCTCTTGCACTGGCATAAAGATGTGGCAGCCAGACAGCGCACACAGATCCCAACATGAATACAACAATTAACATTAATGCATAACAACACATGAGAGGTCAATATGAAATAAAAAAGCCAGTTTCAGTATGAGCATGACTCCATGGTCTATTTATGACTACAGTATTACTCACAGAACACCAGCAGGCTACACCTGCACGGTGTACTGTACACCTGCACGGTGTACCCCTCCCAGCTGTGAGCCTGCTCCTGCTCTTCATTCCAGCATCTGGCTTCTGCTGTCCCTCCCCAGCCCCCCGCCTCAGCAGCAAACACCCCCACCACATCCCCAAACAACCAACCCCTCCTCCGACCCCCAGGCCAGATTTATGGAGCCAGCCTTGAACGCGGCTCTGTTGCTCATGGAGCTGAGCCCACTCTCTCCGAGGGGGAGATGATTTGAGTGCGTCTGGTCTCTCATGTGTAGTCCCACTCGCAGACATATCAACATGACTTATTGGGCTGGATCTCAGAGGGTTTGTTCTGTGGAGACCACGTCTCGGCCTCACTGAGCCACTGTGGAGACTGTCCTCGTCTTCTCAGCACGTGGTCCTCACCTTGGACGTCCCCTTCTCTCTCTCCTCCATGTACAGTACACTACACACAGTGGACATGCTGGCTTGTACGTGTACGTAACTGTAATCCCAACCTATATTTGCTCTGTTTACTCCGTGTATTTTTATTCACTGACGACCAAATGTTTCCATTTTGTCTGCCCTCATACAAACTCCAATCAGCTGTGTCGAGATGGCAATAAAGTTTTATTTAAAGCACACATCCAAAGACACAGGCAAAACTGCCTGCACATTGACACAAAGAAAACTACAGGCAGAGAATATAAATCACAATAACACAAAAACAAAGTAGAGTTTAAATATGTCAGCAATGGGCTACTCACATCAATCTTTTAATTCCTCATCTGTCTAGAAGCAGTACTATACAATATTTGAAATCATTCAGATATTCTATATTGTGTACTTAATTATAGGAAGGCAAAGTGCATTGGTTACTGAATTTGCTACTGCTTGTAAGGGACACAACACATGATCTGACCCCAGAATGATTATACATTATTGCTACATTTGACTTTTGTCTATTTTAATGAAATGTTCATGACAAGTTTAGCTCCGCCCTCTGAGGTCTGCTGCAACCAGTGGTATTATTATTATTATTATTATTATTATTATTATTATTATTATTATTATTATTATTATTATTATATGTGTGTGTGTTTGTTTTTAGGTAATAAAACATACAGACACACACACACACACACACACACACACACACACACACACACACACACACACACACACACACATATATCAGAAAAAACACATGAAAACCCATCAAAGATCCTTCTTTAAAGCAAGCAGCAACACTAAACTCCTCCATAAAGTCGAAGCAAAAAAAAAAAAAAACAACAAGAAAAACAGTGTCCAGGCTTTAAATCAAGATAACAGGTTACACTCTGTTCCTTCCTGAGGTCTGCTGCAACCAGTGGTATTATTATTATTGTTATTATTGTTATTATTATTATTATTATTATTATTATTATTATTATTATATGTGTGTGTGTTTGTTTTTAGGTAATAAAACATACACACACACACACACACACACACACACACACACACATATATCAGAAAAAACACATGAAAACCCAACAAAGATCCTTCTTTAAAGCAAGCAGCAACACTAAACTCCTCCATAAAGTCGAGGCAAAAAAAAAAAAAAAAACCAACAAGAAAAACAGTGTCCAGGCTTTAAATCAAGATAACAGGTTACACTCTGTTCCTTCCATGTCGTGATTTGTGGCATCATTCGTCAAGTGGAGAAGCCTTTTCATTTCCCCATATTAAATCTGTTTCTGACAAGCTGCTGTCTAACGCTCTGATAATGATGAAATAATTTAACCAAAGGTAAGTCTCAATCTGAATGCACTCTGTGTGTGTGTGTGTGTGTGTTTGTGAACTAAATGGCCACTGTCCTTGTAGCTGTAGTTACATTTAGGCCCTGTCCTTCATATTAAGATAAACAGTATATATTCAGTGATTATAGTCTGGGAAACAACTTCTGAACTATGAACTACTTTCATACTGATACTTTCTGAAAATACTTTCTGTTACTTTCTGTTACTCGCCTCTGTCCCAAAATAAACCTTGTACACTTTGATTTGTCCTTTGCCACTGTGAGTAGCTGCATGGCCAGTTCATATGTGAGATAAGAAAGAGGGTGAAAGTTATGACACGTGTTCAGTTATCACCCCGTCACTCCGCTTCTGAGGCAGGGGTCACAGGGTGTGTCCCCGACCGTCCAGGTGGGGGCGTCTGATTGGCCGAGACTCCTGATAACAGCTCTCCCATGCTGCCACAGTAGAGCAGGGAACGCATGGGCCACTTCTGAAGAGATGACACAGGGGGTCAAATGTGAATCTGGTATTTTTATATGGTGTTGCCAGTCATTTCATTAACATGGCACTTAATATCAGTTAAGTACTTTACTGTAACTCAGTACAACTCATACGTTTGTGTATTATAATTACTGATGTAAAAAATGGCAGATTTTTTTCCCTCTGAACAGACATGAAATACTGCACATGACATCATGTCCTTTAAATGGCAATTTAAATTGGAATTGTAATGAGGTTAAACTATTAATCATATTTGTACCACGATTATGGCATCAAAAAATAGTGTGGATGATGCAAAAAATGTTATTTTTTTTTGTGGTGTGTGTGTGTGTGTGTGATGGTTCTGCAGACAGGGGGCGTGGCTGACTTCTCCTGTGGCAGCAGAGAGGAGACACACCTGATTCCACTCGTACCTGACACACCTGACTCCACTCTGTGTCCTGTGGTAGTGAGCAACTACCTTCTCTTCTCTATGTGTCTTCTCTAATATCCTCCCTGGTGATCTTTACCTGTTGTATTTACCTGTTTTTACAACAACAATCCTATGTTTGCATGAATGTGCTTGTGGGAATATCATCCTGTGCTGTACGTATGCGCCACTGCAGTAACAATCGGCGTGATGCTGGCTAGGGGCTCACCTTCACAGGATGCAGGTATCCACCTGATCTGGAGGGCAGGGTCTGCTCAGCCACATACCCGCCCTGGTCCAGGGTCTCTGTCAGGTAGGCTATGTAGTTAGTCGCCAGAACCAGAACATCCAGCTTGGACAACTTGGTATCAGGAGGGACTGAGGGCAGAGCAGCCTGTGGAGAGAGAGAGAGAGATAAGTGGCTGCAGGGCTGCACAATGCAAACCTGCTTTTATGTTTCATGTGTTATCAGCTGATGTCAGTGAGATGATTTGGTTGATGGGTGAAAATATGTATCAGTAAGGTCTTATTTTGAATTGTTAAAGGAACATTCAACATTTTTTAACATTAAGGTTTTAACATTGAGTCACTGCAAAAGATAGAAACAAGATGTTCACAATAATTAGTATAACAAACTCTTTTCAACACACAAACAGGAAGCAGGTGGTAAAGGGAATGACGGAATGGTGCAAAGGGTTGTGTTTGTGTGTGCGCTGTAGGACCTGCAGGCTGTGGAAGGCCTGTCGCAGGTTGCGTACGCGGCTCCTCTCTCGTGCTGCGTTCTCTGGAGAGTGGTGACTCCTCAGCATCTTGGACTGGAGCGCAGGACAACAGCTGGAGCCAGACTTTGGCCTGGCCCCGTGTGTCGGCTGTACCTGCAGCGGAGGACATGCCTGATGTGTCTGCACAAACATGGTACGAAAACAAAAAAACCCCCACCACACTTACACAACACATTTTACTATGTGATTTTTACAGGATTACCTGTAACTAATATGGAGAATCAGAGGAGTATGTTTTTTAAAAATTATTATTTATTTAATTTATTCTTACTTTCATTCGAGTGTCCTTTCATTAGAACAGAATCAGACATATGTATTATATATATATATATATATATATATATATATTTTTTAAAAGTACTGGGATGTCTGGTAGTATTAGGATTAATAATAATCATTAATTCTACACTGACACACTCTATTGCCTCACACATTATCCACTTCTTCATTATGACTAGTTATTTGTTTGTCTGGTAAACCAGGGTTTCATTCTACCTGCTAAAGCCGTGTCCTTCCTCTCTCCATTTCCATTCTGTCCAGTGAATACAGTTTGGTCTCTGTCACGTCTCGACTGTTTGAAGACATTAAATTGGACTGCTGACTCAGACTCACCCACTTCCTGCTCTCCCGGCTGCTGCTGCTGCTGCTGCTGCTGCGAGCGCTCTGCCTGGCTCTGTGCAGGGATGCAGAGCTGCTGGCTGCACGGGGCTGCTGGCTCCCAGGCTCCTCCACAGAGCTGAACACCAACTGGTGCTGGTCTCCAGCTGGAGCCCGAAGCACTGCAACAGCCATGAGACCCTCCAGAGGACTAACAGCCATGGATGCAGCTGTATCCTCTTCAAAAGGACTTGACCACAGTTCAGTCTCCTCCGACTGGCTGGATCAGAGTTGACCTTCCTGCTTTGAAGGTTTTTGTCACACTATAATCGGAGAAGTACAGACCTGGCGGCCTGAGGTCAACTTTACGTCTCTGATTAAATGTTGGCTGAAGAGCAGCTGAGATTCCTCGTCTATTCTAAAGACAAGCATGACATCGCAATCTGTGGTTTCTCTCTGCAGCTATGAAGAAGTGTGCTGTTCCAGCAGCTCACAGCTTCCTTTTGATTTACCAGACCTCTGTCGCAGCCCGGTTCCCCTCAGGCCCCCAAACCAATGGGGAAAACACCATGGTCACTGGCCACTTCTCAGCGCATCACCGTCCATCCAGTGAATTCCTCCCAGTCTGACCCTCTCCCTCTCTCTCTCTGCTTGTTTCCTTATCGGGTGAGGTAATGTGGGGAACTTCATATGCTCCTTATCTCGGCCGCCCGGTCGTCCTGATCCTCCCCTGGCTGTTGGGCTGCCAAGAAGAGCAGGCAGGCAGTCAGGCCTGGGGGAGTGCAGCAGTGGGTGGGAGGGTGCGCTCAGCCAGGGCACTGGGGGGCTTGGGAAACTCAAAGCTCAGCTAACAGCTGGACAGGGATGGGGAGGGGGGTTGGAGGGGTCAGGGGCTCAGGACATTGTGACATTGACCATAAGAAAAGGGAAGCTGGGGTTTGCGTTTAGGTTTGGTAGAAACCAGTTGGGGCACATTACTACTGTTGGATTAAATGTGTGACCTTCGTTTACTGAACTGTACAGCAGCATCATGGACGATGAACCTATTCATGTGACTGAACTCCACACTGCTGCAGCTGTGGGAACAGGCACTGTAACAGTCACAGCACTGTAGGTGTGAGTCTCTCCAGCAGATGTACAAAACCAAGATGTATTGTGAAGGAAACGACAAATACACACAAATAACTGATCAGTGCTTAGCACACTGCTTAATGTTCCATACTCGGGCTAATCTTGTTCAAAATAAATCACATTTTGAATAAATACAAAGGTCTGAAAGTAATTTTTTATTACTGTCCATCAAAATATTATTGAAGAAAAACATTCTCAATGCCCATATTGTAAATTAAACATTCTTAATAGAACAAACTATATTTTAAGCTTAAGTGCTGATGTTTATGTATCAAAGTAGTAAATATAACAAATGAAGAGATTATCTTTATACCATTAACACAGGCTAACGTTCATTGGTAGTAAGCACTGATCACAGTCTCGTCAGTGTAAATTACTGTATAGTGACTGAGGTTAACAAATCAATGTCAATCAATGAGAAAACATGCAACTATAAAAATAAAATGCATAATGTGAAGATGTAAGAGAATTGTGTAGCATCACAGTTGTGGCTGGAGTAAAGATGTTTGGTGTTGTTAGTTAGAGGAATGCCTGGCACCTTGTCTATGCTGTCAACAGTGTAACAGCAAGAGACCCCTGACCTCCCATCTGCAGCTGCTTACTAAACTGTTCTCATCACTACAAAGGTTGTTGTGAGGAAGTCAAGACACACTATGCAGATCAGTAGGGGAAATACTGAATGGATGCTGGGGTCTGATTTCCTAATTCGTGTAGTTGTGGATCGGTTGGTATGGGAGGTCTGCACAGCAGCTCTTTCCAGCCTTTAACTGTGATTTCATTGTTTCATTGCAACATAAAGCTAGTGATTTTTATAATACTTGCTGAAACTTGAAATACTATGTTATGTACAGCCCTTGCTTTGCTATATGTAATCACAATGTCTTTCTGTCTACTTACTGATCACCACTATGTTCCACTTTATTTTCATTCATGAATTTGCTTATCATTAATTCCATCCTGTACTTTCAGCAGTCCACTGTTCACTATTTCTGTCTTTTCTCCACTGCCTTGGTGAACTTCCGGATGTCCTCGGCCATCAGATGGGGCTCTTCCATGGCCGCAAAATGGCCACCACGAGCCATGTAAGTGAAGGTCACAATATTACGGAATTTCTGTTTGGCCCATAACTGTGGTGAGTGAAGCAGCTCGTTGGGGAAGCAGGCAATCCCGCTGGGAACATAAACTGGTATCCTGGGAAGAGATGATCAATAATGGGTTCAATCCGCTTTTAACATCAATAGAATAAACAAAAGTAAAATTAAATAAACATTTCTATTTGTGTACAGTAGGTTTATATATTAACTTTAACAACCACAGAGGCACAAGATGCAGTAATGGTAATTTCAGAGCTAAGCAAATGTGTCTCAATTAAACCAGATGGACACTTAAAGCTCTTTGGCTGTCACTCACTTATTGTGTGGTGCATTGAGGCCTTTGGCAAAGTTTTCCTTGTAGAACCTCATTGACGAGATGATGCATCCAGAAACCCAGTAGATCATAACGTTAGTCAGCAGGTCGTCCAGTGAGTACTTCCTACAACAAATCGTACATACAGAATGTATTACTGTGCATGGCAGGTTGTGGATTAATACTGTGGACAAATCTGTTTGCAGCTCTGCCGGACAGTCCCATCTTGACGATATGTAGAACAAACTGCAGATTATTTAATGATTGCTTAATCCAATAGCTTCACCCTGAGGTGGTACCTGGTGAGTCCTCCATCCTCCAGGTTCCTGTAGTCACCGTTGGTCCACGTGGAAAACTTCTCCAGGATGTAAGCAGCCAGACCCACTGGAGAATCATTCAGTCCTCGACCTGAGGGCAAACGCAGAGTCAGGAACTGTTTGTGTGTTTTATTTATCTGTGCTTGCTTTGTGGCAGGGACTGGCATTTACAGTACAGCCAAACCACCACAAAAGCACAAGACATGACACAAGAGAAAACATGTAACTAAGTTGCAGCTTGCATGATGAAAACCTCAGATCCCTACCTGCTGTGTCAGGCTTGGTGGCCTGGATGTGCATGTAGCCAGTTTCTTTGACCATCTCCACCCACATTTTCTCCTTGCAGGGGAAGATAAGCTTAACGTCCATGTCAGTAAAGCCGAAGAGCTTAGGGAAGTGGCGGCCAAGCATGAGGGACAAAACCATGGGCAGACTAGGCTTGGAGACTGGGGCAAAGTTTACATGCAAGCCTTTGACTGACCTGGGTATAGACAAAAAAAACAAAAGCAAAACCAAAGTCGTAATCTCTTATATTATATATATATATATAAAATATACCTTAATATAAAAACAAAAGTGTATAGAAGTACATGGTTTTATATACATATTGTATAATCAGGTCTGGTGTTTCCATGGTAAGACAATGTGTATAGGGCAAAAACTAAGCTAAAATCATGGTGTACGGTATTTTTTTTTTATTTAGAGCTAATATTAAGTAGAATTAATATTTAGATGTGTATAGTACTTGGGCTCCAGCTGAGCCATGTTGGTGGTGATGAGTGAGCCCCAGTCTCCTCCTTGAGTATAGAACTGCTGGAAGCCCAGACGCTTCATGAGCTTGTGGAAAATGCTGGCAGCACAAACTGAATTAAAGCCTGTTCACGGATACACACACACACACACACACACACACAAAATTTGCATATGCAGTATGACACCTGCATCTTCTACAAAAACAGATGTGTAAATCTAGAAATTGTACAGTGAGGAACGTGTAGGAATTTGAGTCGCATTATACAAATGATGGAAAAGCATTAAGCGCAGTTTTTGTCTTTAAAGACGAACCCCTCCCAAGACTCACCTTTCTTATGTGGAGCTTCGGAGAAGCCATAGCCTGGTATTGAGGGACACACCACTTCAAACACAAAGTCATCTGGGTTTGAGGGTTCTGTCAGCAGTGGGATCAACCCATAGAACTCATAGAAGGAGCCCGGCCAGCCATGAACCATTATCAGAGGAATAGCAGTAGTTCCCTCTGGCACCTTCTTGGGCTTCACATGCACGTAATGGATGTCAATGCCTGTTTGCAGGTTAAATTAGAGGTTCGAGATAGGACAATATCTTTCTAAGAAATGTATAAATACATAATATATAATAATAAATGTGTAAGCAGTGGAGTCTCACCGTCAATTTTGGTTTTAAAGTGGGGGAACTGGTTGAGTTTGTCAACTTGTCTCCTCCAATCAAAGTCATTCCTCCAGTACGAGACCACCTTCTCCAAATACTGGGAGTTAAAGCCATAATTGAACTGGCTGTCCTCCAGGGGCGCAACGGGACGTGTCTGGTCTATCCGTCTATAGAGGTCCTATCAGAAAATGGAGAAGACAGCTCTTGTTGTCTTTTAGGCTGTTTGAGTTATCTACCTCAACAGTGATGTAGCAAACAAGGAATCTAACCTGCAGCTCCTCATCACTAGCTGTGATTTTAAATGGTCGTATGGTGGCGTCCTCCTCACCATCAGGGGGTGCTCCTGCTCCCCACCAGCCATCCTCTACCTTCAGGACCTGCTTCCTGCTCTTCTGAACCAGGAAGAAGATAAGTCCTCCAACTACGAGACCGACTAGCACCGCTGTGAACATGGTGTTCGGTGTCTTCACTGTGTGTCTACACCGGATGAATGAACAAAGACAGTGTGGACGAGGGAAAGGGTGAGACAACACCATGGGCATGTACCATCACTACAGATGCTCTCACCTTTTGCTTGCTGGACTCTTACTTTTGATTATTTAGCTTAAAAACTGCGCGATTACAAAATGAAACCGTGAAAACATATTTTTGAGAATTTATCTCTCAAATAAATAGATAAAATATACTGCAGTTAGAGCTGCAGCCATAGCAAGCTTTGCACACCTGTATTTGTCCAATTATCTATGATTTCCTGGCAGATCCATCACAATGGATGGGGATTTTTTGTGTGGTCACAGTCCTTTAAAAACCATTTGACTCTAAGCAGGCTGAAGGTGAGAAAGCATTTGAAAAATATCTTGAACTTCAAGTAGCTTTGATCCAGTCATAAAGAACTGATAAACAGAAGCGTGCTGAGGTTTCATCACTTCTGCAGCTATTGGAAGGGATCAGAGCACTACTCTTTGCAAACCTATTCTGTTTTGCAATTTTGTAGTCCTCTGTGTCCATGAGAAGATTCAGAGCTTTAGACATGATTTAAACCTGTGTCCTGATAAATGTCTGGTCCCTGTTTTATCATGGGTGTTATAAGTTCCTCAGTGGAGTTTGTCCTGGCAAACTGTGGGACATTATATAAAAGCAGGTGCTATCCTTTGTCAACTATACCCCACTTAATCAAGAATCACTGAGAGTAGCATTGTTCATACCAAGACATTTTATGCAGCCTAGAAATCATTAACACAAACAATAATCCGTTTAAATGTTTGCCATATGTAACCTGTCGCCCATAATATAAACAAAAGAAGAATAACTAGACGTGCAAAAGTCCAAATGTATCAAACACCAAGTGAACAAATACTGAATAAGATCAAAGTTCACAAAACTGTAGGTTTAAAAGTTAACGGAAAATGAATATAATTAAAAGATGAGAAGCTGTGGATACGTATAAGGTTTGTAGTAGCATAATACACTGTAAACTGTGTGGAAATGTAACACATGCAGTTGTAAGCTTATAATAATGTGTGCTAAAGTCTTACAACACACTGTACTCTTATCACAGCGACTCTGTCTGCCACTGAAGCATTTTCAGACTGGGCCCCAATGAATTTACTGGTCATGAGCTTCGAGAAAAATGTGGCAGCAGCCAAACAATAGTGTTATTGTTGACTCTGGCGCAGTTATTGTGGTCGTGGCACGCGCAGAGAATTTGGGAAAGAACAAGAGGACCAGGGCCCTCAGCCTCAGATACACAGAGCCGCGCGCCACCCCTACACACACACACTGCATAGAGACTGACATTAGCAGTGAGTGTGTGTGTGTGTGTGTGAGTGTGTGTACAGTGTGTGTGTGTGTGTGTGTGTATATATATATATAATATACTGTATATGTGTGTGTGTGTGTGATAAAACATACTCGCGTTGTGTCTGTTTAATTAGCTTGTGCACTATTGTCGTCTTATTATAACTAATAGTGGCAAAACAGGACATTAGCGAGTAAACCCATTCTGTTCGCTATTCACTTGCTATTCATTGTCTAGCTAGCGTAGACCGTAGCTCGACAGCTACGGGTTTGGGTGTTATTATACGTGCGTTAAAGTTAGCTAACTGTGTGGAGCTCCCTGCAGCTAAACAGGCGTGTTAACGAAAAAAAACGCAGTTTGCAACTTGACCCCCTAAAGCCCAAACACTTTTCTTACTTACATCTATCGTCCAGTGGTCTGTTTCAGAAGACGATAGTTAGAGCGAAACTCACACTAGTCGACGTGTTTCCCTGCGTTACCTGCGATGAGCAGCCGGGACGCGTCAATGCTGCGTTCACAGTCCCGTTCGATTATTTCCCCGTGCTGCCTTCACTACATCCTAGTCGCGCGAGGAAAATAGAAGGGGCGAGCCGACGTGGTCAATAAACGAATTGCAACAAATACATAGTAGGGTATTTATTTAGGCTATGAGGCGCTGCCTTTACAGTAGCCCTCGTTACTTATAATAGTTTGTAATTCTTTAAGTGTGTTTATTATTTTGTCTTCACATATTGTGTATCTCAATTTACATCTGCTGTTTTGCAATAATAAACTCAGGTATCCACACAAAGAGGGCAGTTTGACAGATGAACCATGCAGCAACTATTGTAATAATGTAATTATCAGTGAAATCAAAACCAAACAATGTAACCAGAAGTACGTCTACTTTATTTCCTGTAATAAAGGAAATAAACACTGCTCAACATTTAAGAACTCTCATTTAGTTATTGCAAAATGTTTAACATAAGAGACAAATACGGGACAGATAGCAGATGTACTGGGGTAAATAAACATTTATTGAACATGTAACAATGATTCAGTAAAAAATGGCATTTGAGATGCATGTGTGTGGGGGGGTGCGCCACACTGATGATGGGTAGTCAGAAAGTCCTGCTTCATTTATGTGGCACAAGTCCATAAGGAAAAACAAAAACAGCAACATAAATCTAAGACAAGACATATGATGTCAATGTCTCATCCCCCTTTATAAATAAATAAAGGCAAACTCCTAAAGAAATCAAGGTGCCAAAGCTGCTTACAGAGCAGCAGAGGATTTGCAAATTTTCCATATTCTTGTCCCTCTTTCCCCAAACCACACTCATTGCCCCATCTCCGTATCGCCTACATTTCCCCAGCAGTCTTCTCCACTTTATATTAATACAATCAAAGATGTGATGAAAATACCAGATAAGGACTGACATTAATAGGCAAGAATCTATCATAAAAGAAATCCTGAAAGAGTAAAACATATTCTGTGTATTTTTATATCACATCTCTGATGGTATTAAATGTAGTATGAGTATAGTGGTCAGATCAATCTGGCCACATTTCCTGTTCACCACCACCCATTTCTCAGACTCCACATTGCACTCTGATGGTTCTGGACTGCTAACAATCACTCTGTCCTCTGAACTCAGTCCAGGTACTCTCGAAGCTCGGTGCAGCGAGAGCTTGTATTAATCCGTCTCCATGGCACCACTATGTGTCTCTTTGGACACCATAAGTCTCATCAGCTTCCCGTGGAGTTTTTCAATCTTCTTCACGTCTTGGGCCTGGTCTGTCTTGTACTGTAAACACTACAGATTGACAGGTGTAAACAATACATTAAAATTTTAACTAATGTAGGATGAGTAGGTTACAGCCTATAAATAATGTTTTTAGCTGCAACCATATTTTCCTATTATGCCACATCAAAATGTCTCTGGTTTAAAAAAAAAAAATCAAACATATACTGTGAATGTGCTAAATAATAGAACTTATTGTGCAGTCTGCCAGGAACCCATAGACGTCATAAAGAGTAGATGCCGCATTCGCTGCTAGGGGGCAAGAAAAACGTCCGCCATCTTGCTGGGGTCATAGTTCCACTCATTTGGTCAGATTAACATTGTAAAACCAAGATGCCACACCATTGTGGAGTATATTCCTGCTCAAATCGACAGACAGTTGACATCAGGGCTTGGGGATTACTTTTTTAGAGGTAAGATTTAACATTACCTTACTGTTGGTTGTATTTTGCGAATTGACTATTACCAGAGATCTCTGATATTACTGTACGCAAATCGTAGCCAGCTAGCGCTAGCTAGGCTATGTTTACTGCCGGGCGGGTTTTCACCGGCTATGAACCGACACTTGATAAGTCATATTCCTTAACACTGACCTGATATTTATTTATCAAGTAGCTTGGCAGCACAAGCTACACTTTTCCTGTCTTTTCAAATTAACGCAACTTTAACTACCTTCCTAGGTAGTGAGCCAGCCTACCATTGCCTTGTTTGTGTAACTTAGCTTGCTACATTTGACTGGGTAGTATATAAATATAATGTATCATTATTTTTTTTTTTATTATTATAAGGTGCTGAGAGCTGCAGAGAGGGCAATCCGCCAAGCTTCAGCAATCCAAGCTCCTAAGATGTCATCAGTGACACACATCGTCTGGGAGGAGATTGGAACAGAGGATGTTTTTCTACTTAAAGAAGACATTGAGGAGACACAGTTTGAAATAGACAATCACCATTCAGACTTGTTGTCATTGGTTGTATTTGTGTTTTTCAAGATAAGGCTGCATCACATTGCTAAACTCTCCTCTCTTGAGCTGTAGAAAGGGGGCACTAGAAAGAAGCAGTACTGTTGTGGACTGGGATGTCTGGTCACTTAATATTATAAGTATATTGTGTTGTTAAACCATGTGTCCTGTATTGTAGCTACATGTATGACATTTGTGGCAACAAAAAAATTAAAACCTCGTGTAAATTAGATGTGTATTGAGTGAGTTATGATGAATTAAATGCCCTGACACATTATGCTGAATACAGCGGTTGACCCCACCAAGATAGCGGCACCAAATCTCGTCAGCGCCAGTAGGCAGCACAGGTCGATGCGGCCTTTACTCTTACAGGAACTACTGGTGTTAACAACTGCACTGGTGCATTGTGGGAAGGAGTACCGATCTAGTAGCTAATCAATCAGTCAACAAACTAAGGAATTGCATCGCAGCTATATTCAAAATACCAAAAAAAAAAAAAACCGTACACACTACTTTTTTAAAAGTGTAAATAAATTGCATCAGATACTGGTAAAAGCAAGCGGAGGCAATGTTTTATGTATATTAACCAATGATATTATAGCTAATGGCAGATGAAAGTTACTTACCACGGCATTGTCGGTCACTTTAATGCATAGGTTACCGTCGCAGTGTCTGTATTTGAGAACCACTCTAACCTGTAAACAGAACACAACCAACACTTCTTAATTTAAGAGAAGAATCAGAACAGTCGTTAGCACAGTCACGTCGCTAACGAGCTATCCGACTAACGAGCTATTCAGCTAGCAGACTACCCTGCTTAAATTGATTATTTTCACCTTCATGGGTTCTGTCAGATACATTTTTTCTGCTGCGCGGGCAAACTCCTCCCAAGTCTGATAAACCGGCATTATTTCCTTACAAGAGAAAGTTGCTACTTGACGAAAAATCTGTTTGTATCGGTCGACTAGGTTCACTATCTTCGGAAAACCACATCAGCAGCAGCGTGAGCTCAGCCAATCAGACTTAAGAGAGCGTGGTGGCAGAACTCTTTCCGGGTTATCCTTTCAAACCTAGACACATTAAGAATACCCCGTAACGTTTACCAGCAGCCAATGGGTATGACAGAATTGCATTTTAATCAAATAATTAATATTCTTGTATTTATAAAGTCAGTGGAGGTTTCCTAAATATTAAATGTTTAAATGGCAATATATGTTTCCCCACTCTCGGCCTTTAATGTGAAACATTGAAAAAACATTTCCTTGCACCATATAGAGTTGAATTTCTACATGTCGGCCTCTAGTGGTCATTTTGAAGCAGACTAAAATAACACGAAATGTCATGTTTTTCCACTAATCTTAACCTGATCCCAACCTAACTGTAGTTGCAATGTTTATTAAGCCAAATCTTAATAATCTTTATCTAATTCCAATTTTCATTCATATCCAACAACTTACATTACCACCACTACTGCGCAGCTTCCTGACAGTGAGTTTTACAAGGAAGATTCTGATTTTCCTTGGACCACGTGGGCACACCGCCTAGGTGTATTGCGTGGATGAGAAGAGGGGAAGAGAGTGTGAATGGGAAGAGACTATTTCATGTTTTGTCCACCAGATGGAGACAAAGTGTTTTACAAGTGAGTAGAATACTAAGCAGCCTTGCTATAAAGATTGTAGTAGAAGATTCACACAACATTTGGCTGCTCTTCTGTTTTTCTACTGTTTCTCACAGCTCACTTTGCCCCGGATCCAATTACATAAAGGTCGAGTTAGTTGTGTTAGATGTCACAATTACAGATTAGATGTCACAATAACGGAGCTGGTGAGGAGTGGGTGTTAGGGTTAGCTCATGGCTCATTCATCACTGGCTGAGTCAGCTGCAGCTCAGTCACTTGAGTGTCTGACTTGCATCTATTTCAGAACCAAACAACGCACACAAAGAAAACGAGTCAGTGTTATACCAAGCATGCTCACACATTCATTTAATCCAGTTCTAACATTATGGGCAAAGTCAATGTAAAATTCTAGCACCTAGTTTGTTTATTCTATATATATTTATGTGGTTGTATCAACATTAGCATGACTGCGGCTACTGCGAAGTTTTAAAACCAGAATCTATATAATTGATGGTCATGTGTCAACTCTTTCCTCAAACACACTGCAAGTATTGACACGATCCAGAGTGATGTCAACATGAGTAGTACCTTTACACCTTAACTTAATAATATACAAACAACACACAAACACACCTTCTGAAACAGTGACAGTGTTTATATGTATAATTAGAGTTTGATCAATATTTGTTTCTGTTGTAATAATTCAATAAAAGCTGCCTATCTGTTGGAGTATTTGCAGCGACTATAGTCGCAGCTCACATCACAGACAGACACGCGCAGCAGGAGATCCATCTCAGTTGTCAGGGGCAACCTGTACGTGCTACGTCCTACACGTTGCGTCGATTGCTGCGTTCAAATTCCGTTGGGAATCATCCGTTGTGGAAAACAGCCCACAAGGCATAACACAATTCCCATTTAAGTACACCCGTGTGTACAGATGGTAATTTTAGGTTGTAGCCTAATGCTGCCTCTGTCTAATATATTAACTCTAAGAGACTGATGTGATCTGTTTTAGGCTGTCTGCTACAAATATAACAGTGAAACATTATATATCTATAATGTTTATCTACAGTTTGATCAATCCTGTGTAGTAACAACACCATCATGCTGATCAGCTGCTTATCAACTTTCTATCTCTGAATTTGTATAAAAAAAACTATTTCTCCAGGAAATCCTTTTTTGAAAACATTAAACAAGCTGCAGTAGTACGTGACCCCCCCCAGACCCCCACCCACGCCCGCGCTCCTCCTTCGATAGCAGATTCGGACATTATTTTGGTGTTTTATGATCTCGGCGGTTTGGTGTTGGACTTTACAGCGCGGCTGTGAACGCAGCACGCGGAGCGGCCGGCAGACAGCGGCAGCAGAGCGGCATCGCAGCGGCACAGAGCCGCAGCACACCCCGACACAGGCGCCTCACCGGAGCCACAGCCGCCGCGATTAGTCCACTGTCCTCTCCGTGACTCTTCCTGACAGAGGAGCCGGGATGCTCTAGAACATGTAGGATTCGACTCTTTCCCCTTTTCAATTCAAACTTTCTTTTTTTCTTTTCTTTTTGTTTTACTTTCACCGGGCAGCCTGCAGACCGCGAGCCCCCTCAGAGCGCCGCCGGAGGAGAGTCGTTCATCTGGAGCCCGGAGCCTGGAAGTTTAGGGCGAACTCCAACAACAAGTGAGCCGTGTGGTTAGCTGCTGTCCGCGGTCCACTGGTGCGGACTACACCTGCGTCATGAGGTAACAACAAGGCGCTCTTTAACGCCTCACTCAGAGAGTCACATGGGAGAAGCACAGACTAGCTAATGCTGCGTCCAAACGTGATGGACAGCGTTTGAAATAACGTTCATGCGACAGCGGGACATGTCGGTCTCAGGATGTTGTATGTGGTATGTCTGTTTGTTGTATAGAATATGTATAATATGTATAAGTATATTTAGTCAGCAGCTCACTTTAGTTCTCGTGGTGCATTTGTGGACGTGCACGGGCTGTGGAATGGCGCTGCACGCGCACACGCACGTGCACAAACACACACACCTCCACACACACTCACACGTGTGTACCTGTGTCATCCAGGTAAATGGCAACGATCAGCCATGAAACGTCTTTGTCAGTGTACACTGCGCCCATGAGAACGAGAGGACACACAACACAACACAACACAACACAACACAACACAACACAACACAAACTAATAGTGGGGTTAGATGTAACCTAATCTCTACAAAGGCAGATAGGTTGGTGGGGTGTCACTCATCTGACCCCCAGATGAGTGCATCTTAGCTCGGGATGCTCTTTTCTATGTGTTGCTCTTGTGTAACACTAATGGAGCCCTTGTTTCCCTGTGAATGTGATGTTTGTTATAGGTCAAGAATCACCTCAAGCTGAGTATGTACAGTCAGAATACTGCCGTTTATTCAAAACAGTGATCATACTGTAGCATTTGTGTTGGTTCACACTGTTGATGCATGTAGCCCGGAGTTTCCTAAATAGCCTTTGACAGCCTCACACATGTAGTCATGTCACCACCCAAGACCCAAATCTGCTTGAGTGCTGGCAGAGTGATCACGTTAAGATGTTCTTCATACTCTGTCTGACTCTTTTTCCTGATGAGGCAATAAGCAGGAATCCGTTGGTCATTGTTTACACACCACAGCAGCTTTTGTCACAATGTTTCCTTCTGTGCGCCGCTGTGGGCGAGAAAGATGCAACATGAAAATGTGGAAATGTTTGACATTTTTTAAAATTTTAATCTATGATCTAACATTGCATGTAAGTTTCTTAAGAAGTGAGACATGCAGTGTGGCTGCAGCCTGCCCCCTTTACAAAAGCCCTTAATTGAAGCCAGCTGTTGGAATCTCTCTCTAGGCCAAACTGCTGTTAAACAATAGCTTTGTTTGTTTCAGAGATTCGCATGTTGTGTCCATGACCCCGAGTGGAAACCACTAACTTTTCATCTGTCACATTTTCCCCATTTTCTTCCTCTTACTTATTCAGAAGTGTGTCATTAGTTGTTTTTAGAAACATATGTTTTTTTTAAGCGTATTTGTCCTCAAAGTGGATCAGTGATGAAACTGAACATCACCAATCATCGGTGATGATAGCAGAACCCAGTAGACACTGTTAGTTGTTGTTCACCAGACTTTAGTTTTTTTTCTTGGAGCGTCTCAAAAGGAGACATGTCAAGAAGGGACATGTATTGGTGTGTGTCTGTGGGGTGCGACAGGTGTGTGTATTTGTGTGTGTGTGTGTGTGTGCTGGCCTCAGCTGCTTTGAGCTGATTCATTCAGGACACTTGCGGCAGTGTGTTAGGTGGGGGATGGGGGGTGATATAGTGTGGAAAATGACTCGTGTTGTCCACATTTTGTCATGGGGTGCGTGAATGTCCAGTAACAGCTGACTGAAGAATGAAAGCTCAGATGTTTGCTATGTTTTAATGTTTCATGGTCGCTGACCATCAGTAGTCACAGCAATGTTCTGCTTCACTCAGCTGAAAAGCAGGAAACAATATATCTGGCTAATTCAGGATGGACAAGGAGGTCAGGGTGATCACAGAAGTCCAAATTCTTTTATAAGCAATTTGAATTTAGATTTTCCCCAAAGCTGTATCCTGGTGTTTGATCAGAACACTGTTGCTGCACATATCGAAACACCATGCACAATACACAACAACTGTTTGTTGTATCACCTGTAGGTAGTAGTAAAGATCCTTTTGACCGTACTGTTACCTATGCATCAGAGTTAGCAGACACACATTTCACCCAGACGCGCAGACACGCTTTTCCACTTGGCTCAGCTCAGTACGGTACGGTACTGCACGGCACTACTCTACGCTTGGTTTTTCATTACAATAGTGTCGCTACATGGGCGGAGTCATGGCTGGAGCTGTCGCCTCAAAACCTCTGTAGAGTAGACGCCAAGCATATATGCTTGCGCCACAACGACTTAAAAACAACAGCACAACCGAACACAACAATTATTATAACACCAGTTATTGCTATTGATTCCTAAAATAAACACGCTGTGTGTGTTTTAGACGCTTGCATATTCGCTTCTGTGTCGCAGACAGCGGTTGCATGATCGGTCCCGACCACCACCGGGCCAGTCCTGCCAAGCAGCCCGCTGACGTCAGTTTTCAGTTCGACTCGGCACACTTTGAACCGTACCATACCGTGCTGAGCTGACCCTAGTGGAAAAGCGCCTTTTAGGTCCAGCAGATATTCAGCAGCACACGTCTTTAACCTGAATGTGAAGGTCAAGTGAACCACACCAGAACACATTCCTAAACAATCATGATAAGAATTTATATTTAAGTGTTTGATTTGTTCCCCTGTGTTGTGTCAGGCCACATGTAGCGCTGATGTCAGCTTATCTCTGGCTAGTTGATAAGCTGCATGTTCTGGTTTGAAAGCGTCACAGTAACAAGTCTTGACAGTCGTTGAAAGGCCTCATGCCTCCCAGTTGCAGCAGGTTGACACCACAGACGTCTGACATCTGAAGGAGCTGAGGGCAGGCCACATGCAGCCAGCAACTTTTGTTTTATTGTCATTTATCTCACTGCAACAGTGGGGAACAGCGGTGTTTATATGGAGAAATACAATCCCAGGCTCTGTGGAGTTTAGGATGAACTGTGGCCAGTGAATGTATGTGATCCAATCCCAATGAGATCTTAATGAGGTCACCCTGAGGCTAATTTGAAATGAGAATGAATTTGTCATGAACACTGATCTCAAAAGGCACTGACTCAAGCCACTTCTTTATTTTTATTGAGTCTAGACAGAGAAAGAGATACTAATAAACAACCTGATAAATACATCTTCTAAAGATCTAAATCTTACCTTAAATTCTCCTCTTCGAAACACATCTACCACTGGGCCGAGATATGAAATGTTACATGAACAGGAAGATGATGTTTTCCGTGCTTCTGAGGTTTTTTTTTTTGAAGTTTAGGGGAGTGGTGGCGAAGTGGCTAGAGCGGCTAGCTTGAGACCAAGAGGGCAGAGAGGTCGCTGGTTCAAACCCTGTTTGGCACCACTGTGTGCCATTTAGTAAGGCCCATAACCCCAATTACTCCCCAGGCGCCCTGCATGGAAGCCCACTGCTCCACATGTGTGTGATGACATAAAAACAGAGACCAAATTTTGTTGTATAGCGTACTGTACAGTGTACCGTGACAATGACAAATAACGCTTTCCTCCTCTTTCTTCTTCTTTTTGGGGAGATTTGTATTTATGCCTGGCTCCATGCCACCATCTGTCCCTTGCACTCCTTATTTCCTTCAACCCTTCCCTCCTCCCTCTGCAGCTTCTCTCCACCCAATTCATCCATAATCGTGCTCCCTCCTCTGATGTCTGCTGGAAAAAAGGGGGGTGGACCCCCCCCCTTTATTTCCACCCATTCCCAGACGACAAGTGTTGTCCATCACACCTCATGTCTTATTTTCCAGTTGTCGAGTGACCGACTGTTTGCAGATGTAAGGTCAACACAGGAGGGAAGTGGTGAGGGCTTGTGTTTGAATCAGACGCAGTTCATCCAGTAGATCCGCTAAAGTGATGAAGTCTTTATTCTACATCATGAGTCAGTGTTTTGATATGAGCCAGCACCTAGCATACATACATAATATCTGTGTGCGTAATGTTGATAGAATTGTAACTAATATTGATACAATCGTAACTAATATTGATAGACTTCACAGACATCAGAAAAGAATAGATAAATGAAAACAACACCCAGCCATAGTATCCCTGCTTTCTTAGGTAGCAGTAAAATGTAGAAAAGACCAGTCAAATAAATCTAATTCCCTCTAATGTTGTTTTCTGTTCTCTTGACATTGACTTTTTATGGGGGTTGTGTTACTTTGTGAGCAGTTGGTGATGCCAGTTCCAATGAATTTTTAACCACTGAGCATACGTGACACTGAGGAGTGTGCCAATTATAACTGCTGTGTAGCAGTTCCATACCTCCCAAAGTCCATTCTTTAACAAACATGGCCATTTATAGGTGTATACACACACACATGCGCACACACATTTTAAGTTGTTAGATGGAACAATATCCATGTCCACTTGGAAAGGTCACAGACTATAGTACTGATGGTAATGATTGTTTGCTAAGCTCTGACTATGTGTGTGTGTGTGTGTGTGTATGTCTGTGAATGTGTATGTGTGTGTCAATGTGTATGAGTGTGTGCATATATGTGTGTGTAAGATTGACAGGAAGGTTATGTGGTTAACCTGTGAGTCAAAATTCCCTCGCCTGTGAATTTGGGGAGCTCCTGTGACTGACATCACTTACTTGTTACAGGAAGAGTGGAATGCTGTGAACCAGCAGAGTGGTGTCTGCAGGGTGTGTGAGTGTGTGTGTGTGCGTGAACATGTATGGGACAGACTAGGTGCACAGATGGCTGTTGGGAAGAGAACACTGACAAGATATATAGGCCGTATACTGTATATCTACCAGCTTGTGCACACACATGCTTAAACACTAACCATGTTGCCTATAAGTTACATTCATATACAGCTAAATTATTTCTCATTCACTGTGACATAAGGATTGTATGTTTATGTACAATATGCAACAGACCTAAAACCATTAATTACCTTACACATTACCAAACATTACACATTTGTTGCCACAGATGCAGAAAAAAAATCATAATAAAAGATGTATAAATTATGTTACAAGGTTTTACTTGCATTCATTTAGTGGAGACTTTCACTAACCCATCACCCTTACTTGTCTAACATTTACCCTAACCCAGTGCTAACCTTATACACTGAGACTAAGTTCATCTCGTTTCATTTTGTGACTCAATCTTTTTTCTCTATTTAAAAAGCTCTTCTGTGTAATTTGTGTTTAGTCTCAAATTTGTTCCCTGTAACAGAGAAAGACTCTCGCAGACGTGCATGTCAACACAATACTTCTGTGATCAGAAGTCGTTGTCCTGGCAACACCACAATGCTGCCAAAGTGACACTCCTTTTTCAGCCAATTGTGGCCTTGCGAGATGGTGAATGAGCTGCTGCTCCAGGAAGATGTGAGAAGGAAAAACACTGTGGCGCACAGGAGGCGTGTAAAGATCCAGTTGTGAAACATTGCAGTCAGGCCTCATTTGGCCTCCAGAATGAAACAACCCCGGACAAACCTCTCCATCTTTGTTCCCCTGGACAATGGCTGTGCAGTGGGAGAGCGACCCATCAGGCACATGAACTCCCCTCGGTCAGTTGTGCTCAACAGTGTGTGCTGAGGGTGAGTGGGGGTTGTATCCTGTGTTTACCATTCACTTTTCTATAGCATCCAACAGAAATGCAATGTGAACTTTGCATATCGTGTATAAATATTGACTGTAGTTCCACTGTTCTGACTTCTCCAGTATCCCTGCTCTTTCCCACTTCTTTCTCCACACTGGTAGTCACCTTTAATGTAAAACACTGTTCTTTTTATATCGTGTCATAACAAGTGCCAGATTTAGTGCATTAAACATTTGATTTTGCATAGTGGAGGTCATGTTCCCTGTCTTTCTTTCACACCGTATTAGTTTTATTTAATCTGCAAGGACAAGTCTTCTCACAGTTTAAAAAAAACATTTTTTGTGTTTCCTCACAAATGCACAGTTTTTACACACACTCAGTGTTGTGTGTTGGCTGAGAGGACAGGACACATATCACGTATTATACACGAGGCTCCTGAGAAAAACATGACGCGTTCGCCAGAGACATCTGACCACCGAGAGCCCACCCCCACCCCCACCCCCCCATGACTTCCGTTTACAGCTGATCCACACACACACACACATCTCACTCTCTCCGCCAAACACCAAAGATGGGTCATTTTTGTTAGGAAAAAAAAACGTAAGTAGAAAACATAGGGAGTAAAAATGTGCACTGTAAACAACCATCCACCCCCCCGGATGTTGGTATTGTCCATCGCGATCCTTAACTGTAGTGATTGTCGATTACCAGTGAAGGAGACATCGCCCATCCCTAATTATAACTACATGCAATTAGTACAGGATTACAAATAAATATGTGGCTGTAGTAAAAAAAATCATTAAACCATTAAATCTGAGTTTTTCAGCATAGTGTTTACCAACATATTACCCCTGCAGCTTGGCTAAAACTGGGATTAAGAAGAAGAACTCGCATGTCTTAAATAGAGAATAATTCCTGGGAGACGCTGCTTAACTGACTGAAACAAATAAACAAAGTGCAGTGCCAGCAAAACAAGCTGAAACTGGTTCTGTCAGCGGGTAGTCATCACAACTTTGGGTTGAAGTACTTTCTGTGAACTCAGCTCCTTCCAGAGTTTAAAAATAAAACACAATTTCAACAATAATGAGTTGCAGGCATTTTGAAACGTATTAGTGAGATTGGACTTACAGAAAGGAATTTCAGCAAACCAACATTTGAAATGGAGGTTGTATGAACTAGGGCTGCCACTTTTTTACAGAGTCAGTTTGAAACAAATTCAAAGATCAAAGATCATTGTTTGTTTAAATTTGTCCCACATTAAAATTAATGTATGAAATTGGAATTAAAAGTGAGAATTTGAGTGTGAACTTCTCCACACCAGTCTATTTACACTGTGAGGTGTTTACACATTCACATCACATACACACATGTCCCTCTTTAATGCAGGGTTGGGAGTGATTCTAGGAATGGTTCCTAATTACGTATTATCAAAACAAGGCACACACCCGGTCCCTGTTGTAGTGTAAGACACACACACACACACACACACACACACACACACACACACTTTCACTCTCTCGGGTCAGTCTTTTGCTACAGATTAGTCTTTGTGGTATAACTTTTGAAATAGCCAGTCAGCTAATTAGAGTATACACATGCTTGTGCCCCAATGTCTTACATCTTCCATGTCTTCAGCTATGAGTCACTCAGACTGTTGATTGCTGTATCTCCTGATTGATTGACCTTTTGCACAGTAAAGCTTCCAGTGACGTTTGCACTGACTAGGTCAGCTTTAGATGCCAATAGCTTTGTACAGAGTATGTATGCATGTATGTATGTATGTATGTATGTTTGCTTTCGGGCACTGTGGCTTTTCCTTGTGGTTGTGACCACTAGCTGCCGAACCATCTGAGTTCAGGGTTATATACTGTATAGTACTGTATAGTATATAACCCTGAACTCAGATGTATATACTGTACATCTTGAACTTACTGAACTGAACCGATGAACTGAAATGTTTTCAAAGCACTGAAAACTGTTAACACTGACATATGAATTCTGTGGAAGCCCTTGGTTTGAGATCCAGTGTCTCTTAGCAACATGCAGTGCAGGCTGCAGGGACTGCAGTGTCAGCAGCTGTGTGTCTGGAAGGAAACTTTTGTGTTGTTGCTGCTTTAAAAGCTCGTTCGTGTCATATCAGACTGATCTGCCCCATACACACAAGTGAATACAAATAGCTGTAAATATTTATGTGCGTTTCACTGGACGATGATGACACGAGATACGGAGCAAGGGAGATTCCTGGAAATCAGCTGACTTTGCTCTTTAAAGAGTCCCAGAACAAACAGAGCATACAGTGCTGTACAGCCAGTCGCCTGGGTGACATCTTCACACACGTGCCTTATCTTCGATGCTAACCCTCATCTCTAAAAACAAGTCTCTTATTAAACTTGCAGCGGTCTCTGGTGCCACGCTTTCCCCCCCTGACACTCGCACAGCTGCTGCTCAAAAGCAGCCTGCTTAACACCTGTTGCCACTTGAGAACACACACGCGGCTGTGAACGCACATCAGATGGGATCCTGACCTGGAGGCTGCTGGTGTTCTAATTACACTGGACAGGTGCTCTTGCTGCGCTCACCTTCCCAGACTGTAGGTGTGGGTTTTTGCACGTTGCAATGCTGCTGTAACTAATAATGCATCAGCTTGCTGTGTGTACATGTTTTTTGTCTTCTCTACCTGTTTATGCGGGCTGGAGGAGGTCAGACAGTCATCTTGGTAGTGGAGGTTAGACAGATTATGCCAGATTACTGCTGTCTCCACTGCAGAGTCTGGCACCACAGGGGGGCTCTGGGCTTGATTCGTTTTTTAAACCTTTTGTTTTAGCCAGTGCTCAGAATAGTTTGTTTTGCTTACATATGTATATTTGAATATATTCTGATATTGCAGCAAGTGCACAGCCGTACCTCACTCTGCTGTCCTGTAGGTCCAACAGTCTTTCAGGACAGAATCTATGTATTCTCCATGTATGTTTCACAGAAAATGACCTTTTTCTTAATTTGCTCCTAATCCAGTGTCTCTGTCTGTTTTGCATTGCCAGATTAATTTTGTTAACAGCTGCACTATGCTCACTTACAGTACAGGTCTAATACATAGCACTCAAATGAATCCAGAATTGGGCCTCAGAACTCTGTCCTGAGTTGCATTATGGGAAACGTGGGATCTAGCTTTGGTATTCAACTTATTTTAAATACTCTGATGCTTTGATCTGTGCCATTTTTTAAAATGTGTCCCCCCCCCAGCGTTTTTAAAGGCCCTCATACATTATTTAACACACCAGCAAGGTCAACAAAACAAAGATAACAGACCCTGAAGATGTATTTAGTTCTACTCAAGTGGCGCCCTCTGGTATTAGCTGTGTTGAAAGTTGATACCACAGTCTTACGAAGCTAGTAGCAGTTTGACTTTCAAGGCAGCAGCCAGGTCCCGTATGTCGATAAACCGTCTGATCTCAGTTGTTTATATTTGCATCTGTATCATATTTGTGCAGCTCACATGCTCGTGTTGCTGTAAATGGCAGTGTGTTATCAGTGTAAGTGCTGTATCCTCACATGTAACCTCAGGCAGCAGATGTCATTGGTAGTAAAAACTAGAAGAGGCTTATGTGACAGCCTGTAATGCCCCTGTCTACCTAATGCCCAGTGCCCTAGAGTGTAGGGCCTGCACCACCAGCGAGCTTTGGTTTGTGTGTGTGTCTGTATGTGTGTGTGTGTGTGTGTGTGTGTGTTTGGTGAGGGCTGTCTGATGATTCGGGCCAGCCTTGATGCTCTCGTCTTCCTCTTACAACCACTGAAGCCTCTCTGAGTGGGAAACGCTGCCAGGTATTCAGACGCGCTGTGTTTGTCTGTATGAATATCTGTGTGTGTATCTGATCTTCTCCGAGGTCAGTGCTTAGTGAGATGCTGTAATTTGTGTTTGAAGGAAGGTGGCAGTCTGAGTGTGAATGTGTTTGACGAGTAAAAACAGGCGGCCGCCGTGTTTGTCCACCTGTCCTTCTCTTCCACACGTGTTGCTCCTGCTCGGGTCAAGGGTCACAAACTATGACCTGTACAGTCATTTAGTCAGTACTTTCCCGATGTACTGTGTGCGTCCCGTTCATGTGTTTGCGAGTGTGTGCGCCTGCATGCACGTATGCATGTGTATTTGTATGACTCCTGGAGCAGTGTCTGTCCTACGTCTGTCTCACACTGTGAGTCTGCTCTTATCAGCTCAAGATAAAGAGAATTACTTCACTTTCTACTCAACAGCTTATCTGCTTCTCTCTCTCTCTCTCTCTCTCTTTCAATGTCTGCATTTGTATTCACATCAGACTGTGAAGGACATTTGATGCAGACAGTTGAATATATTAGCTTTCACCGTTAACGCACATATTTTTATACGGTGACAATGACTGTTATCAGGAATGGTGATATTCCACAGTGTCTTCAGTTCTGTTTCCACAGTAAATGTGTTGTGTTATCAGCTCTTTAGCAGATTTTTGACAAGCAAACGCTGTTTTCAGCCTGTAATATACGAATCAGCTGTTCTGTCTCATTCTGTCTCTGTTTTCATTCATTTCTATCATGTTCCTCCGCCGTCTTTCCCTCTTCTCACGCCTCATTGAGCGATTTCTCCCAGTTTTCTCTGGCCTTCTCACGCCCACACTAACAGATGGGTCGTAGCTATTGTTTCACACAGTAAACACAGCCAAATTTTTAGCCCTCTGACAGCAATTTCTTGTGTGTTTATATACGTGTTTGTGTGTGTGGATTTGAGACTGTCTATGCTTAGACTTGGGAATTACTAGTGCAGGTCCATCACTGGGTGGGGCTCAGCAACTGGGGAGTGTGTCACCACATGCACACACACATACATGCACACACACGCATACATGCACACACGCATACACGCATACATATGAGAAAAGTTCTGTTTATAAAGGTGAAATGTAAACTTTATGATCTTGTAAGTAGAATAGAGAAATTAATATTGTCCCAAAAAAAAAGTTGGGCTGAGAATATTGTGTAAATGTGCAGAGAAATTTGATAATGAGAAGTTGAAAAAAAAAATTGGAGCATAATGAAGCCGTGACGGGACAAATTGGAAAATGGCAGATGGCTGCAGGTAATTAATGAGGAACACTGAATGAAAAAGTAATTAAATTATCAGTGTAATGAAGCCGTTAATCACTGTACATCCCGTCGGATTTTCCGGATACAGATGAAATTGATTTCCAGCAGGTTAGGTTTGGTTATCTGGCAATAAACGACAAAGCTGTTCTTCTTACAGTTCATGATTTTATAATTTTAGAAAACAAAGGCACTTTAATGTCATGATGTTTTTTATATGTCATTTAATAATAATTATCTTGTAGAAAAGTATTTATAACTCAGGAGGTAGAAGATGCGGCGCTTCCTCTTCTACGTCGCCAATGTTTTATCAATTCAATTATCAACACAGGTTCTAGAGCGCCTTCTTGCGGTTTAGTGTGAAAATAACATGTGACAGGATATAATAATGTGTTAATAATTTCACACATAAGTCGCACTGGAGTATAAATCGCACCCCCGGCCAAACTATGAAAAAAACTGCGACTTATAGTCCGGAAAATACGGTACATACAGAATGTGCATTGCAAACGCACAATTTGCACCCCGCGCGAAACATGCGATGTACACATGCAAATACATATACACACACACCGCAAAGATCATATGATTAATCACTGTAATGAAGCCTGATAATAAATAATCAATAAAACAGAGTATTGCTGCCACTTCAATTTGTAATAATGCATATAAAGAGCTAACCGCTTTATTTTATTGCTTTAATTCTAACCATTATAACTTCTATAACCCAATATGGGGGATTTAGTCTGTCACCCAGCTTCATTCTATCAAGCAAGTAACCTTCTTTTTACTCTAACACCATACTATAAAAAAGAATTCATGTAAATGTTCTTTGGTATGATGAGTCAAACTTGTCTCTTGAGTACTTTGATGTGTGGCGAGCTGAGTGTTTCATTTCAGTTAGTCACTGCTGTGGCTTTTCCATCCTGGGCCTCACTGACTCTGGAATCCGCTGGAGAGAGGGAGGAGGAGGAGAGAGAAGCGTAAAAAAGAATTCATTTGTTGTCTCATGAATCAGCCCGTAAGCTGATGGCTAAAGTAGATTTTTTTTTTCCTTTTCTTCCACTGGGCTGGAGTTAGTCTAACCCTAACCACGCGTACTGTAATTTTCCACCGGCCGTCAGTGCTTCATAAAGGAATGTGAAACAAGATATTTGAATGCACACACATGTACACTCAGTCCACCAATAAGTTTAATGACTCCCCAGGTGATTGATATGTTTGGTTTAGACTGTCTCAGCTCCGTCTCATCTCATCTGGACCTAATCACAGCATGATAAACCACAGAAGGTCCAGAGACCCAAAGGAATCTGCAGCTTACCTTTTTGCGTAGGACACGTTCAGTCTTTTTTCCTCTGGTTCTCAAACGTGTGTTTGTGCCACAGTTTGAAAAGATTCTTAATTTTCAAGCTGTCATTTATTTTTCAGGACAGAGATTTCATGAGACACTGCATAACACTACAGTATCTGAAAGATCTCAGCTCCTTATACAGTTTATGTTTGTGATGCACTTTTTTTTCCAAAAGTTGCAAAGCGTGAATGAAATGGGAATTACTATACGTGCTGTTTCCTGAAAGATGATTAATGAAGACTTGCACTGCTGACTGCTTGTAGCCTGTAAGAAAATGCTGTCAGCTAAAAGCCCAGTATGTAAAATCCTCTCCTCTGCAGACTTGGATTTCTCTGTGCCTCTCCACCATCAGTCAGCTTATCAGCAGGCTTTGTTTTCTTTCTCACCACACCACAGCAGCAGACTGGATTCAGAGCTCTGACCAGTGTAGTCCTTGAGGATTATTGATATCATGGTGAGGATGAGCCACAGAGGCCCTGAAAGGGAGTCGAGGACTCAGACTCAGACTCAGACTCAGACTCAGACTCAGACTCAGACTCAGACTCAGACTCAGATGTGTAACACTGTCTGCATCCCAGGTGTGGAGCACAGGCCTCATTTAACTTCTCTGCTTGTTCCCTTGCCCATCACATTGGTAATGCAGAAGAAATGACCATGTTATTTAGTTTGTACCTGTGAGCTGCTGCAGGATATTCTGGCAAACAAAGACTTTCAGCCATTGTCAAAATCGGCCCATTTGCTGGTCTACACTGAAATAGCTGCTGGCTAAAAATCCATGGCTTTGGTGATCCCTTCCCTCTAGTGGGTAGGTCACAAAAGGTCATGTGACCCTGACTGTGTTTCTTTCTTCTGACTGCATATCAAAATGCCCCTTGGAGATAATAAATATAACATTTGATTGCCGCATCAATTTAAAAGGTAATTATATGTTATAATCATATGTTCAGATCATATGTTTCCACTGTTGTCTCCACTACAGTTTTGGTACAGCTTTAGACTGATCATTCATACCAGATACTAGTAAATGTATCACATTATTTCCTCATACATAAACTGTTGTTTTAGTGCCACACCCGTCCCTGAACACCTTCCCCCAATGTTTCAGTGAACCATTCCGATTTATAGTTGGATGAAAGACGTTTATTTTGTTATTGCACTATCATCTATCCAATTGCTACATGTACTACTACATTTACTACTTCACTACCACAAAAACAAATGACAAATGACCTATTTTTATATTTGTATGTGTTTATGAAGTCAGAATGCAGTATATATTAGTTTGAGGTTCCACATTCCTCAAATAACCCATGATGTCTCTATGGTGATACTGCTCATGAAATAGTTGCAAAACAATCAAGAATGCCTCCACTTTTTGCTGTGGATCATGATACTTCATACTGTTATGCAGATGCCTGCAGCCTTGTTGTGGCTGACTGAAGACTGGCAGTAGCCTGTCTAACAAAACATACAGGTCGCAGGCACTCAGTGAACGTCCTAAATGAAACACCCACACACTCACAAACAGACCCCTGTGTTGGTGGAATTCCACAGGCTCAGCATAAACTGGCTGCAGAGGAGACAGACGCCATGTAGTGACGGGCTCGACGAAACCTTTTCTCCAACCTGCGCAACTCTTTTAACATGACCAAGAAGCCAATCAGTGGAAAATTGCCCCCTTGGTTTGTTTGACAAAAACAGAATGGCCCTCATCCTCATCTGGACGTAAAACACGAAAGATGGGACACAGCTGTAGGGTCTTCGCAACAGCTGGCACATTTTACATCACTCAGTCATTTGCTCTGTTGTTTGTATCAAAAATATGGGCTGGTTGATAGAAAAGATGTTATACTTACCTGCCCTTGAGCAAGGCAGCAGGCCAGTGGATCACAGTAGAGCACAACCACATATGCAAATGTCTGAGACTTAAACATACTATTTTCCTGAGGCCCGGCGAATAAGCATGTGTGCTCAACAAGTATGCCTATAATTAAAGGCTGCAGAAACAGCGTGAGGGCTTTGAGACATTTCTTACTCCTGGCTCAGTGTTTGATTATGCTCAGCGTGTTCCAAACACTCATAGTTCCACCAAAATGCAGCTAAACACACCACTCTCATGTTGCATCACCCTCCCGAGCTCTTGTCAGACGCAGTGGTTTTAACTATATTTGGGCAAAACGCACAGTGTTTGGAACATAACCGAGCATATGGATTGACAGCCGAGCGGTGGATTGTGCTGCAGCGATGGTTTCTATGGACATTCAATACTTGTCTTCTCCCACAAATCGTGTTGCCTTTGGAAAAGGTGTTAACAGACGTGAAGTCAAGCTGACCGCAGCCAGTTCATGTGTGAAAAAAGCTGTTTTTTCAAAGCTACCTCTCGAGCCTATAGGGTGTGCATATCGCATGATGGAGCAGGGTGCGAGGGCGTGGAGGGGAGTAGTGTAGTAAATGAATTCAGTTGACTTGGGGTTGTAAGTTGTAAGGAAAGAAAGCGAGTTAAAGCTGAGACAGGCATGGCCTCCTGCAGGCCGCCCTGCCATCATCTCTCCCACCTCTTTCACCCGCTCACTCTCATGCGTCCACGCGTAACCACGCTGGAGTTTGATGGATGGGACTCCGGGTCTTATTGTAGCAACAGAGCGCTGCTGCCAAACACAGCAACAGTGTTTGATGTTTTCTTGCTCCAAGTTTTGCTGTGTCAGCAGCATGATGCTGGCTGATGTATGTTTTTATGTACATACACTGACCCACAGGCATGTACTCACACACATGCGTGCACACACACACAGCTATACAATAAGTGTTGGTTCCTCATTCAGCAGCGTTAGTCAGACTGTATATATATATATTATGATGGTATGTTGCCTTTCATTTCAGTCATCCAGTCATCCACCCAAACCTAGTTCAGGTTGGATGAACCTAGCTTCACTTTGTTTTTTTAATTATGCCACTTGGTAATCAGGTCAGAACACAAGACAAAATAAAATAGAATGCCATCATCTGGTATGTAACCAAAACATAACAGGCTATAACTGAACCTAGTGGAAACAAAGAAGTTTCATTAGAAGTCAGCACAGCACAAATATCAATACTAAACTAATGAAAATGACAAAAAATAAGAGTTTTTCAATAAATTACTTGATGTTGAAATATTTATATAAAGTCCTTACTTTTTATTTATATAAAAAAATACAGGGGGTCCTTGAGTTACGACAGTCGCGAGTTACGTTGTTTTCGTGGTTACGACACATCTCCCGTGAACTTCCTTGTTTCGGCTTAAGCGGTTTGCCCCGTAAATATGTACAGACTTCACACGGGAACTAGTTGGTGCCGGCTCTCCAGCACCTCCACAGCACAGCTAGGCTATTCTGCCTTGTGTTTACTTATGTGAAATGGATGGCTGGCGGGGGGCAGCGGCAGCCGGTAAGGAGATGCACACGGACACAGATGCGTTTGGGATCGTGGCGATACCGTAGGTTTATTCACAACACAGGGGCTACACGGTTGATCAGAAATCTATAGGAAATGCTCATTACACTCGTGATCTCAATCCCTACGGTGTGTCAAGAGGGACAAAAAAGGCAATTCACCATAATAAACTCTTATTTTAGCGTGGTGTTATAGCGACATCTGGTGGCACAATGTATGCACAATGGCACAATGAATGTATGTTCCGACTTACGTCGAAATTCGGTTACGACACATTCTCAGGAACGGATCTCCGACGTAACTCGAGGACCCCCTGTACATGCAAGTGTAATCTAGTAGAGAAGATTTTTTTTAAATCAAAGGTTTTTCACTTTGCTTATTTTACATGTCATAATAGTAATATTTGCTGATTGCTAGCCAACAAACGTTCGGTGTACCACAATCTAAATGAGCCAACCTAAGTAAATGTTATTGTCATCTGGATAGACTGGTTCATGTTGTTTTTGCTCTGCATCAATGAGGAGGTCTGAAACAAACCTGATGAGAAAGTAGGAGAGAAATGTCTGCTCAGTTACAGGACCTGAAATGAACTCAATGTAATAATATAGCAAAAGAAACACTGTCCCAATATGATCCAAAGGCTAATGGAATGGAAAGTTGTTTTGAAGTATTAGATCTCATGTGGACTCACACAAAAAAATGCAGTCACAGGTCGCTTTGTGTCTCCCTAATCCTCTCAGCTCATTGGCCCATTTCTGTCTCAATTGAATGAAAAGCACATCACCATAGAGACCACATCAGTGTGCAAGAGGTGAACTGAGGAGATGAGAAGTACTGAATGAGAAAGGGAGCAAACGAAAGAGAGCGAATGAAGGAGAGAGAATCAGGAAGATGGAGTTTAGATTGGACAAATTTGAAGAAAAAACAAGTGGAGTAGAAGAATGAGCTTTAGGAAAATAACATAATGTAATCCAGTTTGTTGTCAAAGGACAACTCAGAGTTAACTCTTGGGTCACGAAGTGTCTGGACCAGGTTGTGTAATTATTATTGTCAATAGACATTCATATGGATTATCTCACAATAAATATTGGAAAACAAGAGTTATAAGCAAATGATCCAACTCCAAGAAGACACACACGAGGTGCTTCTATGCACAGACATGGAGAACTGATAAATACACTTTTGCATGCTGATGGTCAGTGATCTGAACAGGAATGAAGGAATTAGTGTGGGGAATAAAAAACATCATCAGCAGTAGCAGCAGGTTTCCTCTCTGTCAGGAACAGGACTGCTGTCCAGTCTCTTGCTGGGAAAACTGTCAGTTATGGCTGAAAGCAATAAAGTGGAAGAAAGGATTGGATGAATGGACAGAGTCGGTCTCCATTACCATTCTTGCTGTTGTAGAATTGCAGTAACAAACCCATTGTCTCGTGAACATTAATTGGAAACAACAATGCTTACCCAAATGTAATGTAAGCTGCAACCGCTATTTTAAAGATGCGTGTCTTCATCATACTAATTGATTTGACGTCATATCGTGATATTACGTAAAGTAAAAAGGTGATTTGGTATCACCTTATTCTGATGAGCTGCATCTTCCAGTCACTATGTTTAATGAAGGCCTGAGTCAGACCTGCTCCACTCCTTGCTGAGCCGAACAGTAACAAGGGAACTGATACGTTGTTCATGATGGTGGACAGGAACTATTTTGGAGCCACCCAAGATGCGATTCCATTGATCCTTAGGGCTTCAAATCAATCCTGAGTGCATTTAGGCTATATACAGAGCACTGTACAGGAACTGAGAGCTGTGAAGGCCGACATATTGACATATTGACATATTAACATGTCAGTTGCATCTTGAAGGTCTTTGCTTTTCATGAGGAAGTATCATCTGTAATTGTCTACTGACGGCTTTTCCTCCTTCCATCAGAGGTGTCTATAATGGTACAGAGTACATCCCCCATACTGTGTTATTTAACTTGATTCAGTTCTGCTTCCTAATATTGGACAATGCAGAAGCATTGCACAATTGGATGTTACAATGGGTCACCTATATGCTAATTTACTTCATGCAGTGTGGATCATTCATTCATTCATTTCTCAGTACACTTGGCAAGCATGAGAGGTGCAAACTCAGGGAGAGACTGGTGGTCAGATTATTTCTGTGGCTGTTCAAACCTTTCGTTGTTTGACCTTTAGATTGATCTAATGTGAGCGGAGTCTTCTCTAAACCTTAAAGCAGCTGTAGTTCATTAAACTGATCTTATTTTGTTTGTAAACGAGAGCAGGACTGAGGTGATAAATTTACTCTCTATCTCTCTGGCTTGCTCTCAGTTTCTCCCTCTCTCTATTGCCCCTCTCTCCTCTCCCTCTCTCTTTGTGTGTGATTAACCTTATGTGTACAGGAATATGGAAATGTTACAAGATGGGGGCTAGTAAAAAGGCCAGTATAACTAGAAGGACCAGGGTACTTATTCAGGATATTCGAGATTAGATTAGATTACTATCATTTTGTTTGCACATAAAGCCACATAATGCTGCTGGTGGTGATGGTAACAGTGGTTAACCATGACTCACCTTACTAGAACTGGCATTCATATTGGTCAGCTCTGTGTCCCCGTGAGTCATGACAGTTTGACAGTGAGCCAGTATGACCTAGAACCCTAAAAGTGACCCTGAAACTGAAGCAGCCAAATGGAATTCAGCCATCATTCATTTCATGTCTCAGTGGATAACTGAGAACAGAAATGCTGGAAGAGAATTTTACTCAGGATCAGATCAGATTGTCATCAGATGTAAATATTTCAGTTATTGCTAGATATTTGAAACTAGGATGCAACTCATGACTCGGACCCCTGTGATCAGGCTATTGTTGTTCAAACTGTGGCTCACACATTTCAAAAGGGTGATGTCACTCTTTTAACATCCGTTGTTTCAGATGACACGTTTCCTTCTTTGGTGACAGATGGTAACATCTGTTTCAGAATGCGTAAACCTTGGTAGGGTCTTAACAATCCCACATATAATCTAGGCTGATGATGAGTGCATATTGGAATATCTATTTTTGGATAGGGCAGAGAGGCATTCGTCAGGCAGGGGCTGCCATTACCAATGACCCCCTTACTGAAGACTCATTGAACCCCCCTACCCCACCAATCTGTTCCACTTTTAACTCTGGCACCAGGGAGGTTAGTGAATGTGGGCGGATGTATGTCACTGTCAGTCTAAACGCCGGTTGACTTTCCCCCCTCTGAAGTCAGCCAGCCAGTCTCACAGCCAGCCAAGCAGCTGCTCAGTCTGCCAGTCAGTGAAGAAAGTGGACACTTGAACAATAAGACCAGACGCTTCCAATTGCAAGATTTTCTCTTAGGTGGAGGTGCCGGATTCACCCATTGCTGGTGCCAAGATGACTCGTGATTCGTAAGTTACAGCAGATGGTTGAGAAGCAGTCTACTGAAAGTAAAAGTTTGGGTCAGGAGATTGGAGTAGTCACATACCTAATGAAAGGTGACTTAATCAGCTGCAGTAAATTGATTTCTCTCCATACCTTGAGGATTATCAACAGCAAAGCATGTTTTGTCTTTACAAGCTCTGAGGGATCTGAGCAGCCAGCTTATTGTTGGAGGATTTCCCCCGCCTGCCTTTCTACATGTCCGTCCATGCTCTCGTTCTTCTGTTCATATGCTCATCTTCCAACTAAAACGACAAACTAGCTTCAGCTTTTAGCACCATCCACCTCTTCATTCATTATTCGAAAGCTCGGTCTAAAAAAGCCCCTCTCGCCAGATGAGCGGCTTTTATATTTATAGAACTGCAGGTTCTGTGGAACGTCTGCCGATTGGTCCAAATGGAGATTCTCGCTCTTCCTGAGCTAATGGGGCACCTCTCTGGTTTTATATCCCAATACTTTTAGAGAAGAAACACAAATCTCATTGTGGTCATGATCAGTTTGAGTTTGATTTAGCAGTTAATTTGTCCTCAGTCATATGGTTTCCATTCTATTTGGGGTTTTGTTCGAGCAAAACTTGTTTAACTCCTAAGTTTTGTCTCCACCATTCTATGGTTTATGATTTCCCTCGGTAAAGCTGCAGTGATAACCAAGCATCTATTTTGCATGTCACCTTTTGTCACTCTTGCCGCTGGCTGGGCAAGTTCACCCAGCAACAATGACATCATTGTCCAGACAGGACAAAATCAGTGCAGGTCAAATGACATCAAGTTAGATTTGTGTTCCTGTCCCACACAGAGAACTTAATGGAGGATTTAGTCACATGTTGTCAAGTCACTAAATTTGGATTTAGTAAGCTTTATGTGCTGTAAATATTATACTTAACAATCTATCATCTTTCAACTGTATGTCAGTGATACAATACTGTCCCTCACCTTGACATTACCTGTTCCTGTGAAATAGCATTTTAATCCTTAATGCTACAAACACATTGGAAATGAAACCAGTCAGCAAGAGTAATTGTATTTCCAGTCTTCAGTAATGCTTGGTCCAAATATATTTAGATTAGCGTTACAAATTTGAAGAATTGCGTTAAATTGCGGAAAATTAATAATTAATCATTCAGTTCTGTCTTTTGTGAAAGTGTTCATGGTAAACGTCAAGAGAAAGTTTGGAATGTGTAATGGTAGCGTTTCTCTTCTCTCCTCTGCTGTAGATGATTGTGATGAATTCGGATGATTCAAGACCACAGTGTTCCTCTAAATTCTCGTTATTCCTTCCACATGTACACATAAATAGTTTTTGTACTCATATCGTTGGTTTCAGGGTCAAGATGAGGTATGAAAAATAATGCCAACGCATCACATCATCTTTTGTTTCAGGTCTCTCTCTTCTGTGCCCTCTCATGTAAACTGATCCACCAGTATTTCAGCATGTACCTGAAAACATCCTGGCCCGTTCTTCAAGGACAAAGGTTACTGTTGCGTACTGTGCCCTGGTCGGTTTTCCCCTTTAGACAGTGACTGGGAGCTCTCTGTTTACCGGAATGCTCACATACCCTGTCTGTCACATGAGAGCAGTCGCCACATCATGTCTTGTCAGGATGTCTTTGTTGAGAATTAAATGCACCATTGTTTACACGGTGCCAGCATTATCTTTGGGGAGACCACGCCATAGCAGCCCCGGCACACCTGTCTGCCATTTGATATGGAAGCCATTAGCTATTCATGTCCCCTGACACTCATGCACGTCTGTGTTTCAGCAGGAGGCTGGGTTTTGATCAGTCGCTTTAGGTTGTTACACTGCGTCACTGTCTGCTCAAGGATACGTTGACAGGACTGGACGGCTTGTGACCTGATGGTTTCTGTCATGATTTGTGTCCCATTATTTGTCTGTGTCAACAGGGGACATTCCCGACACCTGGAGACACTTGGGTAAAACTGTATTCATGATTAATGAAGCGTTGGCATGCAGCTACTCTGTTAAGACCAGGGTCAGTTTCGAGGTGTCCAGCATTGTCCAGTGTCCAGTGTCCTCTTTTATTCGCTATCGCTTCCTATTTCAGTCTCTCAGCCCTCCCTCCATCTATTTCCTTGTTGTATCCATGCATTACTTCTCTGTCTTTCCATCATCTTATTTGCCAGTGTTATTCCACAGTCACTGTGGGAATCACCTTGGCATCAAAAAAATACATCTTTCTCTTTACTCACTTAAAATAAGTCGCAACAACTACGTAGTGTCCACCTCTCTTCAAAAATATAGCTATTACCTTATTTTCCGGATTATAAGTCGCTCCGGAGTACAAGTCGCACCAGCCATAAAATGCATAATAAAGAAGAAAAATACATAATATAAGTCGCACTGGAGAATAAGTCGCATTTTTGGGGGAAGTTTATTTGATAAAATCCAACACCAAGAACAGACATGTCATCTTGAAAGGCAATTTAAAATAAAAATAGAATATAGGCAACAACAGGCTGAACAATTGTACGGTATGCTAACGTTACATGACACATAAACAACGAACTAAGAACGGTATGTTAACATAACATATTAAGAGTTATTCAGATAACTATAGCATAAATAACATGCTAACACGTTTACCAAACCATCCGTGTCACTCCAAATCACTAAATCCAATGAAATCGTCATCCTCGGTGTCACGTTCAAACAACTCTGCTAACTCAGGAGGTAGAAAATGCAGCGCTTCCTCTTCTATGTCGCCAATGTTTTATCAATTCAATTATCAACACGGGCCTTGAGCGCCTTCTTGCAGTTTAGTGTGAAAATAACATGTGACGGGATATAATAATGTGTTAATAATTTCACACATAAGTCGCACTGGAGTATAAGTCGCACCCCCGGCCAAACTATGAAAAAAACTGCGACTTATAGTCCGGAAAATACGGTAGTACCATCCTGTCAAGTTATAGTAATGTTTTGAAGTTTTACTTGTTATTGTATTTACCTATCAAGCTGTAACATACAAAAGAATTACATGTGACCAAACATCTTAAGGATTTAAGACACTTATAAAATAAACAAACAAACCCATAACAAAATCAGAGCTTTCACTCAGGTCTGCCCTTGTCCTGTTGTTACTCGTCTGTCATGGCGAGAAAACCTGCTGACTTGCCTCATGACACTCACAAATACACACCCACGCGCTCACACAAACACACTTGCACATTAGGAAGAGGAGGCTGTTTGGAGAGTTTAATGAAAGAGGAGGGCTGACAGTGAATTATTGTTGCTTCACTGAGACTGTGTCACACAGCCATTTAAACACACTCTTGATATTACTGACAAAATGAAAGAGAGAGAGAGAGAGAGAGAGAGAATCTCTAATTAAATCCTGGTTTCGTTATAATAGTCATGTGTGTTTATTTTCGTCTTTCCACTCTCCATCTGTGCGACTTGATTTGTGCCTCTGAAGGAGACAACAGTATGTGTTGACTAATGTCAGTGTATTTGTGGCTCGAACAGACCAGTTCTGCTCATCCCACCATCAGGGTGTCCTTTGGCTTTAAATCTCACATTTGAGTGTTGCGTTAAAGTTACTGGCAATGTTGACGTTGTTAAGTGAGACATTTTTCAGATCTTAGATCATTTCGGTGACATTCATAAGTGTTCATACGTCTTAAGACCAGAATTATTGTGAATTATTGTGCATAAATCCGTTCTTCAAACACAGTCGACATTTTCTACATCACATCTGCCATGCAGTGGAAAAAGAGTCAAAGTTAGTGCCTCCACCTGGGTGACAGGTTTCATCGCTGACAGATCTGCATGCACACTTAGTTAGTGACATTAATTTGGCCGTTATTAAAGTGGCCTTAAAGAAGCTGTTGTTTCATCCAAGACAGGCAGACAACATTAACGTGTGTGTATGTGTGTGGTTGTGTGTGTGTGTGCACGCTCATGTTCCAGCTTGTGTTGACAGTGATTTGGGAATATTTAGTTTTTTTTTTAGTTTTTTGAGTTTTTAGTTCATTCTGATACAGAATGTGTTTTAGCAAAGAAACGTTTGTTTGTATGTTTTTGTATGTTTTTCAAATAACGCGCAAAGAAAAATCTATCAAATTGAACTTTTAGGTGTAAACATTTTGTAAACATGTTACGTCTCATGAACGTTTATTTTTCTAAATAGCTCAACTACTTCCAGGACCATTTCCTTGTCTTGTGTGGGCATTAGCTCATTCTCCATGAGGCGTGTGTGTGTGTAGTTATGTGTGTGTGTGTGTGTGGCATTTGAGCCACCTGTGCCCTGCAGCCTCCCGTGGTGTGACAACCTGAAATGGCATCAGGCCTACAGGGAGAGAAGACGTCTTGCTGTTCAGCTCCATCGCTTTCTCCTCCCGCTGCCTTTGTTTCTATGAACAGAGCTATTCCAGCATCTCTGTCTCTGTCATCCATCCTCCACTCATTCTTTCTTGACCTTTTTCCAAAACCTCTCACTTTGTTAAAGTGGTTTATATCTGTGATTATTGCCATGGCATGGATACAACTATTAGATTTTATTGATTGTGCGCTAAAAGTGAAAATCTCAGCAAACGTCAGAATGTGCTGATGCATAAATTGTACATGTTGCAGTGGTTGTGCGTTTGAAGCCCATATACAGATCTCTCTTTTGTACACTGGCCGAGTTATAGTAAAGTGTAGTTGTAGAATTCATGCTGAATTCATATGTGCACATGTTGGTCCTCTTGCTCTTTTTAATGGCCATCATGGTGAAATGATGAGACAGGGATCAGTCTGGGTCTTTCTCTCCCTTCTCTCCTCCCTCACATCATCTGTGCTGCTAAAAGAGGCAAGAGCTTATTACAGGTGCGTCCCACTGCTCTCACGTTTCCTCCTCTTCCTCCTCACTCCTCTCTGTGGTTCTCCCCTTCCTAATGACTGTAATAGCTCTTGATGTGTGTGCGGTGTTTAGACAGCTTTTGACTGTGTGCTTAACCCGAGTGTGACAAACCGCTCTTGTTGGAGACCTTTCATCCATCACAGCCTGTTTTCCAAAACACACGCCGCCTCCTACTGCTTTTAAAAAGACCTCTTTAATAGTTTTGTGTATTAGTGTGGGAGCCTCATTTTAGGACCACTCCATTAATTTTGTACAATTACACACATTCACTTATTTCTGAGCCAGGTGGTAGAATATGGATACATTAGCAGAACGTATGTGTTAACAAGAGGATCCTCTAGAGGAGCAAAGTTGTTTTTGTATCCATTTTGTATCCATCCATTGTGATGTATCCATTATTTCTCTGATCATGTTGGAGTGTTTGTGTGTGGAGCACAGTGTTGTCTCAGAGGGTCAGCGTGTGCACTCATGCACTGGACAAAGGCACAAAAGATTGTCTCTCCTCCAGCCATTGTAGTTCTGACCTTCAAGAGTTTGATACAGCCTTCCCCTGCAGCCCCGTCACTGTACGTATAAATAATGTGCTTTTGTGTGCGTGCGTGTGTCTGTGCGTGTGTGTGTGTGTGAGTTAGTAACCAGTCCTCATGCACAGCCGTAAACCTTTAGATGGCTTTAGTCTTTAGAGCTTAGTTAAGTTTGAAATAGAGTAAAGGATCCAAGATTAAAGATATAGTATACTATTTGACTAGTATTTTTTTACCTTTTTGTTGAAATATTCTCCAAATGTTGAAAAGTATTAAATAGTGTCTGTGATTTAGATCCACTGAACAACCAATAACATTTTTTTGCAAACCTCAGTAGGAGCCAGTCGCAGGAGGGATCTCTCTAATGTTAGCAGTGGCAGGATTCCCAGAAATTGCATATTGCAGCTTTAAAGGGAATTTTCAGCTTAATCGAAGTAGGTTACCATCAGCACTGAAAGACACGTGTGAATGATGTAGCACATTAACACATAGTCTGACAGGGAGCTGCTAATTTAGCTGTGTGTCATTTCAATGTTAGTTAGCGGCTACTTTGTCTGTCAGTATGAGGAGTGAAGAGATGTCCATTTTAGTGAAGACAACAAGGTACGAAAAAAAGCAAAGCAAAATTAAATGATCATTTGGGTGCATTCTAAAAAATCGAGTGCGCACTGAAAGACTGCAGAAGTGGTTTTGTAGCTAATAGACACGGGGCCGGGCAGTCCATTCAAAAACAGAATGGCTGCAGTTCACAAAAAGCCAAATAGAAACCCGCGGTTATTGATTGGTCCGCAGCTCAGAGAAGCATCAGTACATGTGCACGGGTTAAAGTACGACTGCAAACGATCTTCCCACCGAATGTGAAAACATCACTCATGCTGAGAGATGTGGCTCATTTCGTGCTTGTCAGAGCAGCTGTCCTATGGGAAAACGAGAAGACAAATGAACATTTACGTTCCCTTGACTTTTACATATGCTTGTACTGTTAGGACGACTCGCGAGTTTAATTGAAACTCCACTGTGTTCAACACGTCTTGATGCTTTGTCAGTGACAGCTGCAGAGGAGGATATATGCAAATGTAAGAAGTGACAAGAGAACCTTTATTTATACTTGGACAAGAAACGGACAATACATGAAGCTCTTCTTTCTCATGATATGGTTCATTGATACCACAGTGTTTGGTATGAAGTATGGAATGGTGAGTCTATTATGAGCGTGATCTGAGCTTCAGCTGTGCCTACATTACATTTATGAGGCTGTAACTGTGTTATTAGAGAATATTTGCTCTTTGCCTCAAGTGTTTTACATTCAATCTGTTCTCAAATATGGTTTTTATTAGAGTTTAAATGAGTGTACAAATAATTGATCATTTGCCATTTTCTCAAGATGGCCATTTTTTTGTAAGTCTTCCCACAGGATTGGCTTATATAATAGGTTGCGATGCACGCAGTCAGGTTTCGTCCTTACTTGTAAAACTACTTGTGAAACCAGTATTGAATAAATTACTGATCGCACGTATGTTTACAGATCCATCGGTGTTTGTCTTTCACTGTGTATTACTGCTGTTCTATTATTCACAAGTTGCTACGTAACAATACTGTCAATTTTCAGATTTATTGAGTTGAACTTAAATTATTAATATGATATAAGGATAACTGAAAAAAAACTTTTCATCTGGATAAGTCATAGTGTTATGGACTAAGGACTAGAGCCAACATGGAACATTTTATTAAGCCAAACCATTTTTTCCTCATCATTAGATAGTTACTGACAAGTGGTTGTGGTCTGTGGTGTGGTGATCACCACAGTTGAGATTGTTGTTGCCAGCTATAATGTTAAACCTAATGCGTCGCATGTAGATTTCCGCTCCTGGAGTCTTTTAGTCAAATCAGTAACAAAAGCCTGTTTTGTGTCTGCTGGACGACTGGGTGGGGATGCCAACATCTGCATAGCTTATTTCTGTGATTACGTAATATATCTAGACATCCAGTGATCCAAAATCCATAGAACTGGATCAAAGGAAAATGCATGTGCCTCTGGCAGAGAAAAACAAATGTGTGTGTGCGTGTGTGTGTGTGTGTGTGATTGAATCACACCAGTCCAGATGACTGTGCTGTCTGTTTTCCTAACATGAATTCATACATCTCACCTTCACAATACCTGGTTGCTTCATGTCATTGTACCTGCAAACAGCCAGCATGCAGGGTTATCGTTAAAATGCTGATCCATGGTTAAGTGCAGTACAGCAGGAAAAAAGTGGCCAGGAAACTCCCCAAAGAGTTGTCATAGCAACCAGTCCAACCCAGTCAGTACAGGAGGTATCATCTGAGAGGGAAAGCTCCAATGTTTGGCTGTAAACATCCTCCAAATGTAGGCATTGCCTCCTCAGGCTCAGATAATAGGCCAGTGCTTTTCATTTTGAATTAACATGGGATACAGAGCATATTGATGACTCATGTACGTATTAATTTGAAGCCCCATAACATTCGTTCAGCTTGTTCTGAGTGTTTTGAGTAAAATCTATGGGCTACATGTTTAATTTAGCATGTTGCCATTTGATTCTGTGTGTTCCCATCGTGTGTGTGTGTAGAGAGTTAATGTAACGGCCTGCAGTGTCTCTGCGATGGTCTGTGTGCTGAGAGAAGGAGACTCGCTCCTGTTGGTACGATGTTTCTGTCAAACGATCGAGCACCGTTCGCCTAAACCTTGCTCCGGTGTCCCAGAACACCAGGAGATCTGGCTGGTTGCTGCCTTCCACCTAACTCTCCTCGGAATGTTTGCTCGGGAGCAAGTGAGGGAGATGAGTTAGGTGGGTGTGTGGTGAGTTAGAAACAGAGAGATTAAGAGCGTGTGGATAGTCGCACAGATAAAAGCAGAGCGAGACGTTGGGAGGGAGGAAGGAAGAAAGGAAGGAAGGAAGGAAGCCACGAGTGGATGAAAGAGGGGGAGATCAAGTTAGAGATGGCACAGATGTAGCATTGCGATCCGGGCGGGAGATCAGAAAACCCTCCGCAAACACACACACACACACGTATGTGAACCTTCCTGAGCTGAGCTGAGCCGGGCTGCGTGATAGCATCGCCGTGTTTCGCCTCTAAACGACGCCCCCCAAACATCCTCCACCACGGAGCTCAGCGAACGCAAGAGCCAGTTGTGCTGAAGCAGGATCCTGTTGCCTGGATACCCCTGCTGTCGCCACGGTGGCAAAGAGCCAGGACTGAGCCGCGAGTGAGTGTGTGATCGCCGCTGGTGCCGCTGCCATGGGAAATACACCGCTGGCTGACTGTCTGTATGGCTCCCTCACGCGCCTGCTTACTGGCTCCCTCCTTGACACACATAAATGAATAGGGGAGGAATCACCCTGATACGGGGGCTGTGAGGAGGGAAGGTGGGAGGCAGGGGCTGTGCACCCCGCTTTGGATGATGAAGAAAGCTGTTTGTTAGGTAGGGAGAGAAAGCAGAGAGATTGGATTACAGTGACAGAGAGGGAGCTAGTGGAGACCCTGAGAGAGGAGAGCCAAGGAGGGGAAGGCTGGTAGGGGAGAGTCAACGAGTGGGGCTGGCCGGGTTCGCTCAGCTGAGAGGGGGGAGGTGGCAGCTGGCAGGCTGCCTGGAGCCATGCAGATCCAGTCTTCTGGTCCACAGTCCAAAGCCTCCAGTTTCATCCTTAGTCAGAGATGTGTGCCGGCCCCAAAAATGGAAATTCACCGGTATGTACCATCTGTCACAGCGTCATTCAGGTTGCTTCTCCTTATGCGTTTCTGTCCAACTTGGAAAAAAAGTGCTGCTCTCTCGATAAGTCGGTTTGTATCGCTGTTCATTTTTTATCACTCAGCACTCAAGGCCCCATAAAGACATGTTTCTGATGGCGTTCTCTGCAGCAGATTTACTGAAGAAAAGGCTCATTTCAAGCATGTGACATTCAAATGAATAGTCGAGCTGTGGGGTTTTTCTTGATTGATGTGTCACAGTATTCAATTTTAAACACCAGCTTGACCACACCTGGAGCCAAGTGAGTCCTGCCTCTGCAGTGTACAGCACAAAGTAGCAGCTGGCCTGGGAGGAGATACTGAACCAAACCCAACTCTCATTTGAAACATTCACATCTTACATCCCCTGCTGAGAACCGTTTCCTTGTACATGCATATCATATCATATCATATCATATCATAT